>JAYESA010000012.1:95842045-96442045 GCA_036927795.1 Iris macrosiphon
GGTATAATAGATCCAACCACGGTATGCTATGGCACGAGATTCCCCAAGAAGATAGCTAATCTTCCCGAGAATCAGTGTCTGTACATGTACAAGATAACCAATGAAACAATACTTGCACCATATACACCATATACCAAGGAATAACATCTTATGACGAGATCAGGATATACCAATCCGTGTAACCATAGTGTCAAGAGAACATGGATATCTACACTAGATACAATGAACATAGAGAATATCATAAATAAAAAACTATCAGAGAATGTACTCGCCTGAAGTCCAAAGAATAGTCTCATATATGTCTGATACGGTGCCTCGAAGACCTAGATATGGAATACAACATCAATACAAGGTTCTGAAAAGGGAATAAGTTAAACTAGTCAACTTCTAGGCCAAAAAAGTCAATTCTAAGTCAAAAGTCAACTATGTTCAACTCTAAGTCAACTATGGTCAAACTATGGTCAACTATGGTCCACTAAGTATTTCTAGGTTGGACAAGCCTATCACGAAAATATGGGTTAAGATACTAGAGTCTAAGCCATAGAAACCTCATTTAAAAGTTAGGATATTGTATCTCCGGAAACATAATTCCCAAGGTAAAACATATATACCAAACAATTAATTATTAAATATATAGAATCATAATTACAACATCAAATAGGTACCGTAGTTTTGAACCAACTTGGTACCTCGACAATAACCACAAACGTGACACCCAAATCCAATACCTTTGGTATCCCCAATTACCTTGGTTTCCTCAAGGTAATTCCCAATACCTTGTTATATTAATTACCCTTATATATATAATACATATACTAAATATTATACATATAAAGAAATTAGCATACATTACATCATTATTAATACTAATATATATATATATATATATATATATATATATATATATATATATATAAACATATAAATATATAAACTGCCTATTATCGCTAAAAACTGTGCTGAAAACAGATATTCTGATACGCTGGCTTTTTAGTGACAGTTTTGTCTGTCACTGAAATCGCCGTCGCTGCTGCTGTTGGTTTCCTGCACTACTGCTGCTGCTTTGGTGATGGTTTGCAATTGTCACCGATTTAACTGTCGCTGTTGTCGCTTTTTCCCGTCGCTGCTGCTGCTAATTAATGACAGCGGCTGCTGTCATTAATTCTGCCGCCGTGCTACAGCGGCTGCTGCTATTTTTCCCGCTGTTATTAATGATAGTAGCTGTCATTAACCACCCATCGCTAAAACACAGTAAATATATATATATATATATATATATATATATAATTACCAATAAACTATAATTTATACCTCCCCTATTATTATGTACATAATATGACATAGCCACAAACCCACACATACATAATATATTATATTTATACATCTATACATATATATAAATAATCATATAACAACTATATATAATATAATTACCCAATTAAATATACATATATATTTTATAACAACATATACATATATACACATACTATATACTATAACATATATATTAATGCATGTAGAAGAAAGGCTACATAATATATATTCTCTTCGTACATATATATATATATATTACATAGATCTATGATACAAGAACACAATTATATATACTATAATATATATAATATCTATATATATATATACATAAATATAATCTACATGAATTAAGAGCACAATAATTAGATCTACATATGAATACACAACATATGGAGAGTATCACACCGTATCCCACTAGATCTAGGATACGCATGTGACACGAGTCCACCACACATCTAATTGCACCCCAAAGGACACAAACAAGTCACATATATTATTTATGAACAATACGAACTATCAAATATAGATCTACGTGTCCGTGTCAAAATATGACATGTACAAAGTCCCGTATCGGAGAGAAAATCTCCAAAATAACACGTATCACCAAATTGTTGGGATACGACCTACACGTACCCAATTGTGGACATGACACTAGCCCTAAACATACAAACATATGCCAAATTGATCTATAGGATCAATTGATACACACAACAATTGTCAATCTCGGAATTTCTCCAAAATTGACACAAAAAGTACCATAACTTTCTCCATAGGCCTCCTATGAACACAAAACCAAATCCTATGGGTAGCCTATGCATATGGGTTAATTTTCCATGGTTAAAACTTAGATTTAAAACTTAATTTAAGGGGAAAAACTAAATTATACCTATTGGTAGAGGGATTCCCAATGAAACCTCCAATTGAGATAAAATTACCTCCAACTTGTAGATCCTTGCTCCTCTTTGTAGATCCTTGCTTCCTCTTTCTAGATCCTTGCTTCTCAAGTCTCTAATAGTGATTTGGGAAGGAATTGGAATGAAATTTGGTAGGAAAATGAAATAGGAATGAAGGAAATTTGGTAGTAGAAAATTTTAGATCTAGATTTGGAATGAAAAGAGGAGAGATAAATTTTCCCCTCTTTTTAAATAGGCTGGCCCCTTTCCTCTCGCTCAAGTTATCATGTAATATTCATTATACCCCTTGGGGCCTCTCATGAAGAAATAATTAAGGAAGGAAGCTTCTAGTCTAATAATTTAATTAATTTAATCCATCTCCTTAACAATGAGCTTTCTAAATGGGCTAAGTTCTAACCAATTAATTCATGTTGGTCCATGGTCTAAACTAAACTAGTTAGGTCCACTAACTCAAGTCCAAATTAAATAACTAACATTTAACAACAATTAAATAATATAATAAATAATTATTTATCAAGCACAATATTTAATTAAATAGGAAATTACTAAAATACCCTTTCCTAGAAAATGTGATAGGGGCAACGTATCTATTTGTGGACACGTATCTATTCCTACAATCCCGATCTAACTTTAATTAAATCTAATTGGTCTCATGACACACAATTGATGTGTCAATCTCGTATTTCTCCTAAAATACACATAAAATATCATGTAGAAGACACAATTCATAACCAATTAGCCTAGAACTTGTTCCTATAGGTAGCCCTACGCCATGGGGTCATTCTTAATTGTCAAATACATAATTTGGGATCTAGAATGATTTTTTTTATAGATATTATCAATTGAAAGATGGTTTTCTAATGAATTATTCCCACGAACATGATCCGGACATGATCTTTCCACCCAAGCTCCTTCTCCTTGTGCTCCTTGCTTCTCCAAGGTCCAAGATCCTTGTGGAATAAGAATGAGAGAGAAAATAGAGGTGAATTGAGTGAGAATTCAATGGAGGAAATGATAAAAAATTGGGGATCTAATTTCTAGATCTAGAATGAATGCAAATGAGAGGATAGAGAGAGGAGAGTCCCCTCTAATAGTGGCCGGCCCCCTTTTCCCTTTCCTAAGTCACATTTAAAGTCCCATGTACCCCTCCATAATCTATTAGAGAAATAATTAGGGAGGGCTATTTGGGTAGTTTCTAATTAATTATAATTAACTAATTTCTCCTACTTAATTAGTGAGAATGGTCTAATGGACTTGGGTCCAAGTTAGGCTCACTAGTTGTCATGACAAGTCTAATTGGGCTTACAAGTGACAAGTCTAACTATTGGACTAGCCTCATAATAAAAATAATTAATACAATCATCACACTAATATTAATATTTATTCCTAAAATTATTTACCCATGCCAAATTACCAAACTACCCATGTTAGAAAAATGAGGGTGACAATCCTAACCACCTTTGAAAAATTTCGTCCTCGAAATTCAAGGAAAAAACTATCTACAATAATCAATCACAACAAGCAAGAAGAAATTTATATCTCACGGCTCAAACAGGTAAGGATATCGCTCGCGCATCTCGGCCTCTCGCTCCCAGGTACTCTATCCTGGTGAGTGATGCCTCAACGCGACACATACCAAAGGAATCTTCTGGTTCCACATCACCTTCTCCCTGCGGTCCAAAATTTCTATGGGCTGCTCTGGGTAGCTGAGAGTCGGACCAACCTTGATCTCCGAGTGATCTAGTACATGGATAGGATCTGCCATGTACCGTCTTAACTGTGACACGTGGAATATATTGTGCACTCTCTCTAGTGCAGGTGGCAAGTCTAGTTGGTAGGCCACTACACCGACCCTCTCTAGAACACCAAAGGGTCCGATGTACCGTGGACTAAGTTTCTCGCCTCCAACAAAGCGAATCGTGTCCCGTATCGGAGAAATCCTCAAGAACACCAGATCGCCAACCTAGCATGAAACATAGCCTTAGCACTCTAACTAAAACAAGCAATCACAAGTAATACAAAATAAAATTTATACCTCAAACTCCAATGGTCTCCGATGGCTATCGGCTCAATGCCGCTATCTGTCCTGCGCCATCTAAAGTCTATCCCTGATAAGCTTCACCTTCTCAACTGTATCCACAACCATCTCTGATCCCAATGAGGCTTTTTTACCAATATTATCCCATGATAATGGAGTACAATATCTTCGTCCATACAATGCCTCAAATAGTGATATCTCGATACTGGCCTGGTAGTTGTTATAAGCAAACTCTACCAAATAAAGGTGATCCTCCCAAGAGCCTCTAAAATCCAACATAGATATGTAGCATATCCTCGAGAGTCTGAATAGTCCTCTCCGACTGTCCGTCTGTCTGGGGGTGATATGCAATACTAAACTTAAGCTGGGTGCCCAAGCTAGCCTGCAAACTCCTCTATAAGTGGTATATGGAGCGACTATCCTGATCCGAGACTATGCTCATAGAAACTCCATACAATCTGACTATTTGATGTACATACATCTTCGCAAACTTCTCCGTAGACGTACCCACTTTGAATGGCAGAAAGTGGACCGATTTGGTCAACCTGTCTACGATGACCCAAATTACGTCTTTGCCTCCTGGAGAACGCGGAAGCCCTGATACAAAGTCCATCGTTACATACTCTCATTTTCACTCTGGAATGGGTAAAGGCTGAAGTAGTCCACCTGGCCACTATCTCTCTGCCTTATCTGCTGGCATACTAGACATCTGGATATGAAGCTCGCCACCTCCCGCTTCATACCATACTACCAAACATGCTCTCTCATGTCTCTATACATCTTGTTGGACCTAGATGCATATAGTACTAAGATTGATGCGCCTCCTGAAGAACCTTCTCGCGCAATGCTCCACTCGGCACATACAATCTGGTACCATGCTATCACGACCCGCACCCGATGTAAGGTTGTAAGTCAGAAACAACGCCCAGCCTACGCCGTAGAATCGGTGGTAGAATACTGTCTGGATAATCTATCTAGCAATATAATGAACCACCAACAATAATAATATACTCAATCACAGAACTAAGATAAAAAATAGCACGAATCAGATAAAGAATAAAAAAGTCACATACAACTCATGAGTCTAAAATAATACATCAATGAGTCTAAAAAAATACTAACAAATAAGCTGGAGACAAATCCAGTACAAGAAATACTAAGAAGGTACTAATCCCGGGTCATCTGTCTCAATCGGGATAAGTTCCTCCTGAACCAAGGTCTCTGACTCTAAACCCACAACATCCTGAGATCCATAATGTGTAGGGTACCAGTCCTCAGTGTCATCTGGGAAAAATATATCCAATCAGGAAAGGAGCAGAGTATATCTCTAACAGCAGTTCTAATCAATGATAAAAACTATATAATAGTAAATAGATATGAATATACAAGATACAACAATAGGTACAAGAGATATACAATAAGAAAATACTAGAATAAATACAATAATGAACAATATATCAATGAACAGGATACTAATGACTAAGTGATAGAGCACTAGCTTTAACATGTGATCGGCTTGGGAACTTGCACAAGAAAACTTGCACAGGAATAATGGCCTGGTTAGTCATACGTGCGGTATATGACCAACACTCATAGGAAAACAATACTTGCACAGGAAGGTATAATCATATATCTATACTAAATACTTCCCACCCCCGACTGGTATAATAGATCCAACCATGGTATGCTATGGCACGGGATTCTCTAGGAAGGTAGCAAATCTCCCCGAGAATCAGTGTCTATATATGCATAAGATAATCAATGAAACAAGACTTGCACAAGATACACCATATATAAGGAATAACATCTCATGACAAGATCTGGATATACCAATCCGTGTAACCATCGTATCAAGAAATACGGATATCTACACTAGATACAATGAACATAGAGGATATCATAAATGAAAAACTATCAGAGAATGTACTCGCCTGAAGTCCAAAGAATAGTCTCACAGATGTCTGATACGGTGCCTCAAAGACCTAGATATGGAATACAATATCAATACAAGGTTCCGGAAAGAAATAAGTTAAACTAGGCAACTTCTAGGTCAATATGTCAATTCTAAGTCAAAAGTCAAACTAAGTCAACTCTAAGGTCACTATGGTCAACTACGGTAAAACTATGGTCAAACTATGGTCAACTATCTATTTCTAGGTTGCACAAGTCTAACACAAAGATATTGGGTTCAAATACTAAAGTCTAGGTCACAAAACCCATATCTTAAATACTAGGATACCGTATCTCAGGATACGTAAATCCAAAAGAAAAACATCACATACAAATGCCAAAATAATATTATTAAATAAAATCTTAAAGACAAACATTAAATAGGTACCTTGGTTTTGAACCAACTTGGTATCATAACATAAACCCATAATCTTGATACCCAAACCCAATACCTTGGGTATCCCCAATTACCTTGGTACTTACCTTGGTATCTCAAGGTAATACCCCAAACTTGTTTATACTAACTACCCGTAATATACATACACACTATACTAATTATTATACACATAGTATACTATAATATACTATAACATACAAGGAATATATTTATATATATAATAAATACCATATATATATATATATATATATATATATAAAGATAGAAAAACTGCCAAACCGTTGCTAAATTCCTGCCTGTTGTCACTGAAGACTACTGTTGATGCTGATAAACTGCTATTTAAGCGATAATTTTCTGCAACTGTCGCCAACTGTTGTCGCTGTTTCTCCTGCTGCAGCTGCTGCTGCTGTGTTACTGCCTGCTGTTGCTATCTTTCAGCGACGCTCTTGCCCGCTGTCACTAATACGTATATATATATATATATATATAATTACTACCAATAACTATACATACAACCTCACATAGGATTATGTACATAATACACCTAGTAACATACATAGTGATACATATATATAACTATATATATAATTATATATATAACTATTATATATATATATATATATATATATATATATAATCATTCCCATATAACACACATTATATAAATATAATCATAAAACATGTAATTATACTTAACATATATATATATATATATATATATATATATATATATATATATATATATATATACATGCAGAAGAATAGTTACATATAATATATACACCTATAGTATATACATAGATACATAGATCTATGACACAAAATTACATAAATATATATACACCACCTTATATATATATCAACATATATATAAGATTATATTCTCCATGAAATAAGAACACAAGAATAGATCTACATATAATTTGCACAAATACATGGAGAGTATCACACCGTATCCCACTAGATCTAGGATACGCATGTGACACGAGTCCACTACATTTTCAAACGTACTCCGAAGGACACGAACAAGTCACATATATTATTTATGAACAATACGAAGAGTCAAATATAAATTTACATGTTCGTGTCAAAATGTAACATATACAAAGTCCCGTGTCGGAGGGAAAACCCCCAAATCAACATGTATCACCAAATTGATGGGATACGACCTATACGTACCCAATTGTAGATACGACACTAGTCCAAAACATACAAGCACATGCCAAATTGATCTATAGGGCTAATTGACATATACAACAATTGTCAATCTTAAAATTCTCCTAAAATTGACACAAAAAGCACCATAACTTTCACAATAGGCCTCCTATGAACACAAAACCAAATCCTATGGGTAGCCTATGTATATGGGTTGATTTTTCATAGTTAAATCTCAGATTTAGAACCTAATTTAAGGGAAAAAATTGATTTGTACCTATTGGAAGATGGATTCCCAATACAACCTCTAAATATGATAAAATTGCCCTCCAACTTGTAGATCTTTGCTCCTCTTTATAGATCCTTGCTTCCTCCTTCTAGATCCTTGCTCCACTAGTCTCTAATGGTGATTTGGAAATAAATTGAGATGAATAGGAAAATAAAGTGGGAATGAAGGAATTTGGTTGAGGGAATTTCTACATCTAATTTCCAAATGAAAGGAGGAGAGAGAAATTTATTCCCCCTCTTTATATAGGCCGGCCCCCTTTTCCCTTCCTCAAGCTACTATAAATTATCTAATATACCCCTTGGGGCCTCTCATGAAGAAATAATTAAGGAGGGAAGCTTCTAGTCTAATGGTTTAATTAATTTAATCCATCTCCTTAACAATGGGCTTTCTAAATGGGCTAAATTCTATCAATTAATACATGTTGGTCCATGAGTCTAAACTAAACTAGTTAGATCCACTAACACAAGTCCAAAATAAATAACTAACATCTAATAATAATTAAATAATATAATAAATAATTATTACCATGCACAATATTTAATTAAATCTAAAATTACTAAAATACCCTTTTCTAGAAAATGTGGTAGTGACAAGTCTACCCTCCTTAAAATAATTTTGTCCCCAAAGTTCAAGAATGAAAACTACCCCTAGAAAATAACAGAACATAGCAAAAGAACATAAGTAAAGAACATAACTATCTATGAAAGAACATAACATAATTAGGAAACAACATACCTCAAAGCACAAATAAATATGGATAACGCTCTCGCATTTTATCCTCTCTCTCCCAGGTAGACTCCCCCGGAGAGTGATGCCTCCATGCGACGCGTACAAAAAGAATAGTCTGGTTCCTCAGCTGTAAAACCCCTAATTTCAAAAATCGTATTAATTATTTAATTAATTATTTAATTGATTTATAGTATTTATTAGCTAATTAGAAGTAATAGAATTTATTGGATTTTTATTGGTAGGTGATTGTGCATTTAGAGATTTTGCGGAGCAACTCTTATTTTACCTTAATTATTTTCATGTAGGAGACCTTGTGGACAGTTGATAGATTAATTGTATGCACTAATATAATTTTTAGAATTATATATATATATAAATATATAAATATATAAATATATATATATATATATATATATATATATATATATATGTATGTATATATATATATATATATATATATATATATATATATATATATATATAAAGTTTATTAATAGAAAAGAAACGAATAATAAAAGAAAATAGAAAAGAAAGAATGAATGAAAATAGAAAAGAATAAAAGGAAAAAGAAAAAGGATAAAAGAAAAAGAAAGAAATAAAACTAATAAAACCCTAACCCAATACCCTACCCGTTAAAAACCTACCCTCAAACCCGGCTCGCACCCACGAAGGAAATCAGCAGCAGCAACAGCCTATTCCTGAGACCTGCGCGCGCAATTCGACCCCCCGCTCCACACACACACACACATATATATATATATATATATATATATATATATATATATATATATATATATATATATAAAATTATAAACCATAAACCCTAACCCTAAAATCTATACTCCCCTCGACCCTGCGACCGCCGCCGACCGAAGAGCCACCGCAGTCCGCCGGAGCACCGCCGCCACGACTGCACACCCGCGAGACCGCGCGAACACCACAGCAGATACGCAGCAACTTACCTCTGTTCATAACTCGATTCCCGCGCCATCGCTTGACCAAATTCAACCCCGTCTTCACCGGTATGTTCACGACCTATCCCTCTTCCAACTCTGTACATTAGTTTACTTTGAACATGGCGTAACCCTAGGCAAAAATTGAACCAAGTTGGAGAAAAATGACAACTTTCAATCACAAAAAATTACGGTAACCACCCATGTTTAAGGACTCGTATCTCCCACCACAGAGATCCAAATTTAGTTTTTCTTCTTGCTATGCGAAGACCACCTAATCGAGATTAATTTTTGTTAATTATAATATTTTATTTGTTACTGTATGCTGAATTAAATCTGATTAAAAATCACAAAAAACCCGTTTTCTAACTTCCAGAATTTGTGATACGGAGCACGTCCCGCCAAACGAGACTGCCCCATCGCATACCAATTATACCGAAAGGCGCGTATGGTATGTCCAGACGTGTAGGCTTTTACAGAAACTGATTCGGACGCGTGTGCGCTTCGGAATCAACTCGTATCCGCAAAAAGTCCCCGTATCATAACTTTTGCAAAATTTTGCACCATTTGTTGTATGCTCGTCAGAATGTGACAAAATTTGCACCACTTGACTCATGGTATCGCGCTGGTCATGTGACCCAATTTTTATGTAATTCTGAGATAGTTGACCAAACTGCCTATTTGCGGGCCCCACGATTAACTTTTGGGCGAATTTGTGTTCGGCTCACCAGAATCCAAAATTAGATATACAGTTATGTTCGTACTGACATTTAGAGTTTTTTTGACCTATAATTTGTCCCATTTAGAGACCTTTACCCTTGGCACGCTTTTCGGTGTAAGGTGGCCCACGTGTAGACCCCACTTTGACCAAAAATTACCGTTTTGTCCCTGTGTCCAAATTGGACGAAAGGGTACTGATTTCTAGCTATCTCGCTTATTCTGGGAATGTTGATGATATTTATTTCAGTATTCAGAGATATTCATTCTGAGGCCATAGTTTCTGACTCTTGGTGTTTGACATCTGGACGTTACACTTTGTAGCTCTTTTGCCAGGCAAGTATACCTTACCAAATTGTTTACAGTACTTTGCATGCTTATTATATTTTTGTATATTCATTGCATATGTAGTTTCTTTCAATTATTACTATATATTAGATATGTTGACACACACTTGACACCTAGTATCATGAGAGGACAATCAATAGGCGTATGGGCTATAACCACTCTGGTAAACCGTAGTATCTAGCACGACTACGGTAGTGTGTCGCGCTGGTCACTACCCCCATGGTATATCAATTTCTGGAGTCTCGCTGGTCGCTACCCCCACGGTATGTCAATTTCTGATGTCCCTGCCGTGTGTGTGAGTTGTGAGATTTAGATCGAGTAGCCTACCCTTGCCCATACGTCAAAAAGTTATTCTTATTTGCATTCATATAGATTGTCTTGTACAGCGTACTTATATATTTTCAAACATTATGCATGTTTACTGTATTCAATTAGCTTGCTTCTATGTATTTTGTTATGTCCCTCTAAGGACCTGGTCCCTTGCTAGTTATAGACGACCAGGAGTATCCGCAGGAGTACGGACCATGACCTGACATATTACTTCTGCCGAGAAGACCTTACCCACTGAGCATTATTGATTATCTCTAGCGATGGATACTTTAGCTGACATTTTTATATCATCACCTTATTATATATTGGAGATTTTACCCTGCTCTCTCATTTTAGTTGATATAGTCATTGGTAGTAGATTTGTCTCCACCCGACTATCATTTATGGATTATTCAGACTCATTATTCTAGTTTAGTTACATTCTTTTCTGTGACTTGTTGTGTGGATGAGATTAGTATTTTCTATGCTTTTGATAATATAGATACCACATGTGAGTTTTATTCATATTACAACGTACGTGTGTATTATGGTAACCATATATTGGAGTTGCCATATACACACGGCTGACATGCTTACGTGTTCCTAGTCCTACGTATTTTAGGACTGGGGCATGATATATTTTTGTGGTGGCCCATGCAGGTCGAGAGCATATTGTCTCGGTTACATTACTATACCGAGCAAGCCTGTAATTAGGATTAGAGTATAGGATCTCATCCATATTTGACTATGACTCATCTTTCTTCCAATCCGTTCTATCTAAATAATTGCATCTTGCTTGATTCCTGTGCTTCCCTAATAGTTTCTTGAGTATAGCCTTCCCCTAGAACATAAGAACCCTTGTTGTTAGAATAATAATTAGGGTAATATTCCTACCAAGAATTGACACACCACTAAGTTTAGAATATCTAGTGAACCCTAGCATTCCTTATTTATAGATTGGTTTACCATTACCCCTTGATGTATTTATGAAGACTTGAGAGTAGAATAGACACTACTAGAGTTAATTAGAAATTTAACCATATTGTTTGACCCTAGTATTGAGGGGCTACTAGAAATCCAAGGTTGAATATTAGGATCAAACCTAACTTTTATAGTGAGATAGTATTATAGAACTATACATTTAGATTCTTGTCATGATATTAGCAGACAGTACCCTAGAAAGCCAAAAGGAATAATATAACATTTTTCTCGATCATACCTCGAACACAAATATTAGTATACCACCTTTCTTAGAAAACTATTATATTATCTAGAGTCTTTCTATTTAAATTCAATCTTGTTCCTCTAAAAACTTAGCGCTCACTATTTGTACGACGACTGATTATGCTTTTCTTTCTTTTCTTTTGACTCGTGCCACCTGACATTTCTGATTGTAGGCCAAGCGATTTTATTTTATGTGGTAGGATTATAGTTGTAACCTGGAACTTTAAAATTATGTGCCTTGTAGTTAGAACTTGATAGTTTGAGTTGTTCCTTTAGATTGTGATTTGATTATTTTTAGTTTAAATCACGTAATTTATACTCCCACCTCGATACAAGTTATGTCTTTTTCACTTAAGAGCCAGTAACCCTTCCATTCTTAATATTAACCATTCTGTTCTATGAGCACTATGATTAAGACCTAAGATAACCATTGCCTATGGAGTTTTTTTAATGTAATAGGATACCCTAATAAGCACCAAGACCTTTTCTCGTAAACCTTAACAGGAGTTTCTACTGTATCCTTAAGGCAGTACGTATTAGTAATTATTTTAAGTTGGGTGGTATGCCTCACAACATAGTATCACATAGCCTGTCACGACCCGATTCCGTAGAATCGTTGAGGCGTCCCCCAAATCGTGACCGCCGTGCAGGCCTGGAATTGCGCTCGCACAAGGCTTTAATGATTTGCATAACAAGCACATATTCAGAGTACGCAGATAAATTGAAACACAAATTTAAAACATGGAAAAGTTCTCTTTATTGATAATGAACATCTATTACAAACTCCTGAACGAGTTAGCTAATATGCCGCACGGGCTTACAAAAGTGCTGACTCAAAATGAGATAGCAGTACTGTACATTACATCCCTTTATAAACTTCAAAATGATAAAGACCTCCGGGCTGGAGGACGGCTTTGCCACGAAGCTGCATTTGTGTATAAAGAGTTGCAAGCTTCTGTCTTCAAAATGCTTCAAGGGGCGCGGTAAAAATGCGCCAATAGCTGGACTGGATCGAAAAGACGACTTTGGCTCCTCGCTCGGTTCGTCTTGGTGCGGAGAACCTGTTTCAACGAGGGTCAGCATGTCGAAACATACTGGTGAAGGCGAGCTAACCGAACTATACCAATCAACACGTTATTGTAATAAAGCATGCATATTTTGTGGGTTTCTATCTTGTCTTAGTTCATTTACAAGTAAGCAGCATATAGAATTTACTGAAATGAATGTGCCACCATTCGGTGGATTTTACCTGACCGTCTGAATCACCTGCACAATACTTACCATGCCTTCCCTGCCACGAAGACACAAGTTAGTTGCAACAGGTTTAAATATACAAGATGATCACTGGCTTGATAGCCATAATGGACGATTAGTCTTGACGAGAATGGTTTGCAACGAAAGTACAAGAGGCGCTGTAAGCCATTCCATCGAACAAGAGACTAGAACAATAGGTCTCGCCCGGACCGGATCGATGCCAGTGCCCCAGTATCGTCCGTGAGACCGTGACCCTGTGCACAAGTTGTCCATGATCAAACAATATACAAGTAACAATTTATTGCAGTTGAGGCAACAAGAGTGCAATTTGAGGCAACAAGAGTATAAGACAAACAATTGTACAAGACAAGCAATAATTCATGATTTATTCCCAAACGAACAAGCATGTAGTTTAGTATCCGTTCATGAAGTTATTGACAAGCATAATGAACCAGGTCTATTCCCTTTTTATCTTGGTATCTTTTAGTTATTACTTGGTATCGTTTGATCGGGCAAAGAAGAATACAAGATTTAGGGTGTGAAGCTTGGAAGTAGGGCTAGCTAATCGGGTTGGTAGCCACTCACTTAGATTGTTGGAAGGGAGAAGGAAAGAGGTGCTTCACGACTCCGCTCGTAAGCCACCTACTGCTGGTTCACCTGCATCACGAACAGCTCGATCAATACCTCTTCCACTTTTCTAATCTCGGAATTAAAGTACAGTTCAATGAACAAAAACAATGAAAACCATCAAAACCGTTCAAGAAAAACAAGCAAATCCCAAAACCAACTCAAAGCATGAAAGCAACAAGCGACATCGAAATCCGAGGCAATAAAAGATAGCAGCGGAGAGGTCCCTCCTGACTCTGCCGCTAAGTCGATCCCGGGGGCACGGTCCACTGAATATGGGAATCGATTCCGAAGAAACAAATCCATAACGAGGACGAGTTCTTGTTTCAATCTATCCCGATCGAACGATACCGTCTTGTGTTTCTTAGCCGCGCTCTCCGCACCGGGAGAACGGGGTGCTACATCCTACCCAACTAATTGGAAGTTTTGTCCTGAAACATAAGAATGGGACCTACCGTTAGGGATTATTGCGTTCGGGATGGCGATCATGACTCAAGGAACAATCACGAACTGAATGGTTTGATTCACCACAGGCTAGGCATAAACCAAGTTTCATACGACATTTGTCGATTGTATGCCCCGACTTTTTGCAGAATTTACAAGGATGGTTTGCTTTCTGTTTCCCACCGTCATTGTGGCGCTTTTCAGCGTTGTTTGCTCTCTCGTTGCTTTGGCGTTTGTGATTGTAGGTATGCACAGCGCCGGCAGAAATATGAGGATAGTGTGGTTCAAGTGATAGGGCATAATTCATGACTTCACGCATTGTACGATACTGATGAACGACTACGTGCGCATTGATGGCAGGGCGTAGTCCACCTTCAAACCTTCTAGCTCGACTCGCTACATCAGGTAAATAGGCCCTAGCAAATTTGGAGAGTCGGTTGAATTCGGCGGAGTAATCTTTAACTGTCATGCTGCCTTGCCTCAGTTGCACGAACTAGTTCTCCATTTGACGTTGTACTGGAGGGGGTACGAACTCCTCTTCAAACGTGGCACTAAAAGTCATCTACGAGATCGCCTCCTCTCCGTGATCAAATTGAAGAGATCGTCGATGCACGTCCCACCAATCGTGTGCGTTGAGACGGAGCTGTAGTTGCGCGCAAGCGACGCGCTTCTCTTCGGGGACCTCTAGCAGAGCAAAGTGATCTTCAAGTTTGGCCAACCAATCTAGAGCTACGACTGGGTCCTCAGTCCCGTTGAATGGGGTATTGTAGACTTTCTTGAAGTGGCCAAAGTCGAAGGCAGTCACGTCCCTCGTCCTTGGAATTTGCAGCGTCTCTACTTCAAGCGCGGGCTGTTCCACCGGAGTCGACGCTCTTGCCGTGGAATGGTTGGAAGCCAAAGTCTGAACGATCTGTTGCAGGACATCTACCTGCTTCTATTGGACTGAGAATCGAGCTTCTATATTGTCTTAAAACTTGAGCTGACTCTCCTCCGCCCGCTTCTCGGCCCGTTTATAGTGAGCCTCGTCCCTTTGTTGGTTTGTCTCCAACATCTGCAACATTCGTTGGACGGGATCGATGCTTGGCACGGCTCGCTGGCTCTCTGAACTTCCCGAAGTGCCCAAACTACTTCCTTGGCCTTGTATTTCGTCCGGTGCTTGCGCTGTGGATTACGCTGGTGCCATTCCTTCAAAAGAAGGTAAATTACATTAGGATCATAATGTATTATGGACTTATTGCATGAATGTATCTCATTTTTGCCTAGCGAGTTCAAGAGTTCGCACAGGAATTTGATCGTTAAATGAACTTTTCCAGCACGAAAGTCTAAGGAACTTGAATCTGCGCTCTGATACCATTATGTCATGACTCGATTTCGTAGAATCGTTGAGGCGTCCCCCGAATCGTGACTGCCGTGCAGGCCTGGAATTGCGTCCGTACAAGGCTTTAATGATTTGCATAACAAGCACATATTCAGAGTACGCAGATAAATTGAAACACAGATTTGAAATATGAAAAAGTTCTCTTTATTGATAATGAACATTTATTACAAACTCCTAAACGAGTCAGCTAATATGCCGCACGGGCTTACAAAAGTGTTGACTCAAAATGAGATAGCAGTCCTGTACATTATATCCCTTTATAAACTTCAAAATAATAAAGACCTCCAGGCTGGAGGATGGCTTTGCCATGAAGCTGCATTTGTGTATGAAGAGTTGCAAGCTTCTGTCTTCAAAATGCTTCAAAGGGCGCGGTAAAGATGCGCCAACAGCTGGACTGGATCGGGAAGACGACTTCGGCTCCTCGCTCGGTTCGCCTTGGTACGGAGAACCTGTTTCAACGAGGGTCAGCATGTCGAAACATACTGGTGAAGGCGAGCTAACCGAACTATACCAATCAACACGTTATTTTAATGAAGCATGCATATTTTGTGGGTTTCTATCTTGCCTTAGTTCATTTACAAGTAAGCAGCATATGGAATTTACTGAAATGACGTGCCACCGTTCGGTAGATTTTATCTGACCGTCTGAATCACCTGCACAATACTTACCATGCCTTCCCTGCCACGAAGACACAAGTTAGTTGCAACAGGTTTAAATATACAAGATGATTACTGGCTTGATAGCCATAATGGACGATTAGTCTTGACGAGAATGGTTTGCAATGAAAGTACAAGAGGCGCTGCAAGCCATTCCACCGAACAAGAGACTAGAATAATAGGTCTCGCCTGGACCGGATCGATGCCAGTGCCCCAGCATCGTCCGCGAGACCGTGACCCTGTGCACAAGTTGTCCATGATCGAACAATATACAAGTAACAATTTATTGTAGTTGAGGCAACACGAGTGCAATTTGAGGCAACAAGAGTACAAGACAAGCAATTGTACAAGACAAGCAACAATTCATGATTTATTCCCAAACGAACAAGCATGCAATTCAGTATCCGTTTATGAAGTTATTAACAAGCATAATGAACCAAGTCTATTCCCTTTTTATCTTGGTATCTTTTAGTTATTACTTGGTATCGTTTGATCGGGCAAAGAAGAATGCAAGATTTAGGGTATGAAGCTTGGAAGCAGGGCTAGCTAATCGGGTTGGTAGCCACTCACTTAGATTGTTGGAAGGGAGAAGGAAAGAGGCGCTTTACGACTCTGCTCGCAAGCCACCTACTGCTCGTTCACCTGCATCACGAATAGCTCGATCAATACCACTTCCACTTTTCCAATCTCAGAATTGAAGTGCAGTTCAATGAACGAAAATAATGAAAACCATCGAAACCGTTCAAGGAAAACAAGCAAATTCCAAAACCAACTCAAAGCACGAAAGCAACAAGCGATATCGAAATCCGAGGCAATAAAAGATAGCAATGGAGAGGTCCCTCCTAACTCTGCCGCTAAGTCGATCCCGGGGGCACGGTCCACTGAATATGGGAATCGATTCCGAAGAAACAAATCCATAACGAGGATGAGTTCTTGTTTCAATCTATCCCGATTGAACGATATCGTCTTGTATTTCTTAGCCGCACTCTCCGCACCGGGAGAACGGGGCGCTACATAGCCCTCTTGACCCATTGATGAAGTATAACTAAATGACACCAACTATAGACTTGCCTAAGAAGATAGTGTTTATTCAGACTGTAGAACTTAGAGGCCCATACCCCTATTTGGTCAACTAGCAACTTAGACAAGGAGTTAGTATGACAACTATAGAGACTGTAGAGTCTTATCTTCTTTGTAAACTTGAATTATTTTATAATCTCTCTCATCATAAATCTAGCGTACTTATATTTTCTGTACTACCTTGACTTATGCCGCTATTATAGCATAATTTTTTAAGCTTACTCTTTTATCAAGCTTGATCATGATATATGTATTATTGGGTATACACACTAATATATTTTAGAATTAGTGTATTACGGTCTGATCAACCATAGTGCGCTTGGTTCGCTCTTCATATGACTACTTATGTGGATTGAGATAAAATTTACTTAGCTTCTTAGACGAATATACTTACCTTCTAGACATGTCTGAGTGTATCGTATCGGTTACATAACTGTACTGATACGAGCATGCGAATGAGAAATTACCAAATAGAATTTCAATCCACAACTGCCTTGACAATTCCCATTTGAATTCTTTAAACGCCTTGATCCCCATACTTCTATCCTATTACCTCCCCCTTGAACTCTTTATTATTGTTTTTCGTCTTTCCTTGTTTCAAAAAGATGAAATCTCGTGCTTGGTATAAGTTGATACACAGATAGTACTAGATATACCCAATAGGCTAATCACATGAATTGGTGACTCTCTTTTATAATTGATTAAGGGCATATCATAGGTAATATGTTGGTGTTAAAACTTTTAAGGAATTAAATAACATGATTAAATAATTTAAGGAATATTTTTCTTAGATGTATAGCCTATTGTGATAGATGGGTAAATTCTAAGTTGGGTAGAAATTATATTGTTAAACTTAGGGTAAATTTTTTTAGATTATGATCAAGTGAGATTAGATAGAGAAACCCTACCCTATTTTAACTTTTTGGATAAAATTATTTTAAGTTGGGTAGATTGTAAATCTCCTCACCCAAAATTAGGCCTACTTGGCTTAGAAAGAGAAAATAGGGCTACTTTGAATCCAATTGGAAATAGAATATTTTATTTTATTTTATTTTGTAATATTTATGTCACTTAGCGCACCTTACCGTTGCTTCGATAATTGGAGCAATACACTAGCCACTGCCTTCCTACAAATTTCACACTCTTGCCCTAGACATGACCGCCTTCTATTCTAACCTCGGTGTAACTTATAATTATACTCTCTTGTGCTACATTTTAGTCGCACAACATTCGTCGCAGACGTTTATATTTAATTCTAAATAAATTCAAACCTTGTATCCTTGTACGTTCTAATCAAAATTGGAGACACAATCTTGACCCATTTTATGCAACCAAAATTATAATAATATTCTATCCTGAGCCCTCTATATCTATGACACTTATGTCCCACCTAATTTTATCCCCATGTACTTCTAATTAATTCAAGAACACCTTACGCATTAATTTTAATTAATTTAACCCAATTTCCATCTTTGTGCAATTTTTTAATTGTTGGATGCTTTTATGCAAAAGTACATTTAGGTGTCCACACCATTGGATATGAGACATGAAGAAATCCATTTTTCGTTCATATAAATTTTCTCCATGATTTTCGGAATGTGCAACGCACAATATTGTCCCTTCATTTAAACCTAGCCTTATATTTTAAACAATGCAAATTATAGCCCTCCAAACATCCCCATAACAATTGGAAAATTATGGAGGTTAGGATGGAGGAAGGTACATAATAAGCTTCAAATCTCTATCTTATACCATCCTTGACTTTCTATCGTGGCTTAGTTTTAATTTCGAGGATAAAATTTTTATAAGTTGGGTAGAATATAAAACCCCTAATTTCAAAAACCGTATTAACTATTTAATTAATTATTTAATTGATTTATTATATTTATTAACTAATTAGAAGTAATAGAATTTATTGGATTTTTATTGGTAGGTGATTGTGCATTTAGAGATTTTACGGAGCAACTCTTATTTTACCTTAATTATTTTCTTGTAGGAGACCCTGTGGACAGTTGATAGATTTATTGTATGCACTAATATAATTTCTAGAATTATATATATATATATATATATATATATATATATATATATATATATATATATATATATATATATATATATATATATAGTTTATTAATAGAAAAGAAATGAATAATAAAAGAAAATAGAAAAGAAAGAATGAAAATAGAAAAGAATAAAAGGAAAAGGATAAAAGAAAAAGAAAGAAATAAAACTAATAAAACCCTAACCCAATACCCTACCCGTTAAAAACCTACCCCCAAACCCGGCCCGCACCCACGAAGGAAATCAACAGCAGCAGCAGCCTAATTCCTGAGACCCGCGCGCGCTATTCGACCCCCCCCCGCTCCACACATATATATATATATATATATATATATATATATAATTGTAAACCCTAAACCCTAACCCTAAAATCTATACTCCCCTTGACCCTGCGGCCGTCGTCGACCGCAGAGCCACCGCCGTCGCCGTCCGCCGAAGTACCGCCGCCACGACCGCACACCCGCATGACCGCATGAATACCACAGCAGATACGCAGCAACTTACCTCTGTTCACAACTCGATTCCCGCACCATCGCTCAAATTTGACCCTGTCTTCACCGGTATGTTCACGACCTATCGCTCTTCCAACTCTGTGCATTAGTTTACTTCGAACAGCGCGTAACCCTAGGCAAAAACTGAACCAAAGTTGGAGAAAAACGACAACTTTCAATCACAGAAAACTGCGGTAACCACCCATGTTTAAGGACTCGTATCTCCCACCACAAAGATCCGAATTTAATTTTTCTTCTTGCTATGCGAAGACCACCTAACCGAGATTAATTTTTGTCAATTACAATATTTTATTTGTTGCTGTATGCTGAATTAAATCGGATTAAAAATCACAAAAAACTCATTTTTTAACTTTCAAAATTTACGATATAGAGCACGCCCCGCCAAAAAGGACCGTCCCGTCGTGCACCAATTATACCGAAAGGTGCGTATGGTACGTCAGACGTGTGGGCTTTCGCGGAAACTAATTCGGACGCGTGTGCACGTCAAAATCAACCCGTATCCGCAAAAAGTCCCCGTATCGCAACTTTTGCAAAATCTTGCACCATTTGTTGTACCCTAGTCAGAATGCGATAAAACTTATGCCACTGGACTCGTGGTGTCGCGCTGGTGCTGTGACCCAATCTTCACATAATTCTGAGACAGTTGACCAAACTGCCTATTTGCGGGCCCCACAGTTGACTTTTTGGACGAATTTATTTTCAACTCACCAGAATCCAAAATTGGACATACTATTGAGTTCGTACTGCCATTTAGAGTTTATTTAACCTATAATTTGTCCCATTTAGAGACCTTTACCCTTGGCATATTTTTTGATGCAAGGTGGCCCACGTGTGGACCCCACTTTGACCCAAAATTACCGTTTTGTCCATATGTCCAAATTGGATGAAAGGGTAGTGATTTCTAGCTATCTCGCTTATTCCGGGAATGTTGGTGATATTTATTTCAGCATCCGGAGACATTCATTCCGAGTCCATAGTTTCTGACTCCTGGTGTTTGACATCTGGATGTTACACTTTGCAGCTCTCTTGCCAGGCAAGTATACCTTGCCAAATTATTTACAGTACTTTACATGCTTATTATATTTTTGTATATTTATTGCATGTGTAATTTCTTTCATTTATTACTATATATTAGATATGTTGACACACACTTGACACTTAGTATCATGAGAGGACAATCAGTAGGCGTATGGGCTATAACCACTTTGGTAAACTGTAGTATCTAGCACGACTACGGTAGTGTATCGCCCCGGTCGCTACCCTCGCGGTATGTCAATTTCTGGAGTCTCGCTGGTCGCTACCCCCGCGGTATATCAATTTCTGATATCCCTGCCGTGTGTGTGAGTTGTGAGATTTAGATCGAGTTGCCTACCCTTGCCCATACGTCGAAAAGTTATCCTCATTTGCATTCATATAGATGGTCTTGTACAGCGTACTTATATATTTTTAAATATTATGCATGTTTACTGTATTTAATTGGCTTGCTTCTATATATCTTGTTATGTCCCTCTAAGGACCTGGTCCCTAGTGAGGTATAGACGACCAGGAGTACCCGCAGGAGTGCGAACTAGGACCTGACGTATTACTTATGCCGAGGAGACCTTACCCACTGATCATCATCGATTATCTCTAGCGATGGATACTTTAGCTGACACTCTTATATCATCACTTTATTCTATATTGGAGATTTTACCCTGCCCTCTCATTTTAGTTGATATAGTCATTGGTAGTGGATTTGTCTCCACCCGACTATCATTTATGGATTATTCAGACTCATTATTCCAGTTTAGTTATATTCTTTTTTGTAACTTATTGTGTGGATGGGATTAGTATTTTTTGTGACTTGTGATAATATAGATAACTAGGATCTGCCACATACCGTCTCAACTATGACACATGAAACACGTTGTGCACTCCCTCCAATGCAGGTGGTAAGTCTAGTCTATAAGCAACTGCACCGACCCTCTCTAGAATAGTGAAAGGTCCGATGAATCGCAGACTAAGCTTCCCGCCTCCACCGAAGCGAATCGTGTCTCGTGTCGGAGAAATCCTCAGAAACACCAAACCACCCACCTAGAACAAAATACAACCTTAAGAACTTAATCTATAACAAACAACCAATAACAAGCACAAAACAAAATCTAAAACTATACCTCAAACTCCAAAGGTCTCCGGTGACTATCGGCCCAATGCCGCTGTTTATCCTGCGCCATACGAAGTCTATATCTGATCAACCGAACATTCTCTGCTGCATCTACCACCATCTCTGGCCCAAGCAAAACCCTCTCCCCAATATTATTCCATGACAAGGGAGTACGACACCTCCGACCGTATAGAGCTTCAAAATATGACATCTCTATACTAGCCTGGTAACTGTTGTTATAAGCAAACTCTACCAAATGGAGATGGTCCTCCCAAGAACCCCTGAAATCTAGTACACAAGTTCGCAACATATCCTCTAGAGTCTGAATAGTCCTCTCTGACTGCCCATCTGTCAAGGGATGATATGCAGTACTGAAGTTGAGCTAAGTGCCCAAACTCTTCTGCAAACTCCTCCAGAAATGAGAAGTGAAACAACTATCCCGATCCGAGACTATGCGGATGAAAACTCTATGTATCCTAACGATCTGCCTCATGTACATCTCTATAAGCTTCTCCGTAGACAAACCCACCTTGAAAGGCAAAAAGTGGGCTGACTTGGTTAACCTATCAACGATGACCCAAATTGTATCTTTTTCTCCTGGAGATCATAATCCATAGTAATGTACTCCCACTTCCACTCTAGAATGGGTAATGGCTAAAGTAAACCTCCTGGCCTCTGCCTCTCGGCTTTCACCTGCTGGTACACTAAGCATCTGGATACAAACTGTGCCACTTCCCTCTTCATGCCATACCACCACACACTCCCTCGCATATCCTGATATATCTTGTTGGCACCTGGATGTATGGAATACTGAGAACGATGTGCTTCCTGTAATACCTCCTCACACAGCTCTCCACTAGGCACACATAATCTAACTCCATGCCTCAAAGATCCATCCTCAACAATGGTGAAATCATCCTCCAATCCTGCTCTCACCTGAGCTCTGATACTCCTCAGAGATACATCCTCATACTGTGCTGCCTTGATCCTGTCCATCAAATTTGAATGTATCTGCAATCCCCATATCTGCATAGCACAACCAGGAACTATCACCTCAATGCCCAATCTCTCCAAGTCCTCCAGCAAATATCGATCCTGTGTCAAGAATATAGCTACCGGATACCTACTCAAAGCATCAGCAACTATATTAGCTTTTCCAGGATGATACTGCAAAGATATATCAAAATCCTTCATCAGTTCCAACCACCGATGCTGCCTCATGTTCAACTCCTTTTGCGTGAAAACGTACTTCAAGCTCTTGTGGTCTGTGAAGATCTCCACACGATCTCCGTACAAATAATATTTTCACAACTTCAGAGCGAAGATGACAGCTGTCAACTCCAAATCATGGGTAGGATAGTTCTTTTCATGAGGTCGCAATTGCCTGGATGTATAGGCAATCACTTTCCTATTCTGCTGAAGAACACAACCCAAATATTTTCCTGATGCATCACTATAAATAGTGAAACCTCCAGACCCTGATGGCAATGTCAAAATAGGAGCAGACGTCAACCTCTTCTTCAATTCCTCAAAAGCAACCTGGCAATCCTCCATCCAAACAAACTCCACATCCTTCCTGGTGAGTATGGTCATCGGCTCGACAATCCTCGAAAAATCCTGTACAAACTTCCTGTAGTAGCCTGCCAATCCCAAGAAACTCCTGATCTCTGCTACCGAACTCTTGTCTTCCAAGATTCTACTACTGCGATCTTCTTCAGATCCACTGAAATACCATCACCAGTCATAATATGCTCCAAGAATTCTACCTTGTCTAAAAAAACTCACAATTGGACAGCTTCCCATATAGCTTCTCCTTCCTCAGCACCTCTAACACAATCTTCAAATGCTTCTTATGCTCCTCTGGTGTCTTCGAGTATATGAGTATGTCGTCGATGAACACCACCACGAACTTTTTTAGGTACTGATGGAACACCTTGTTCATTAAGTTCATGAATACCGCCGGTGCATTAGTCAATCCAAATGGCATCACCATAAACTCGTACTGACCATACCAAGTTCTAAAAGCAGTCTTCGGTATGTCCATCGGCTTTACTTTCATCTGGTGGTAGCCTGATCTCAAATCTATCTTAGAAAACACCTTGGCACCACTCAACTAATCGAACATATCATCAATCCGTGGCAAATGGTACTTATTCTTGATAGTGAGATTATTTAAAGCCCTGTAATCAATGCACATGCACACCGATCCATCCTTCTTCAGTACAAACAATACTGGGGCTCCCCACGGTAAAGAACTCGATCTGATAAACCCCTTATCCTATAATTCGTCCACCTGTTTCTTCAGCTCAATCAGCTCGCTGTTGTTTACTCTATAGTCATATTGCAAAATTGGTTCTGCACCTGGCACCAAGTCTATAGAGAATTTAATATCTCGATCTGGCGATAACCCTGGTAATTCCTCAGGAAACACATCCAAGAACTCTGCTACCAATGGATGTGGCAACTCCTTGTCTTCCACCATAGCTTCACAAATAATGCCTTCTCCCTGCTCCACAGCTCCTCTAGCAAACTCGAACTCTGGCTCTCCTGGTGGACCAAACAAAACTCTACCTCCTCTACAATTTATACTAGCATGGTGCCTACTCAACCAATCCATCCCGAGTACAATATCGTAACTCGGCAGTGGCATTACAAGTAGACACGCACTCAACTCCCGACCTCCTAGAATAACTCTTCGATCCTTGCAAATATCATTAACCAGGATAATGCCTCCCCCGGTCATGATCTTGCAAGTCCAAAGCAAAGACTCAGCTACCAAACCATGCTTCAGAGCAAAAGAAACAGATACAAAACTATGGAAAGCACCATTATCAAATAAAGCTAAAGCTGGAATGGAATCAAGAAGAATAGAACCTGCGATGACATCTCCGGTGGGTTCGTCCTCCTCGACGGTCATAGCAAACGCTCGTCCCTGACGTGCACCTCCCTGCTGCTGATGCTGGAGAAAATGCTACTGCTGTGTCAGAAGCGGTCCCCTCGGCTATACTGCAGGTGGTCTCGTTTGTGCCTTCAGAGCTGAAGCTGCTCCCTGAACTGCACGACGAGGATACTCTATCATCTGATGCCCTTCAGTACCACCGTACAAACAAACTCCTAACCTCTTTCTACACACTTCCCAGATATGGCCGAGCTTCTTGCAGAGGTGGCAAAAAGATTGCTGTAACTGTCTCTGCTGCTATGGTGCCTGGTAAAAAGGCACCCTAGCTGGAGTCTGGTAGTGCTGTGGCTGCTGGAAAGATTGGACTGGAAATGAGGACGTTTTACAGATACTGTACTGCTGTTGGCCCCCAGGAAAGAATCACGGTCTCTCTTGGGCTTCAAAACCAACTTTCGCTCAACCTTGTATGCCTCCGCAAGTATCTCCGAGTATGACTCATAAAAAGACGGAATAAGGATCTTTACTTCCTGTCACTACCACATCCTGAAAATAGGGGTATTTTTGTCATTTTATATATTATAGGTATCATGTGCATTTATTTTAAAATAATTGCATGATATGTGTATTTATATATATTATATACACTGTTCTTTAATGAATGGGTAGTGTACTAGACCTAGAAGCCCACTAGTTGAACCTCTGACCAGAATATAGGGTTATAAATTTAATTTATATTATTTCGGGATTTAATTATTGAGGTTGTGATTTATTATTATAATTTTATTTAATTGTTGTGCCTTACCGTTGCCTCGATATTTGGAGTGCTACCCTATCTTTTGTCTTCCAACAAATTTTACAACCTTATCCTAGACGTGCCCGTCTTCCATTCTGACCTTTCTGTAACTTATTAAAATGCTCTCTTGTGCTTCATTTTAGTCGCATAATATTCGTCGCAGACGTTTATTATTTAATTCTATATAAATTCAACTTTGTATCCTTGTGCGTTCCAATCAAAATTGGAGACACAATCTCGATCCATTTTGTGTAACCCAAATTATGATAATATTCTATTCTGAGCCTTTTATGCCCATGACACTTGTGTCCCAACTAATTTTAGCCCCATGTACTTTCAATTAATTTTAGAACACCAGTTACATTTATTTTTAATTAAATTGGGGATACCAACTTTGACTAATCATATTTTAACCCTAATTTAATCCAAATATCCCATTAATTAAACTCATGCAAAACACACAACACCCCCTCACCCTATAAAACATCAAACACCAAATTCTCCACCAATTTTTCATTATTTCATGTGTCTTTGCAAATACCCAAATTTAAGGGACTTAATTACAAATGTTGTATTAGGTGTCATCACCTCATTGGTTTAAAACCAAATGAAGAAGCCCCTCACCCATGACCGATCCAACCATACTCCCCTCTCCATTGTGTGAACAAAAATTTATCATGTTAAATCCTAGCCACTCATTCAAATGGGGACTCATCACCACCACACACTACCCATCACACATCCCTATAAAACATCACCATCACTCCTCACTTTCCCCAAGCCGGCCCTAATCCTAACACCTAGGAAAACCTCCCCACTTTCTCTCTCCTCCCTCTTCCTACATCAAAAACTGAAACCTTCTCATTCCTTTCCCTTTCTCTTCTTCTTCTTCTTCTTCTTCTTCTTCTTCTTCCCTTTCCTTGGGAACCCGATCCCGGCCAACTGCCACCCGGCCGGCCCTCAACTTCGACTTCAGCACTCGACCTTCCCTGCCTCTATCTCCCTCAGACCCGAACCCTACCTCATCGGACCCCCCCTCATCGACTACTACGACCTCCATCTTCTCGAGTCCACGCCACCACCATCATAATTAATACTACCACCTCAGTCCTCTTCTCCTCCTCGCCTGAACCATCTCCCTGACCTGCTACCCCCGTTGAAGCTGACCCCGACTGCATGGAACCCGACGAAGATCGCCTGAACTGAGTCGCTGATGACCGGGGCATGACTGAATGTCTGAACTGAGCCGCTGTCGAAGACCGGAGCTTGACCCCGCAGTCGCCATCACCTACGCCGGACTGAACACCTAGTGTATGTTCCGTCGACTGACTGGAAGACCGGAGCTTGACCCCGCAGACCGGATCCTCCGTCGACTGACTGGAAGCCCCATTCGCCTGAAGCCCGTCGACCACCACCCTTATCACCTCCTCCACCACTCTACACCATCACCACCATCGCCTGAACCACCCCCTTCCTGCCAACCCGGAGCACCCCATCCTCGCCAAGACCAGAAGACCAGAGCCGACCGCTGGAGGAACCCAGTGTCCAGACTGTGCTCGCCAACCCGCTGATCGCCGGAACCTACTGTCTCGCTCGACTTCACCTGACGTTTCTTCGCGACGACCTCGACACGAATGCCTCGTTCCGCGTACATAGGTTCGAGTTCTCCCTCTTGCGTACTTGTACACGTACACGCAGACGCGATTCTTTTTTAGTATGCCTGCGTATATTTAGCTATGTTGATATACGCGTATTGTAAGTTTGGTATATGGGTGTATGCACTTAGTGTATGTATTAGTATATATATTTAGTATGTGTTTAATATATATAATTGGTATATATGTATAGTATACGTATTCCCTAGTATACGTTTAATATGTATATAATTGGTATGTATATGTATACATATATATATATATATATATATATATATATATATATATATATATATATATAGTATAAATTCAATTAGTGTATATACATATATATATTATATATGTAATTTATTGGTATACATATATTGTAAGTATTTAATGTTATATACTAGTTAAGAATATGTATAATTATATATGTACTAGGTGACCCTAGTGTAATTATGAATATCTCGTAGTTACACGACCCTGTGACCCTATAATATGTTAGCAGACTGCCATATGTACACTAACGTACTGCCAAGACCCATATTAATAGACTGTCTATTTTGTGCAGCAATTGCAGACTCGACACCCGTGCAGCTAAACGCATGCTTCACCCTGTTAGATAACTAGGATCACCCCTAGAGCACCCTTGAGTTCAGTATAATTGTGGTTATGTATGTGCTAGTATTTTGGCTGATGTTGTATTATATTATATTATATGTATGTAGGACCATTGGATTATTCTGTGAGACTTCAGGAGCTGGACATTGGTATTGCCAGCTAAGGACCCCAGACGAGTACATTCTCTGATAATTTCTGTTATTTGATAATTTCTATAATTCAAATATTTAGAAATGTTACATCTGATTCATGATACTGTGCTACACGGACTAGTATATAGATTGGATCTACAATCATGAGATGTTACATTGGTTATCGTATTGACATTGTACACGATATTAACATTAGATATTGATATTAGATATTGTACATGATATATTGGACATTGATCGTGTATCGTGACGTGTCATGGTTGGATCCACAGTACTAGTTGGGGGCGAGGAAATTGCTAGTGAGATATGTGATCAAATCTCCATCGTACAAGTATAGATATTGTTAGTATTAATCATACATCTCACATATGATTAGCCATGCCATGTAGCTATCGTACAAGTTCCCAAGCCGATCATATTTCGAAACTACTATTTCAAACACTTACAATAGTTACAGTCCTTTATTTTAGTTCATATACTACATCACCCGTATATGATATTGTAGTTCTTTCTCTTCATTTCATATATGCACTGACTATACCATATTGCCTATATTTCCTGTTCTCTTTATTTTGCCATTGTATTTATTTATTGTCTTCTCTTGGTATTTAGCATCATCTATTTATTGTTTTATAGTCCTTATCAATTAACTAAAACTGTTATTTGGGTTGTACTTTGCTCCATCCTGACTGGAAATATTTTTCTAGACTGCGCCTTAGAGGACTGGTGTCCGATATTTTATGGACCACAGGGAGAGTAGCTGCAGACTTGGACTTTGTAGCACAGGTGTGATTCCCGGGAGGTCTAGCCGGGATTACTAGTTATTTAGTTAGTTTCTTTTAGCAGATTTTTGGTACCGGATTTATCTTCGGCATATTTTATTGAGACTTGGATATTATTATTGAGTTAGATTATTTCTATTTAGACTTGTGTTACATTTTGAGTTATTATTTCTTCGATATCTTATCATACTTTAGCTATGTGATTGAGTATTGTTCATATTATATTGTGATATCCGTATCTCCTTATGGAGTTGGATGCTCGTGTGAGATTGTTTAGATAGTGTTATGACCTAGACAACGTTCTACCGCCGATGTTACGGCGTAGGCTGGACGTACCCACGTACTCGTGCCCCAAAATCCGGGTGCGGGTCGTGACACATTTTTAGTGGTGGCCCATACAGGTCAGACTTCGCAAGTTGTACGATGTCGTGGTAGTGTGACATCTTAGTTGTACTACTACGTACCTGCGATAGGATCTAGGATATAGCATACTAGGATGAGAGCAGATACTCAATCATAATTAGGAATATTTCCAATCTATTTATCTTGTTATCCTTATTTTTCTTCTGAATCTTGCTTCCTTAGAATTTTACTGTCCTTCCTTGATGATATCGTATCTATTGCCTTAATTGATTCTTTTCGGTCTGTCTTCAGGATGCCGCCGAAGACAAGATCTATAAGAGTGGGAGCATCAGCTTTAGAGGGGTCTGCCACCTCTCTACCTGACAGACAGACATCTGGAGTTATCCTCTCCCACCTGTTCTGAGTGTTGCCCCAGCTATAACGGAGAACCTTCCTCCTCCACCAACTCCACTTCCCGGAGGTATGCCCGTTGACGGGGCACAAATATTTACCCTGATCCAAGGCATGGTAGATACCCAGAGAGTGACGGCAGACACTCAGCGAGTTCAAGCTGAGGCTCAGAAGATGCAAGCCAAGGCGCACCAGTCACAGACAGAGCTGATGAGAGAGAGAGAGCATGGAGAACGCTAACCATATGGCACTACAGGCAGTTGAGAGAGTTGTCCAGCAGTTTTCTAGCCAGCAGCAACAGCAGAGATCAGGCACTATAGTGGACTTCAAGAGGATGATGCCTCGAGAGTTCAAGGGTATCGAAGGAATACTCTACGCTTGTCATGCCCCAGTCCCAAAATATCAAGGGACTAGACACGTGGCAATAGCCAGCAACACACACCGATGGACAACCCAATTTAATGGATCCATCGGGGCATACTTAAGCTGTAATACAACAATAAGGGTCTACTAATCTCATCTATAGAAATGAATATACAATATCAGAATATAAAGAAATACCAAGTCACAATAAAATATAAGTCGGGGAACAACCCGATAATGAGTTTGATACATCAACTCAATAAACTAGAAATAAAGAGTCTAACAATAGAAATAACTGAGTATAGAATGTGCATATACTCAGGAGAAATCTTCTGTAATCATCTCGTCCTCGGTTCCTGGTTTTGCTCCTGCTAATGCTCCGGTCCCGTATACCTCAGGATAGATCTCATCTGCTAATCCTGGGGACATAATCCGGATCCAGGTCCTCAGGGGACATAGCAAGGTACAAAATAACTCAAGCCAAAATAAATAATACAGTGCAGCAATAAATAAAATAATAAGGTAAACTATATAACCATCTATGTGAAATACAATTTGAGAGCATCACTAAAACTCAGGCTGAGACCACTACAAGCTCTGTGTCTGGGAGCCTGTAGCAGAGATATCACGTAATGGGCCAAGCTCGGGTTTAGAGTCTTGAGCACCGCATTAATAAGGGTTTTATATATATATAATCAGCCTGTAGCCTGTGTGTCTCTCCCCACCCAATGTAATTACACATCTCATGTCCATGACACGCAAGATCAAAACTAATGCAATAAGTCATAATAAGATCTAAGCATATAAAGAATATGTCATAAAACATGTATCCTATACAGAATCACCATGAATATCTCAGGAAGATTTTGTCTCATGAATAGTGTCAAGTGTCCTGGGTTATGATGTACTTGATAAGACAAGTACGGGAATGTAAAGGGTCACCATATCCATCTCTAGGTGACGTTATACAACTCTGCGTACGGTGTTGGAACCCGACTATTAATCGGACGCTAAGTAAGTCACACGGTCCTAGGTTAAGCATGAACAACAATATAAATGAATCAAGGAAATATGTAACAAAACTGCATTATTGGCAAGGTACACTTGCCTGTGGTTCTGGCTCCAACTATAGCTCTGACTTCAGTGGGAATTGCAGATACTTTTTCGGTTGCTAAAATAAATATCACCATCAGATTCAGAAAATGTTAAATAGCTAGAAATGTCTGTCCTTGAGTCCAATTTGGATACAAGGGCAAAAATGACAGTTCTTGGTCAAAGCGAGGTCCACATATGGGCCGCTTCGTATCGAAAAATGTGTTAGAAACAATGGTCTCCAGAACGATGATACTCTCCTGGGCCTGGTGGTCTGACTTCTCCACTTCCCGTTTGTGGTACTCCCAATGCTGGATAGACTGGCCTTGGCGCTGGTAAAGCTTGTCTGTTTAATATTAGTCCTCCCTCGCGATGTTGAGGACAATCCTTGGCTATGTGTTGATTGGTTCCACAAATCAAGCATAATCCTAACTTGCGTCGGCAGTCCCTCTCAATATGGCCTACCTTGCTACAGTATTGGCATGTACGTAGTATCTGCGGAGGGGCTCTGGGTGGCTGGTGCAGGTGAGGTCTCTTTGCAGCTTCTTCTTGTGGTGCTCTGGCTGATGTGGAAGACCATTTCAGACTGGTCTCTCTTCTGGTGATGCGTTCCATGCGTCGGGCCGCAGCAAGAACGTCCGAGTAAGAGGTAGGTACAATGGATCCAATTAGTCTCTGTAGCTCAAAGTTTTGTCCGTCAAAGAACTTCTCAGCCTTCTCTTCTTCTATCGGGATCAGGGTTGGGGCGAAGTGACTCAGATGAATGAATTCTGCGTTGTACTCCTCCACTGCATACTGTCCTGAGTGAGGCGATTGAACTTGTCCCGAAGTTCTGATCGAGCGATAGCTGGAATGTACATCTCCTGAAAGAGTCTGAAAAACTCTTCCCAAGTGACTCGGTCTGGTCCGAGCCGTGTCTCCTCAGATAGCCACCAGTGATGTGCATTGCCCGTTAATTGTATTCTGACGGCAGTCATCAAACGTTCTCTTGGAAGCTCAGCTGCTTCTAATTGATGTTAAGTGTTGGTGAGCCACTCATGAACTTCAGTGGGCTCCTCCTTACCAGAAAAGGTACGGGGCTTGAGCTGACAAAAATCAGTGATAGATCCCGTCGCTGGTCGCCTAGCTTGTGGGTTCGCCTGCTCCGATACGGTTACTAGGCTGGTCCTCAAGTAATCCACCTCGCGACGCCGAGCCTCGTATTGGACTTGTTGCTGGGCTTGCATCATTGTATAGATCATTTGGAATATCTGTTGCCCGTCCCTAGGCTGCCCTTGTGGGAATACGGGCATTGGTGGAACGAACTGTAGAGGCGGTGGGATGTCATCACGCCAAAATCTAGAAGCATGGTGATCTGCTTGGCTGCTTCGGTGAGTAGAGGGATCTCCACTCAATGGCATCACTTCATCTTCTCTGTAGGTGGCTACAGCACCTCTTGGTGTTCTTGCTGGAGTTTTGTCGTTTGCTCGTGAATCAATTACTCTGCATCAAAAATAAACTATAAGAGGCACACAGGAATCAAGGCAAGATGCAAGTCAAAAAATTAATTTGAATCCGATATAGATATCAAGAATGTTTCAAGCAAGTGGATGAGATCCTAAAAACTTATCCTATTCTTATTGCAGGCTTGCTCGGTCCCTAAGTTGAAACTGAAGCAATTTTAGTCGTTGACTTGCATGGGCCACCACAAAAACTATGTCATGCCCCAGTCCCAAAATATGAGGGACTAGACACATGGTAATGGCCAGCAGCACACACCGATGGACAACCCAATTTAATGGATCCATCGGGACGTACTTAAGCTGTAATACAACAATAAGGGTCTACTAATCTCATCCACAGAAATGAATACACAATATCAGAATATAAATAAATACCAAGTCACAATAAAACATAAGTCGGGGAACAACTCGATAATGAGTTTGATACATCAACTCAATAAACTGGAAATAAAGAGTCTAACAATAGAAATAACTGAGTATAGAATGTGCATATACTCAGGAGAAATCTTCTGCAATTACCTCGTCCTCGGTTCCTGTTTCTGCTCCTGCTAATGCTCCGGTCCCATATACCTCGGGATAGATCTCGTCTGCTAATCCTGGGGACATAATCCGGATCCAGGTCCTCAGGGGACATAGCAAGGTACAAAATAACTCAAGCCAAAATAAATAATGCAGTGCAGCAATAAATAAAATAATAGGGTAAACTATATAACCATCTATGTGAAATACAATTTGAGAGCATCACTAAAACTCAGGCTGAGACCACTACAAGCTCTGTGTCTGGGAGCCTGTAGTAGAGATATCATGTAATGGGCCAAGCTCGGGTTTAGAGTCTTGAGCACCGCATTAATAAGGGTTATATATATATATAATTAGCATATAGCCTGTGTGTCTCTCCCTACCCAATGTAATCACACGTCTCATGTCCATGACACGCAAAATCAAAACTAATACAGCAAGTTATAATAAGATCTAAGCATATAAAGAATATGTCATAAAACCTGTATCCTATACATAATCACCATGAATATCTCAGAAAGATTCTGTCTCATAAATAGTGTCAAGTGTCCTGGGTTATGATGTACTTGATAAGACAAGTACGAGAATGTAAAGGGTCACGATATCCATCTCTAGGTGACGTTACACAACTTCGCGTACGGTGTTGGCACCCGACTATTAATCGGACGCTAAGTAAGTCACACGGTCCTAGGTTAAGCATGAACAACAATATAAATGAATCAAGGAAATATGTAACAAAACTGTATTATTGGCAAGGTACACTTGCCTGTGGTTCTGGCTCCAACTGTAGCTCTGACTTCAGTGGGAATTACTGGTACTCTTCCGGTTGCTGAAATAAATATCACCATCAGATTCAAAAAATATCAAATAGCTAGAAATGCTTGTCCTTGAGTCCAATTTGGACACAGGGGCAAAAATGACAGTTCTTGGTCAAAGCGGGGTCCACATATGGGCCGCTTCGCACCGAAAAATGTGTCAGAAATAATGGTCTCTAAATTCGTCCAACTTAGTGTCAACAAGTCCAGAACGATAATACGAACCCAACGGAACTTCCAGAATTGGATTCCGATGAGCCGGTCACAAAATCGTCCGTCAAGTGGAGCTATGGGGCCCACGATACGCAATTTTGTCAACTTCCTCAGAATCGAACCAAACTAGGGTCACAGGACCAGTGTATTGCTACGAGTCCGATGGCATAAGTTTTGTTTCAATCCGACATGTGTACACAAAGTTACAACATATTCCAGAATAGGCCGATACGGGGCATTGTCGACGGAAACGCGTTGATTCTGGTGTGCACGCACATCTAAATCAACTTCTGCAAAATTCTGCACGTCCGTATCAACGGCGTGCACCTTTCGGTGAAGACCGTACGCGACCAAGTCGTCCTGTTTGGCTGGGCGCACTTAGTTTCGGGAGAAAAATGGGGTCTTGATTTTCCTGTTTTTGGATCGCGGTTTGCGATCGCCACAGGACGCGATACACCGAGCGGGTTGCACGGGCATCGAGAGGGTTATGCAGCCTATGCGTCACAACTGACGGAACGGAAAATGGGGCAACTAGGAGAGAGAAAAGGGTACCTGAACAGGGCTCCGCAGAACTGGGTTTTCCCGTATCCGCGAGGCGACGGCTCGACACGACACAGTATCCACTGTAGCTAGGGTTAGGGTTCCGGTCTTCTCGCCGGTGCTGGCCGGAGGAGCTCGCCGAGGTTGCTTGGTCAGGCGGAGGGCGGCGAACAACTGAGGTGGCTCTGGGCTGAGGGTGCTGGTCGGCTAGGGCTCCTGCGAGGTCGGCCAAGGCGCTACGGGGTTCGACTAGGTCGGTTGGGCACAGCGCTGGAGGAGAGAGGGAGGCGGTGGTGCTGGGGTTTCATCGATGTCGCGGTCGGGGAGACGACAGCGAGGGGAGACGCCGGGGACAACGTTGGCTGGGGGCTCGGGGAGACGGAGGCGGCTGCGGGTTTCGTCGAGGTCGGGGCGCGGCTCTGGGAGAGGGGCGGAGGAAGGCGAGGGGAGAGGGCTTCGTCGGAGATGACGGCTAGGGGTTTTGACGGTGGTGGTCGAGGCGGAGGGGGTTAGGGTTCAGGCAGCGTCGAGGCGGGGGATTAAATAGGGTAGCCGGAATAGTAAAGGGTTTCGGATTAGGGTTTCGATCGGGTTAACGGGTCCGGGTCGGGTTCAATTCGGATCCGACCCAACCCGTTAAAAATCTGGGTTCGGTTCGGTTCGGTTCTCTATGGTTCAGTTCGGGTTGGTTTGGTTTATTTTGAAATAAACCGGGTTTAATTCTAGGGTTTAATTGGTTTAAATTTTAACTTAGTTTCTAGGTCTTTAAAAATATTTTCGGGGTCCAATAAATTCCCGAAAAATTACCCTATGTCTAGCTTTTTATTTTACACCCAAAAATATTATTTTCATAATATTTTAATATTATTTAACATCATTTAAAATCATTTAATTTCAAAATACCTTAGTTTAAATTACAGAAAAATTCCAGAAATATTAAAAAAATAATTTTAAAAATCCAGAAAAATCAGGGGGTTTACAACGCTGACGACTAGTTAGAGGATATAGAGAGGAGCCTACAATTGGCCCAGATTTCGGAGAGCTTGCAGATAGAGGCGGCCGACAGTCAGATGTTTGATATCACACTCACGTGGTATCATACGGAACCAAGACTCACTACACAAGGACTTACTTGGGAGGCCTTCAAGAAGCTTTTCAAGGAGAAGTTCTTTCCCGACGTGGCCTTGGGAACTTTGGAAAGTCAGTTTCATGACTTGGTCCAAGAAACTATGTCGGTCGATGAGTATGCCACAGAATTCTGTTGTTTGAGCTATTTTGTATCGTCTATGATTCGGGACCCAAGAGATCGAGCCCGGAAGTTTAGGAAGGGGCTGATGAGAGAGATTAGGTCACGCACTTTTGGTCGTCGTACCGCTACCTTTGAGGATATCTTGATGGATGCCCAGATTGCAGAAGAGGATCTGGATCTCATGCCTAAGAGGAGTCACAATATTTTTGGAGATACGAACGGTAGCGCGGGACCGACCAAGCGTCCCTATGCTCAACAACAGCCGAGGATGTTTCAGTATCAACAGCAGTGCCAGGCATCGGTTCGTGTTCAGCAGGATCAACAGCAGCCTCCGAGAGAGACACAACAGACTTGTCATTTCTGTAAGAAGCCATGTCAACTTTGGGAGAGCTGTAGAACGAGGCTAGGACTTTGTTTGCACTGTGGCGCTGTGGGACATCGAGTGAGGGATTGTCTTCTAGCTCCTTATCTTCCTGGCCAGCGAGCAGCCCCAAATCATAGAGATCCAGTTATGCCACCTGTGGAACCGTAGATTGCTCAGCACTCGCGAAGGAAGCCACCCCAGCAGGGTGGGGCATTTGCGATAACGGTCGAGGAGACCGATACTGCAGGTGATGTGTTAGCAGGTTCTGTTATTTCTTTCCTTCTGTTCCTTTCTATTTGATTGATTGATTGATTCCTTAGTACCGTAGTTTGTGTCAGTGATTTTTTTGTTAGAATGTAGTTAGTAGTACACCCTGACAGAGACTGCAATACTATGACAAAAGATACCATAACCATGTATGTTTTCTCTAGATTGCATATTGAATGACTGTAGGTAGGATTTTCTTAGACCTTGATTATTGGGGGTTTGACCGTAGTAGAGATTAATGAAGAGGTTATGACTGGACAGAGAGAGACAAGGTGCCTTAAAAATTCGAGGATAAACATTGATTTAAATAAAGAGTTAAGAATCCAATACGGCAGAATTGACGATTTTGTTAAATCATTAATTTTTATGAAGATTATGATATAATTGAATTTGTCATTAAATTTTGAGGAATTAAGAATATTATCAGTATATTTATTTGGCTAGAAGATATAAATTTAAGCTTATATTTTGAATATTGTATTTGAAGATTTTGCGAGTCTTATATTATTTGATTATTGTGTGGAAAAAGAATAGAAAAGTAAGATAGCTAATGGATTATAGTTTGAAATCAAATTTTTGGGATGATATTTTAGATTTTATATATATGCTTTGATTGGATTTAAATTAGAGGATTGGATACCAATTTTTTGAGTATTTAGTTATTAAACTCAATATTTTGGAGGAGATTGTGATAAGAATAGAATTTGATTTTAAATTTGAAGATTTTTGGAATGTGATATTTATAGAATTTTGAAGATTATGAAATAACAATATAGATTTACTTCATGATTATGTGGTTTGATGAATTTAAATTTGGATGGTAAAAAAAAATAATACAATTATTGAGAATCTTAAATTTCGAGGACGAAATTTTTCTAAGGAGGGTAGACTTGTCACTACCATATCCTGAAAATAGGGATAATTTTGTCATTTTATATATTATAGGTATCGTGTGCATTTATTTTAAAATAATTGCATGATATGTGTATTTATATATATATTATATATAATATTCTTTAATGAATGGGTAGTATACTAGACCTAGAAGCCCACTAGTTGAACCTCTGACCAGAATATAGGGTTATAAATTTAATTTGTATTATTTTGGGATTTAATTATTGAGGTTGTGATTTATTATTGTGATTTTATTTAATTGTTGTGCCTTACCGTTGCCTCGATATTTGGAGCGCTACCCTATCTTTTGCCTTCCAACAAATTTCACAACTTTGTCCTAGACGTGCCCGTCTTCCATTCTGACCTTTGTGTAACTCATGAAAATGTTCTCTTGTGCTTCATTTTAGTCGCAAAATATTCATCGCAGACGTTTATTATTTTATTTTATATAAATTCAACTTTGTATCCTTGTGCGTTCCAATCAAAATTGGAGACACAATCTCGATCTATTTTGTACAACCCAAATTATTATAATATTTTATTCTAAGCCTTCTATGTCCATGACACTTGTGTCCCAACTAATTTTAGTCCCATGTACTTTCAATTAATTTTAGAACACTAGTTATATTTATTTTTAATTAAATTAGGGATACCAACTTTGACTAATCCTATTTTAACCCTAATTTAATCCAAATATCCCATTAATTAAATCCATGCAAAACATACAAGACCCCCTCACCATACAAAATACCAAACACCAAATCCCCTACCAATTTTTCATCATTTTATGTGTCTGTGCAAATACCCAAATTTAAGGGACTTAATTGCAGATGTTGCATTAGGTGTCATCACCTCATTGGTTTAAAATCAAATGAAGAAGCCCCTCACCCATGACCGGTCCAACCACATTTCCCTCTCCATTGTGTGAACAAAAATTTATCATGTTAAATCCTAGCCACTCATTCAAATGGGGACTCATCACCACCACACACTACCCATCACACATCCCTATAAAATATCACCATCACCCCTCACTTCCCCCAAGCCGGCCCTAATCCCAATACCTAGGGAAACCTCCCCACTTTCTCTCTTCTCCCTCTTCCTACATCAAAAACTGAAACCTTCTCCTTCCTTTCCCTTTCTCTTCTTCTTCTTCTTCTTCACTTTACTTTCCTTGAGAATCCGATCCCGGCCAATTGCCACTCGGCCGACCCTCAACTTTGACTTCAGCACTCGATCTTTCCCTCCTTTATCTCCCCTCAGACTCGAGCCCTACCTCACCGGACCCCCCCTATCGACTACCCTGACCACCATCTCCCCGAGTCCACGCCACCACCATGACCATTAATACTACCACCTCAGTCCTCTCCTCCTCGCCTGAACCATCTCCCCGACCTGCTACCCCCGTTGAAGCTGACCCAGACTGTATGGAACCCGACCGGAGATCACCTGAACCGAGCCGTTGATGACCGAAGCACGACTGAATGTCTGCACTGAGCCGTTGTCGAAGACCGGAGCTCGACCCCGCAGTCGCCATCACCTACGCCGGACTAAATACCTGTACTCATCGACCGGATCCTCCGTCGACCGACTGGAAGCCCCATTCGCCTGAAGCCCGTCGACCACCACCCTTATCACCTCCTCCACCACTCTACACCATTACCACCATCGCCTGAACCACCCCCTTCCTGCCAACCCGGAGCACCCCATCCTCGCCATGACCTGAAGAACGGAGCCGACCGCTGGAGGAACCCGCTGTCCAGACTGTGCTCGCCAACCCGCTGATCGCCGGAACCCGCTGTCCCGCTCGACTTTACCTGAAGTTTCTTTGCGATGACCTCGACACAAACGCCTCGTTCCGCGTACACAGGTTCGAGTTCTCCCTCTTGCGTACATGTACACGTATACGCAGACGCGTATTCTCTTTTAGTATGCCTGCGTATATTTAGCTATGTTGATATACGCGTATTGTAAGTTTAGTATATGGGTGTATGCACTTAGTGTATGTATTAGTATATGTATTTAGTATATGTTTAATATATATAATTGGTATATATGTATAGTATACGTATTCCCTAGTATACGTTTAATATGTATATAATTGGTATGTATATGTATATATATATATATATATAGTATAAATTCAGTTAGTGTATATACATATATATATATTATATATGTAATTTATTGGTATACGTATATTGTAAGTATTTAATGTTATATACTAGTTAAGAATATGTATAATTATATATGTACTAGGTGATCCGAGTGTAATTACGGATATCCCGTAGTTACACGACCCTGTGACCCTGTAATATGTTAGCAGACTGCCATATATATACTGACGTACTGACAAGACCCATATTAATTGACTGTCTATTTTGTGCAGCAATCGCAGACTCGATACCCGTGCAACTAAACGCACGCTTAACCCAGTTAGATGACTAGGATCACCCCTAGATTACCCTTGAGTTTAGTATAATTGTGGTTATGTATGTGCTAGTATTTTGGCTGATGTTGTATTGTATTATATTATATGTATATAGGACCATTGGATTGTTCTGTGAGAATTCATGAGCAGGACATTGGTATTGCCAGCTAAGGACCCCAGGCGAGTACATTCTCTGATAATTTTTGTTATTTGATAATATTTATAATTCAAGTATTTAGAAATATTACATCTGATTCTTAACACTATGCTACACGGACTAGTATATAGATTGGATCTACAGTCATGAGATGTTACATTGGTTATCGTATTGACATTGTACACGATATTGACATTAGACATTGATATTAGATATTGTACATGATATATTGGATATTGATCGTGTATCGTGACGTGTCATGGTTGGATCCACAGTACTAGTTGGGGGCAAGTAAATTGCTAGTGATAGATGTAATCAAATCCCTATCGTACAAGTGTAGATATTGTTAGTGTTAATCATATACCTCATATATGATTAGCCAGGACATGTAGCTATCGTACAAGTTCCCAAGCCGATCACATTTCGAAACTACTATTTTAAACACTTAGAATAGTTACAATCCTTCATTTTAGTTCATATACTACATCACCCGTATATGATATTGTAGTTCTTTATCTTCATTTCATATATGCACTGACTATACCCTATTGCCTATATTGCCTGCTCTTTTTATTTTCCTATTGTATTTATTTATTGTCTTCTCTCAGTATTTAGCATCATCTATTTATTATTTTATAGTTCTTATCAATTAACTGGAATTGTTATTTGGGTTGTACTTTGCTCTATCCTGACTGGAAATATTTTTCCAGACTGCGCCTTAGAGGACTAGTGTCCGATATTTTATGGACCACAGGGAGAGTAGCTGCAGACTTGGACTTGGTAGCACAAGTGTGATTCCCGGGAGGTCTAGCCGGGATTACTAGTTATTTAGTTAGTTTTTTTTAGCAGATTTTTGGTACCGAATTTGTCTCCGGCATATTTTGTTGAGACTTGGATATTATTTTTTAGTTAGATTATTTTTATTTAGACTTGTGTTGTATTTTGATTTATTATTTCTTCGATATCTTATCGTGCTTTAGCTATGTGATTGAGTATTATTCATATGATATTATGATATATGTGTCTCCTTATGGAGTTGGATGCTCGTGTAAGATTATTTAGATAGTGTTATGACCTAGACAGCGTTCTACCGCCGATGCTGCGGCGTAGGCTGGACGTACCTACGTACTCGTGCTCCAAAATCCGGGTGCAGGTTTTGACACTTCCCAGTTTAGACCCTCACAGAAACTGTCATGACCCGCACCCGGTTTAGGGCACGAGTGCGTGGGTACGTCCAGCCTACGCCGCAGCATCGACGGTAGAACGCTGTCAAGGTCTTGATACTATCTAGCTAATGTCACACAAACATCCAATCTCCATAAGGAGGCACGGATGACACAAATAAACGAGCACATACTCAATCACAGGATTACAGCACAATAAGATAACGAGCCGAAATTAAAATTAAATACAACACAATTCCAGAATGTAATCTAACTCAACAATATCCAAGTCTCAATAAAAATGCCGGAGACAAATCCGGTACCAAAAGTCTGCTAAAAGAACTAATAAAAAATAGTAATTTCCGGCTAGTCCTCCCGGAATCACAACTAGACTACCAAGTCTGCAGCTACTCACCATATGGTCCATACAGTGTCGGACAGCGGTCCTCTAAGGCATAGTCTGGAAAAATATTTCCAGTCAGGAAGGAGCAAAGCACAATCTCAAATAACAGTTCCATTTAATTGATAAGGACTATAAAGCAATAAACATGTCATGCTAGCTACTGAGAAGACAGTGAAATAAATGCAATGGCAATTTAAGAGAGACAGGCAATGTAAAGAGACAGGCAATAGGCAATGTGATATAGTCAGTGCATGTATGAAAATGAAAAGAACAAGAAACAGCATCATATACGGGTGATGTAGTATATGATTTAAATAGGGAACTGTAATCTATTCTAAGTGTTTGAAATAGTAGTTCAAAATGTGATCGGCTTGGGAACATGTACGATAGCTACAGGGCCTGGCTAATCATGGGTAAAGAGCATGATTAACACTTATAATTTCTACACTGCAATAAGAGGTTATGATCATATTTCTTACTAACTACTTCCCCGCCCCCAACTAGTACTGTGGATCCAACCATGACACGTCACGATACACGAGCAAGTCCAGTCTATCATGTACGATGTCTAATATACATGTCGTGTACAATGTCAATACGATAATCAATGTAACATCTCATGATTGCAGATCCAAGCTATACTAGTCCGTGTAACACAGTGTCAAGGATTCAGATGTATCATTTCATGATTATTTAATTTATAAAAATTATCAAGGAATTGGAAATTATCAGAGAATGTACTTGCCTTGGGTCCTTAGCTGGTAATTATGGATGTCCTGTTCCAGAGTATCCCCTGGGTGAAGCAACAGTCCTATAAACATATCACCATATCACATTTGCATCAGATGCTACACTAACACACAGTCTAAAAATACTGAATTTGGGACTACGCTAGGTATGATACTGGCCACCTAGGATCACTTAGTAGATAAAATATACCTATCTTTAACTAGCATATATACTAAATTTATGTTTTATTAAACATATAGCAAAACAAATAAGTATATTTATCCTTGTATATTCACCAATTGATAATTACATACATATACTAAAATGTTTGTATACATATATACCAATATATATATATATATAACAAATATATACTAAGTATATACCAAAAATATATATAAATTGATTTAAATATATACATATACATACCTGTATACCAATCAATACTAAATACGTACTAAATACGTATTATCAATTATTTTAAACATAAACTCTATTAAATACACCTTATAAGAAAATACCAATATATATATATATATATACACCAAAATATACATATATATGTTTGTACATAAACCAAATATGTATACTATATACAAACATAGAAAATACACTATATTTATAGATATATATATGTACACATATACACACACAATTACACGCATACGTATTTACGCATTTATATATATATAAATCTACACAATAATTAATATATACTAATACATATACAAATATATATATTAATTATATACATTTATACATAATATACTAATTAGATATACACTATACATATTTGCGTACTAACATTTTCCTATTTAATACGTATGCACAAAACATACATATATATATACATAGAATACTTATATTACCACATAGTATATTAATACCTAGATTAATTACGCATATACATGTATTACAGGGAAAGGGAAGAGAGGAGGAGCTTACTGCGGGGTTGGCCGGAGTCTCGCCGGAGTACGGCAGGAGGTGGTGGCGCTAAAGTGGAGGAGATGGGAGCGAGGGGAGCTCGACACCGGACTGATAGCCGCCGGAGAACCATAGTTGGGAGGAGGTGGCCGGACTGGAGTTGTAGGTGGTGGTGGTGAGAGAAGGACAGCGGCAGCAGGTCGGTCGGCTCGTCGAGGCAGCGCCGCCGGGGACAGTCGGCTGTGGTGGAAGATTTGCTGGCCGGGGAAGATGCTGCAGGCAGCCGGAGGGGGTGATCGTGCGGGGGACTCGGCCATCAGGAGGGAATGGATGGATGGATGGATGTGCAGTGGAGCGCCGGGCACAGAGGGAGGAGCAGCGGCAGCAGGTCGGGTTGGCCGCTCGCCGGAGGTGAACGCAGAGGGAGAGGAATGGGAGGATGGAGGCCAGCGGGGGAGTGCAGCGGCCGTCTGGTGGTTGGCCGCCGGACGCAGAGGGGGAGGGCCGCCGGGTTCAGAGGGGGCCGGGAAGCACAGGGGGTGAACAGGGTTCCCCCCTTTCCCCCCTCTTTGGATTTTGAATTTGAATTCAAAAAAAAACAAATAAAAGAAGAAGAAGAAGAAGAAGAAGAAGAAGAAGAAAGGAAAGAGAAGGAGAAGAAGAAAGGAAAACTCCTACGGTTTGGAGTTGAGGATGGAGGCTTGTGAGGTGGGGGAAAACCTAGGTTGTATAGGGATTAAGGTTTGATGTAGACATTAAATAGTAAAAGGGTGAGAGGGTGTGATGGAGGGTGGTGATTGAACCCTTAGAATGAGTGGCTCAAATTTGATATGGAGAGAAAATAATTCATGGGGGATGAGGGTGAGAAATTTAATTAAAATATTAGGTTCCCTCATTGTTTAATCAAATGAGGTGTTGCCACAAAATGCAAATTTGCAAATTAGCCACCTTAAATTTGGGTATTTGCACAGACACATAAAATGACAAAAATTTGGCAGGCGATTCAGGGTCCGGTGTTTTGTAGGGCCAGGGGCGCTGTAAAATCGGTATGGGCTCAATTACAGGGCACTGGAATTAATATGGAATTTACGGAATCAGATAAATGGTATCCTCAAATTAAATAGAAATAAATGCAAGTTGTGTTCAATAATTTATTAGGAGTACATGGGGCCAAAATCAGGTCAGGTCATCAATACCAAAAATGAAGAAGACTCAGAACAGAATATTTCCCTAATTTGGGCCACACGATAAATAGGTCAAGATTGCCTCCAATTTCAATTGGAACGCACAACGATACAAAAATAGGAATTTATAATAACGTTCGCGACGATTTTTGTGCGACTAGAAATAATGCACAGGGAGCATAATTACGAGTTGCAAAAATAGCAGAATGGAAGGCGGGCATGTCTAGGGCAAGATGGTAAAATTTGTTGGAAGACAAAAGTCAGGATAGCGCTCCAAATATCGAAGCAAAGGCAATGCTTAAAAATATTAAATAAAATATGGTAATCAAATACAAACTCCAAGAATTAAATTCTAGATAAAATAATAAAATCCGGAATTCTATAATTCGGACAGGTGGTCATCTACTGGGCTTCTAGGTCTAGTCTGCTAGCTAAAAAATAAATAAATACTGCATATAATACTATATTTAATTACACATCACTCATAATTATTTAAAACCAAATATACTATCATGCAATTTAATTAGTTTTAACTACCATAATATTAAATATTGTAAAAAGTCGAAAATACCCCTGTTTTCGAAATGTGGTAGTGACAAGTCTACCCACCTTAAAAGAATTTCGTCCTCGAAATTTAAAATCCTCAAAGTAGCATTTACTCATACACATTATTATTTTTCCTCAAGGTTTAAATTCATCATCCATGAAATTAGGTTATAATCTACAATGTCATTTCACGATTTTTCAAAAATTATAAAATTATTGCATCCCTGAAAATCCTCGAAATAACATCAAAGTCCATTTTTATCAAAAATTTCCTGAAAGTTTTTAGTTAACGATTCAATACTCGAAATTTAATATCTACTCCTCAAATTTGATTTTTTTATCAATGAACAGATATAAAAATGTAATCTTGTTCCACAAGTTTGAATTTAAATATTTATTCATCAAAATTTTATTTCTCGATTTCCTCTTCCTCAAAATACCCACCAATGCGATACTTAAAGATTCTCAAATTGCAACATCAATATAAAATTTTAAAAATTTCATAACTTGCAATCAAATAAATATATTGATAATCCACCAAATTTCTAAATTTTATAACCCGTTTAATCATGTCATAATCTTTCTGGAATTCATAGATCATAAATTCTGCCATGTTAAATTCTTGGCCCTTTATTTAAATCGATGCTTATCCTCGAATTTTTAATCATCTTGTTAATCATCTTGTCTCTCCTGTCAAGTTATGACTCCTTTATGAATCTTCGTCATGGTCAAACCTCGATAATCCTGGTCAAAGAAATCTTCCTACAATCATACAACATGCAACCTAAGGGATATGTATGGTCATGGTGTCTTGTCATGGTATTGCAGTCTCTATATCAGGGGTACTACTAACTACACTATAACAAAAAAATCATGCATACAACTTGTATTAAGGAATCAACCAATCAATCAAGTAGATAGGAATAGAAGGAAGGAAAGAACAGAACCTACAAACACATTACCTGCAGTATCGGTCTCCTCGACCGTCATCGCAAATGCCCCGCCCTGCTGGGGTGGTTCCCTTCGCGGGTGCTAAGCAATATACGGTTCCACAGGTAGCCTAACTGGATCTCTATAATCTGAAGCTGCGCGCTGGCCGGGAAGATAAGGGGCTAGAAGACAATCCCTTACTCGATGTCCCGCAGCGCCGCCGTGCAAACAAAGTCCTAGCCTCGTTCTACAGCTCTCCCAAAGGTGACCTGGCTTTTTACAGAAATGACAAGTCTGTTGTGTCTCTCTCGGAGGCTGTTGCTGATCCTGCTGAACACGGACTGGTGCCTGGTACTGTTGTTGATACTGATACGCCCATGGATGTTGCTGGATAGGAACTGGTGCTAGGTACTGCGGTGGATGCTGAAATGTCCATGGTTGTTGCTGACTATGAAATGGTACTGGGTACTGCTGTTGGTGCTGAATACGGGGATGCTTGGCTGGTCCTGTACTACCATTCGTATCTCCAAAAGTATTGTGACTCCTCTTAGGCCTGAGATCCAGATCCTCTTCTGCAATCTGAGCATCCATCAAGATAGCCTCAAAGGTAGCGGTACGACGACCAGAAGTGCGCGACCTAATCTCTCTTGTCAGTCCCTTTCTAAATTTCTGGGCTCGATCTCCTGGGTCCCGAATCATGGACGATGCAAAACGGCTCAATCTACAGAATTCTACAGCGTACTCGTCGACCGACATGTTTCCTTGAACCAAGTCATGAAACTGACTTTCCAAGGTTCCCAATGCCACGTCGAGAAAGAACTTCTCCTTGAAGAGCTCCTTGAAAGTCTCCCAAGTAAGTCCTTGTGCAGTAATTCTCGGCTCCGTACGATACCACGTGAGTGCGATATCGAACATCTGACTGCCAGCAGCTTCTATCTGCAAGTTCTCCGGAATCTGGGTCAATCGCAGGCTTCTCTCTATATCCTCTAGCCAGTCGTCAGCGTAGAGTATCCCTTCGGTGCCTTTAAACTCTCGAGGCATCATCCTTTTGAAATCCACTATAGTGCCTGATCTCTGCTGCTGGCCAGAAAACTGCTGGTACTGTGCTACTCTCTCCAAAGCTTGGAGAGTCACTTGATGAGCATTCTCCATATTTTCTTTTATCAGCTCGGTTTATGCCTGGTGCGCTTCTGCTTGCACCCTCTGAGCCTCAGCTTGAACTCGCTGAGCATCTGCCGTCACTCTCTGGGCATCTACCATGCCTTGGATCAAGGTAAACATCTGCGTTCCGTCAATGGGCAAACCTCCGGGAATCGGAGTCGGTGGAGGAGGAAGGTTGTCCGTTACAGCTGCGGCAATATTCTGAACAGGTGGAGGAGGAGGATCACCTACGTGCATCGGAGATGTAGGAGGAACTACGGCTGTCTGTCCCTCAGGTAGAGAGGTGGCAGGCCCCTCTAAAGCTGATGTTCCCGCTCTCATAGACCGTGTCTGCGACGACATCCTGAAGACAGATCCCAAAGAATCAATTTAGGCAAAAATGCGATATCATCAAGGGAGGACAGTACAGTTTTAAGGAAGCAACATTCAAGATAAATAGATTGGAAAGAAAAATCCTAGTTGTGATTGCACAGGTCAAAGATACATCCATGGTCTGATACCTCTATCCCTCTAAGTACCACAGTTCTACCACAAGCACACTCACTGCTAGCTTCCTTACCTACTGCAATCGCTGATACTAGTTATCCTTATCACTCAAGTGCATATCAAATGCAACACACCATACTAAGTACTGCACTCTCTAATACAATTCTAGATGAACACCTAAGCCAGTTGGCAGTGAAATCTCAATCATGCTCAAGCCAACAGATCCTTACACATGCATCTCACCTACTGATATACTAATATATCTCTCCCTCTCTAAGATTTTATTCTCCAAACAAAGTCCTCGAAACTAACTCCTCGAATAATTTAAAGTATAATGCATATTCCTTCCTCAAAGGTTAATTATTTAAATACTGAAGTGAAATTTTTTTTTTTCAATTCAAAAAATCCTTACAGCCTTGTCTATGTTCATTGAATCGAATCTGAATCCTCAAAAATAAAATTTTACTAACATAATATCTCTACTTCTAAAAATTCAAAAATGTAATTTATTTTCAATCTTCAAATTATAATTTAAATCCACCTTCTGTAGTCCAATAGCTCTAATATTAATCATTTTCACTGTCCTCATCGTCATGCGTCATCAGTTAATACCATAAATTAGTCTGCAAATTCATCTTGATATGAAATCAAACCCTACTATGAAACCAAAATCCTAATTTAATACCTAATTAACAATAATCAAATTCAACATCAATAAGTGAGAATGGACGGAACAAGGGAATGATTTTAAATTGGAATTAAAATAAGATTCTCAGGGGTCATCCCAGGAATCTCTCAAGGAATTGTGATTGAGTATTCGCTCTCGTCCTAGTATCCTATGTCCTAGATCCTATCGCAGGCACGCAGTAGTATAACAAGGATGCCACACTACTACGACATCGTACAACTCGCGAAGTCCGACCTGCATGGGCCACCACTAAAAACGTGTCACGACCCGCACCCGGTTTAGGGCACGAGTGCATGGGTACGTCCAGCCTACGCCGCAGCATCGGCGGTAGAACGCTGTCAAGGTCTTGATACTATCTAGCTAATGTCACACAAACATCCAATCTCCATAAGGAGGCACAGATGACACAAATAAACGAGCACATACTCAATCACAGGATTACAGCACGATAAGATAACGAACCAAAATTAAAATTTAATACAACACAATTCCAGAATGTAATCTAACTCAACAATATCCAAGTCTCAATAAAAATGCCGGAGACAAATCCGGTACCAAAAGTCTGCTAAAAGAACTAATAAAAAATAGTAATTTTCGGCTAGTCCTCCCGGAATCACAACTAGACTACCAAGTCTGCAGCTACTCACCATATGGTCCATACAGTGTCGGACAGCGGTCCTCTAAGGCATAGTCTGGAAAAATGTTTCCAGTCAGGAAGGAGCAAAGCACAATCTCAAATAACAGTTCCATTTAATTGATAAGGACTATAAAACAATAAACATGTCATGCTAGCTACTGAGAAGACAGTGAAATAAATGCAATGGCAATTTAAGAGAGACAGGCAATGTAAAGAGACAGGCAATAGGCAATGTGATATAGTCAGTGCATGTATGAAAATAAAAAGAACAAGAAACAGCATCATATACGGGTGATGTAGTATATGATTTAAATAGGGAACTGTAATCTATTCTAAGTGTTTGAAATAGTAGTTCAAAATGTGATCGGCTTGGGAACATGTACGATAGCTACAGGGCCTGGCTAATCATGGGTGAAGAGCATGATTAACACTTACAATTTCTATACTGCAATAAGAGGTTATGATCACATTTCTTACTAACTACTTTTCCGCCCCCAACTAGTACTGTGGATCCAACCATGACACGTCACGATACACGAGCAAGTCCAGTCTATCATGTACGATGTCTAATATACATGTCGTGTACAATGTCAATACGATAATCAATGTAACATCTCATGACTGCAGATCCAAGCTATACTAGTCCGTGTAACACAGTGTCAAGGATTCAGATGTAACATTTCATGATTATTTAATTTATAAAAATTATCAAGGAATTGGAAATTATCAGAGAATGTACTTGCCTTGGGTCCTTAGCTGGTAATTATGGATGTCCTGTTCCAGAGTATCCCCTGGGTGAAGCAACAGTCCTATAAACATATCACCATATCACATTTGCATCAGATGCTACACTAACACACAGTCTAAAAATACTGAATTTGGGACTACGCTAGGTATGATACTGGCCACCTAGGATCACTTAGTAGATAAAATATACCTATCTTTAACTAGCATATATACTAAATTTATGTTTTATTAAACATATAGCAAAACAAATAAGTATATTTATCCTTGTATATTCACCAATTGATAATTACATACATATACTAAAATGTTTGTATACATATATACCAATATATATATATATAACAAATATATACTAAGTATATACCAAAAATATATATAAATTGATTTAAATATATACATATACATACCTGTATACCAATCAATACTAAATACGTACTAAATACATATTATCAATTATTTTAAACATAAACTCTATTAAATACACCTTATAAGAAAATACCAATATATATATATATATATACCAAAATATACATATATATGTTTGTACATAAACCAAATATGTATACTATATACAAACATAGAAAATACACTATATTTATAGATATATATGTACACATATACACACACAATTACACGCATACGTATTTACGCATTTATATATATATAAATCTACACAATAATTAATATATACTAATACATATACAAATATATACATTAATTATATATATTTATACATAATATACTAATTAGATATACACTATACATATTTGCGTACTAACATTTTCCTATTTAATACGTATGCACAAAACATACATATATATATACATAGAATACTTATATTACCACATAGTATATTAATACCTAGATTAATTACGCATATACATGTATTACAGGGAAAGGGAAGAGAGGAGGAGCTTACTGCGGGGTTGGCCGGAGTCTCGCCGGAGTACGGCAGGAGGTGGTGGCGCTAAAGTGGAGGAGATGGGAGCGAGGGGAGCTCGACACCGGACTGATAGCCGCCGGAGAACCGTAGTTGGGAGGAGGTGGCCGGACTGGAGTTGTAGGTGGTGGTGGTGAGAGAAGGACAGCGTGTCACGACCCGCACCCGGTTTTCGGGGCACGAGTGCGTGGGTACGTCCGGCCTACGCCGCAGCATCGGCGGTAGAACGCTGTCAAGGTCTTGATACTATCTAACTACTGTCACGCAAGCATCCAATCTCCATTAGGAGGCACGGATGACACAATTAGATGAACATATACTCAATCACAGGATTACAGCACGATAAGATTTCGAATAATAAAACTAAATTTAAACACAACACAAGTCCACAAGAAATAACTTAACTTAACAATATCCAAGAATCATCAAACTGCCGGAGACAAATTCGGTACCAAATAGCCTAATTAAATCACTAACTAAAAATAGTAACTTCCGACTAGACCTTCCAGAATCACAACTACCAAGTCTGCAGCTACTCACCATAGTCCATAAAGTGTCGGACAGCGGTCATCTAAGGCATAGTCTGGAAAAATATTTCCAGTCAGGAAGGAGCAAAGCACAATCTCAAATAACAGTTCCATTAATTGATAATGTCTATAATACAATAAAACATGTCATGCTAGCTACTGAGAAGAAAATGGAATAAATATAATGACAGTTTAAGAGAGACAGGCAATGTAAAGAGACAGGCAATAGGCAATATGGTACAGTCAATGCATGTATAAAAATAAAAGAACAAGGTACAGTATCATATACGGGTGATGTAGTATATGATTAAAGATAGAGAACTGTAATCTATTCTAGGTGTTTGAAATAGTAGTTTCGAAATGTGATCGGCTTGGGAACATGTACAGTAGCTACAGGGCCTGGCTAATCATGGGTGAAGAGCATGATTAACACTTACAATTTTATATACTACAATAAGAGGTTATGATCACATTTCTTACTAACTACTTCCCCGCCCCCAACTAGTACTGTGGATCCAACCATGACACGTCACGATACACGAGCAAGTCAAGTCTATCATGTACAATGTCTAAATATACATGTCGTGTACAATGTCAATACGATAATCAAGGTAACATCTCATGACTGCAGATCCAAGCTATACTAGTCCGTGTAGCACAGTGTCAAAGATTCAGTTGTAACATTTCAAGATCATTGAACTTATAGCAATTATCAAGAATTAGAAATTATCAGAGAATGTACTTGCCTTGGTCCTTAGCTGGTATTTATGGATGTCCTGTTCCAGAGTACCCCCTGGGTAACCCAACAGTCCTATAGACATAACACAATATAATATTTGCATCAGATGCTACCCTAACATACAGTCTAAAACACTGAATTCAGGGCCTTCTCTAGGTAGGATACTGGTCACCTAGTAGCTAGATACATAATTATACACATCTTAATTAACATATGCACTTACAATATATATATACATCAAATTAAATATGTATACAAAATATATATATATATATTAAAAATATGCTAAGATTTTATACAAAATATATATACACCAATACGAAAATATAACTTTACATATATACATTGATACCAAAAATATACGTTTATATGTTTTAGTGGAAAATACCTTGGTTATATCTATATGTATGTATCATTACCAAATAAAATATATATATATATACTATATACCAGTATACACACATACTAGAGTATACATATACCAATTACATTATATATATATAACATTAAAACTCATATATAATACATGTGCATTAATTTAAATACCTACTTATTCAATTTATTAACAAAATAAATGATATACCTATGCTAATTTAAATCATACTAGTATACTTTTCAGTAAATAAAAGCCATAAAATAAACCAACGTATATATACATATATATATACAAATTAAATTAAATACATATACTTACATACATTAATTAAATATACACATATATATATATATTAAATTATATATATATTAACATACTCATTTATTATATACATTAACTTACTAATACATTTTATATATTCTATACATTATGTATTTTAAATATTAATTTGGTACATACTCAAATATATGATTTAATAAAAATAGTTAATATACTTATTCATATGCATTTAATTATACATACTATAATTTACAATTAAATATTAATAAAGAATATACATTTACATATTTATGACTATATGAAAATAACCAATTTCATGCATACACATATATTAAACATTAAATAAATACCGTACGTATACATATACTGTTAAACGTTAATTTAAATTACATAATTTCATATACATTAATTTACAAATGCTATACATATTTATGTATTTAAAACATTAATTAGATACATACTTAATTATATAATTTAATAAAAATAATTGATATACTTATTTATATGTTAATATTTATTAAAAATAATACTTGTACATATTGCATTCATATACTAATGTATATAGGTATACTATACATATTAAATAAATAGTTATTAAACATATATATATACTAATTATATACAAATACATATACTAGCTTATACAAATTATATATATACCAATATTATATATACTATTAAATTAAATACATATATATACTATTTATTTAAATACATACAATACCTTATATTTATTATACAATTAATTACACTAATTAACATGTATGTATATATATACATATATATACATATACTTATATATATATATATATATATAAAGAAAGAAGGGGAAGAAGGAGACTTACAGAGGCTTGCCGGAGCACGGCCGCCGGACCAGAGGGCCGCCGGAGATCGGCAGCGCCGCCGGACTGATCTGCAGAGGGAGCGGGTCTCGGCCGGGCAGCAGCGGCTGTGGGGACTCGGCCGCCGAGGGATCGGGGCTGGAGCACAGGGAGAGGTCGGATGGGGGAGTGGCAGCCGGGGTAGCGGGGATGTGCAGCGCCGCCGGCGCCGGAGTTGGCCGCCGAGGGTGAACGTAGAGGGGAGCAGCGGAAGGGACTTGCCGCCGGGCTGTAGGACAGCCGGGCCGGAGGGCTCGGCCGGCGGGGAGTAATGGTGGATGATGGTGGTGGTTTTGATGAATGGTGGTGGTGATAGTTGGTGATGGTGGTGGAGATAGGTGGTGGTGGTGATGATGGGAGAGTCGAGGAGAGGCAGCAGCCGCCGGCCGGAGTGCGGCGGGGGACGACGACCGGAGCGCAGGCCGGGTCGGGGTCGGGATCAGAGTTCGGCCGGGGTCTCGGTGAACAGTGTTCCCCCCCCCTCTCTTATATTTCAAAAAATCAAAAATAAAAGAGAAGAGGAAGAAGAAGGAGAAGAGAAGGAGAAAAGAAAAGAAGAAGAAAGGAAGGAGAAGAATTTTACAACGTAGGAGAGAGGGAGGAGACTTGTGAGGGGGGTGTTGTTTTCTAGGTTCTAGGGATTAGGGTTTGAGGGTGACATGATATTAAATAGGATGAGAGAGGGTGTGATGTAGGGTGAGGATTTGACCCACTTAAATGAGTGGCTAGGATGGAACATAAGGAATTTAATTCATGTGGGAAAATAAAGGTGAGGTTTAATTAAATAATTAAGGATTCCTCATTGGTTAAAAATAATTGAGTGTTGGCACAAAATGCCAATTTGCAATTTAACCCCCTTAAATTTGGGAAATTGCACAAACACATAAAATGACGAAAATTTGGCGGGCGATTCAGGGTCCGATATTTTGTAGGGTCAGAGGGCACTGTAAGATGGGTATGGGCTGAATTTGCAGGGCACTGGAATTAAATTGAGATTTTAAAATCAGATAAAATAGTATCCTCAATTTAAATAGAAATAAATACAAGTTGTGTTCAACAATTAATTTGGAGTACTTGGGGTCAAAATCAGATCAAGTCATCAATACCAATATTGAAGTAGACTCAGAACAGAATATTACCCTAATTTGGGCCGCACGAAAAATAGGTCAAGATGGCCTCCAATTTTCGATTGGAACGCACAACGATACAAAAATAGGAATTTAAAAATAAACGTCCGCGACGATTTTTGTGCGGCCAGAAACAATGTACAGGGAGCAAAATTATGAGTTGTAAAAATAGCAGAATGGAAGGCGGGCATGTCTAGAGCAAGATTGTGAAATTTGTTGGAAGACAAAAGTCTGGATAGTGCTCCAAATATCGAAGCAAAGGCAATGCGCAAAATATTAAATAAAATACAGTAATTAATTACAATCTCCAAATATTAAATTCTAAAAAAAATAATAAAAATCCCGAATTCTATAACTCGGACAGGGGTTCGTCTACTGGGCTTCTAGGTCTAGTCTGCTAGCTAAAATAAATAATAACTCTGCACATCACACATAATAATTATTTAAATCAATATACTATTATGCAATTAATTAATTATAAATAACAGTAATATTAAATATTGAAAAAAATTCGAAATTACCCCTGTTTTCAGAATGTGGTAGTGACAAGTCTACCCACCTTAAAAGAATTTTGTCCTCGAAATTTAAAATCCTCATACTAGTGTTTAAATCATACACACTATTATTCCCTCAATTAAATTCATCAGCCCCGACTAATCCACAAGGTCTTTTCACAATTTCAAAAGTCTGAAATTATTGTATAACCTGAAAATCCTCAAAGTAAATCAAAGCCCCTTTTTATCAAAAATTTCCTTGAAAGTTTTTGAGTTAATAATTCAGTACCCGGAATTTAATATCCACTCCTCAAATACTCAACAATATGATATTTAAGGATTCTCCAAATGTCACATTCAAATATGAAGTTCTAAATTCATAACTTGCAATTAAATAAATACATTGATAAATCTCCAAATTTCCAAATTAATAACCAACTTAAACATGTCATAATCTTTCTTGGAATTAATAAACCACCAATTACGCCATGCTAATTTCTTAACCATTTATTTAAATCAATAATTATCCTCAAATTTTAATCATCTTGTTCCTCTTGTCAAGTCATAACTCCTTCATGAATCTTCACTACAGTCAACACCAAGAATCACGGTCTAAGGAAATTCTACCTATAGTCATACCACATACAATCTAGGGGGACATACATGGTTATGGTCTCATTTGTTAGGGTGTTGCAGTCCATGTATCAGGGTGTACTACTAACTACATTATAACAAAGAATCATGCATACGAACTATGGTACTAAGCAATCAATCAATCAAATAGATAGGAACAGAATAAGGGAAAGAACAGAAACTGCTAACACATTACCTGCAGTATCGGTCTCCTCGACCGTCATCGCAAATGCCTGTCCTGCTGGGGTGGTTCCCTTTGCAGGTACTGAGCAATGTACGGTTCCACAGGTAGCCTAACTGGATCTCTATAGTCTGAAGCTGCGTGTTGGCTGAGAAGATGAGGGACTCGAAGACAATCTCTTACTCGATGTCCCGCAGCACCACAGTGCAAACAAAGTCCTAGCCTCGTTCTACAGCTCTCCCAAAGGTGACCTGGCTTCTTACAGAAGTGACAAGTTCGTTGATCCTGCTGTACAGGAACTGGTGCCGGGTACTGCTGTTGATACTGAAATGCCCAGGGCTGTCGCTGGATAGGAACTGGTGCTAGGTACTGCGGTGGATGCTGAAATGTCCATGGTTGTTGCTGAATATGAAATGGTACTTGGTACTCCTGTTGGTGCTGAATACGGGGATGCTTGGCCGGTCTTGCGCTATCATTCGTATCTCCAAAAGTATTGTGACTCCTCTTAGGTCTGAGGTCCAGGTCCTCTTCTGCAACCTGAGCATCCATCAATATAGCCTCAAAGGTAGCGGTACGACGACCAGAAGTGCGCGACTTAATCTCTCTTGTCAGTCCCTTTCTAAATTTCCGGGCTCGATCTCCTGGGTCCCGAATCATGGACGATGCAAAACGGCTCAATCTACAGAATTCCGCAGCGTACTCGTCGACCGACATGTTCCCTTGAACTAAGTCATGAAATTGACTTTCCAAGGTTCCCAATGCCACGTCGGGAAAGAACTTCTCCTTGAAGAGTTCCTTGAAGGTCTCCCAAGTAAGTCCTTGTGCAGTAATTCTCGGCTCCGTGCGATACCACGTGAGTGCGATATCGAACATCTGACTGCCAGCGGCTTCTACCTTCAAGTTTTCCGGAATCTGGGTCAATCGCAAGCTTCTCTCTATATCCTCTAGCCAGTCGTCAGCGTAGAGTATCCCTTCGGTGCCTTTGAACTCTCGAGGCATCATCCTTTTGAAATCCACTATAGTGCCTGATCTCTGCTGTTGCTGGCCAGAAAACTGCTGGTACTGTGCTACTTTCTCCAAAGCTTGGAGAGTCACCCGGTGAGCATTCTCCATGTTTTCTTTCATCAGCTCAGTTTGTGCCTGGTACGCTTCTGCTTGCACCTTCTGAGCCTCAGCTTGAACTCGCTGAGCGTCTGCCGTTACTCTTTGGGCATCTACCATGCCTTGGATCAAGGTAAACATCTGAGTTCCGTCAATGGGCAAACCTTCGGGAATCGGAGTCGGAGGAGGAGGAGGAAGGTTGTCCGTCACAGTTGCGGCAATCTTCTGAACAGGTGGAGGAGGAGGATCCCCGATAGGTGCAGACACACCTACGTGCATCGGAGATGTAGGAGGAACTACGGCTGTCTGTCCATCAGGTAGAGAGGTGGCAGACCCCTCTAAAGCTGATGTTCCCGCTCTCATAGACCTTGTCTGCGGCGACATCCTGAAGACAGATCCCAAAGAATCAATTAGGGTAAAATGCGATATCATCAAGGGAGGACAGTACAGTTCTAAAGAAGCAACATTCAAGATAAATAGATTGGAAATAAACTCTAGTTGTGATTGTACGGGTCAAAGATGCATCCATGGTCTGATACCTCTATCCTTATAGGTACCACAGTTCTATCACAAACACACTCACTGCTAGCTTCCTTACCTACTGCAATCGCTGATACTAGTTATCCTTATCACTCAAGTGCATAACAGTTGCAACACACCATACTAACTACTGCTCTCTCTCTCTAATACAATCCTTGTTGAACACCCAAGCCAGTTGACAGTGAGATCTCAATCACGCTCAAGCCAACAGATCTTACACATGCATCTTATCTACTTATATACTAATATATCTCTCTCACTATAAGATCTTATCCTCAAATAAAATTCCTCAAAATAACTCCTCGAATAAATTTTAAAGTAAAATTGCATATACTTTTCTCAAGACCAATTATTTAAATACTGAAATAAAACTTAATCACACAAAATCCTTACAGACTTGTCTAGGTTTATTGAATCGAATCTGAATCCTCAAAATAAAATTTTAATAACAATATTTCAACTCCTCAATTTCAAAGTTTTTGCAATTCATTGAAATCTTCAAAATGAAATTTTACTAACAATCTCAATCTTCTCAGAGTCCTAAAATTTGAAATTCATTTTCACTCTTCAATAAAAAATTTTAAATCCACCTTCTGTAGTCCAATAGCTCTAATGTTAATCATTCTCACTATCCTCATTGACGGACATCATCAAATAGTACCATAAATTAGTCTATAATTCCTCTTAATATGAAATCAACTCTATAATGAAGCAAAAATCCTAATTTAAATACCTAATCAACAATAATCAAATCAATATCAACAAGTGAGAATGGACAGAACAAGGGAATGAATTTAAATTGGAAGTTTTAACAAGATTCTCAGGGGTCATCCCAGGAATCTCTCAAGGAATTGTGATTGAGTACTTGCTCTCGTCCTAGTATCCTATGTCCTAGATTCTATAGCAGGTACGCAGTAGTATAACAAGGATGCTACACTACTACGACATCGCACAACTCGCGAAGTCTGACCTGCATGGGCCACCACTAAAAACGTGTCAAGACCCGCACCCGGTTTTCGGGGCACGAGTGCGTGGGTACGTCCAGCCTACGCCGCAGCATCGGCGGTAGAACGCTGTCAAGGTCTTGATACTATCTAACTACTGTCACGCAAGCATCCAATCTCCATTAGGAGGCACGGATGACACAATTAGATGAACATATACTCAATCACAGGATTACAGCACGATAAGATTTCGAATAATAAAACTAAATTTAAACACAACACAAGTCCACAAGAAATAACTTAACTTAACAATATCCAAGAATCATCAAACTGCCGGAGACAAATCCGGTACCAAATAGCCTAATTAAATCACTAACTAAAAATAGTAACTTCCGACTAGACCTTCCAGAATCACAACTACCAAGTCTGCAGCTACTCACCATAGTCCATAAAGTGTCGGACAGCGGTCATCTAAGGCATAGTCTGGAAAAATGTTTCCAGTCAGGAAGGAGCAAAGCACAATCTCAAATAACAGTTCCATTAATTGATAATGTCTATAATACAATAAAACATGTCATGCTAGCTACTGAGAAGAAAATGGAATAAATGTAATGACAGTTTAAGAGAGACAGGCAATGTAAAGAGACAGGCAATAGGCAATATGGTACAGTCAATGCATGTATAAAAATGGAAGAACAAGGTACAGTATCATATACGGGTGATGTAGTATATGATTAAAGATAGAGAACTGTAATCTATTCTAGGTGTTTGAAATAGTAGTTTCGAAATGTGATCGGCTTGGGAACATGTACAGTAGCTACAGGGCCTGGCTAATCATGGGTGAAGAGCATGATTAACACTTACAATTTTATATACTACAATAAGAGGTTATGATCACATTTCTTACTAACTACTTCCCCGCCCCCAACTAGTACTGTGGATCCAACCATGACACGTCACGATACACGAGCAAGTCAAGTCTATCATGTACAATGTCTAAATATACATGTCGTGTACAATGTCAATACGATAATCAAGGTAACATCTCATGACTGCAGATCCAAGCTATACTAGTCCGTGTAGCACAGTGTCAAAGATTCAGTTGTAACATTTCAAGATCATTGAACTTATAGCAATTATCAAGAATTGAAAATTATCAGAGAATGTACTTGCCTTGGTCCTTAGCTGGTATTTATGGATGTCCTGTTCCAGAGTACCCCCTGGGTAACCCAACAGTCCTATAGACATAACACAATATAACATTTGCATCAGATGCTACCCTAACATACAGTCTAAAACACTGAATTCAGGGCCTTCTCTAGGTAGGATACTGGTCACCTAGTAGCTAGATACATAATTATACACATCTTAATTAACATATGCACTTACAATATATATATACATCAAATTAAATATGTATACAAAATATATGTATATATATTAAAAATATGCTAAGATTTTATACAAAATATATATACACCAATACGAAAATATAACTTTACATATATACATTGATACCAAAAATATACGTTTATATGTTTTAGTGGAAAATACCTTGGTTATATCTATATGTATGTATCATTACCAAATAAAATATATATATATATACTATATACCAGTATACACACATACTAGAGTATACATATACCAATTACATTATATATATATAACATTAAAACTCATATATAATACATGTGCATTAATTTAAATACCTACTTATTCAATTTATTAACAAAATAAATGATATACCTATGCTAATTTAAATCATACTAGTATACTTTTCAGTAAATAAAAGCCATAAAATAAACCAACGTATATATACATATATATATACAAATTAAATTAAATACATATACTTACATACATTAATTAAATATACACATATACATATATATTAAATTATATATATATTAACATACTCATTTATTATATACATTAACTTACTAATACATTTTATATATTCTATACATTATGTATTTTAAATATTAATTTGGTACATACTCAAATATATGATTTAATAAAAATAGTTAATATACTTATTCATATGCATTTAATTATACATACTATAATTTACAATTAAATATTAATAGAGAATATACATTTACATATTTATGACTATATGAAAATAACCAATTTCATGCATACACATATATTAAACATTAAATAAATACCGTACGTATACATATACTGTTAAACGTTAATTTAAATTACATAATTTCATATACATTAATTTACAAATGCTATACATATTTATGTATTTAAAACATTAATTAGATACATACTTAATTATATAATTTAATAAAAATAATTGATATACTTATTTATATGTTAATATTTATTAAAAATAATACTTGTACATATTGCATTCATATACTAATGTATATAGGTATACTATACATATTAAATAAATAGTTATTAAACATATATATATACTAATTATATACAAATACATATACTAGCTTATACAAATTATATATATACCAATATTATATATACTATTAAATTAAATACATATATATACTATTTATTTAAATACATACAATACCTTATATTTATTATACAATTAATTACACTAATTAACATGTATGTATATATATACATATATATACATATACTTATATATATATATATATATAAAGAAAGAAGGGGAAGAAGGAGACTTACAGAGGCTTGCCGGAGCACGGCCGCCGGACCAGAGGGCCGCCGGAGATCGGCAGCGCCGCCGGACTGATCTGCAGAGGGAGCGGGTCTCGGCCGGGCAGCAGCGGCTGTGGGGACTCGGCCGCCGAGGGATCGGGGCTGGAGCACAGGGAGAGGTCGGATGGGGGAGTGGCAGCCGGGGTAGCGGGGATGTGCAGCGCCGCCGGCGCCGGAGTTGGCCGCCGAGGGTGAACGCAGAGGGGAGCAGCGGAAGGGACTTGCCGCCGGGCTGTAGGACAGCCGGGCCGGAGGGCTCGGCCGGCGGGGAGTAATGGTGGATGATGGTGGTGGTTTTGATGAATGGTGGTGGTGATAGTTGGTGATGGTGGTGGAGATAGGTGGTGGTGATGATGGGAGAGTCGAGGAGAGGCAGCAGCCGCCGGCCGGAGTGCAGCGGGGGACGACGACCGGAGCGCAGGCCGGGTCGGGGTCGGGATCAGAGTTCGGCCGGGGTCTCGGTGAACAGTGTTCCCCCCCCCCTCTCTTATATTTCAAAAAATCAAAAATAAAAGAGAAGAGGAAGAAGAAGGAGAAGAGAAGGAGAAAAGAAAAGAAGAAGAAAGGAAGGAGAAGAATTTTACAACGTAGGAGAGAGGGAGGAGACTTGTGAGGGGGGTGTTGTTTTCTAGGTTCTAGGGATTAGGGTTTGAGGGTGACATGATATTAAATAGGATGAGAGAGGGTGTGATGTAGGGTGAGGATTTGACCCACTTAAATGAGTGGCTAGGATGGAACATAAGGAATTTAATTCATGTGGGAAAATAAAGGTGAGGTTTAATTAAATAATTAAGGATTCCTCATTGGTTAAAAATAATTGAGTGTTGGCACAAAATGCCAATTTGCAATTTAACCCCCTTAAATTTGGGAAATTGCACAAACACATAAAATGACAAAAATTTGGCGGGCGATTCAGGGTCCGATATTTTGTAGGGTCAGAGGGCACTGTAAGATGGGTATGGGCTGAATTTGCAGGGCACTGGAATTAAATTGAGATTTTAAAATCAGATAAAATAGTATCCTCAATTTAAATAGAAATAAATACAAGATGTGTTCAACAATTAATTTGGAGTACTTGGGGTCAAAATCAGATCAAGTCATCAATACCAATATTGAAGTAGACTCAGAACAGAATATTACCCTAATTTGGGCCGCACGAAAATAGGTCAAGATGGCCTCCAATTTTCGATTGGAACGCACAACGATACAAAAATAGGAATTTAAAAATAAACGTCCGCGACGATTTTTTTGCGGCCAGAAACAATGTACAGGGAGCAAAATTATGAGTTGTAAAAATAGCAGAATGGAAGGCGGGCATGTCTAGAGCAAGATTGTGAAATTTGTTGGAAGACAAAAGTCTGGATAGTGCTCCAAATATCGAAGCAAAGGCAATGCGCAAAATATTAAATAAAATACAGTAATTAATTACAATCTCCAAATATTAAATTCTAAAAAAAATAATAAAAATCCCGAATTCTATAACTCGGACAGGGGTTCGTCTACTGGGCTTCTAGGTCTAGTCTGCTAGCTAAAATAAATAATAACTCTGCACATCACACATAATAATTATTTAAATTAATATACTATTATGCAATTAATTAATTATAAATAACAGTAATATTAAATATTGAAAAAAATTCGAAATTACCCCTGTTTTCAGAATGTGGTAGTGACACAGCGGCAGCAGGTCGGTCGGCTCGTCGAGGCAGCGCCGCCGGGGACAGTCGGCTGTGGTGGAAGATTTGCTGGCCGGGGAAGATGCTGCAGGCCGCCGGAGGGGGTGATCGTACGGGGGACTCGGCCGTCCGGAGGGAATGGATGGATGGATGGATGGATGTGCAGTGGAGCGCCGGGCACAGAGGGAGGAGCAGCGGCAGCAGGTCGGGTTGGCCGCTCGCCGGAGGTGAACGCAGAGGGAGAGGAATGGGAGGATGGAGGCCAGCGGGGGAGTGCAGCGGCCGTCTGGTGGTTGGCCGCCGGACGCAGAGGGGGAGGGCCGCCGGGTTCAGAGGGGGCCGGGAAGCACAGGGGGTGAACAGGGTTCCCCCCTTTCCCCCCTCTTTGGATTTTGAATTTGAATTCAAAAAAAACAAATAAAAGAAGAAGAAGAAGAAGAAGAAGAAGAAGAAGAAGAAGAAGAAGAAAGGAAAGAGAAGGAGAAGAAGAAAGGAGAAGAAGAAAGGAAAACTCCTACGGTTTGGAGTTGAGGATGGAGGCTTGTGAGGTGGGGGAAAACCTAGGTTGTATAGGGATTAGGGTTTGATGTAGACATTAAATAGTAAAAGGGTGAGAGGGTGTGATGGAGGGTGGTGATTGAACCCTTAGAATGAGTGGCTCAGATTTGATATAGAGAGAAAATAATTCATGGGGGATGAGGGTGAGAAATTTAATTAAAATATTAGGTTCCCTCATTGTTTAATCAAATGAGGTGTTGCCACAAAATGCAAATTTGCAAATTAGCCCCCTTAAATTTGGGTATTTGCACAGACACATAAAATAACAAAAATTTTGCAGGCGATTCGAGGTCCGGTGTTTTGTAGGGCCAGGGGCGCTGTAAAATCGGTATGGGCTCAATTACAGGACACTGGAATTAATATGGAATTTACGGAATCAGATAAATGGTATCCTCAAATTAAATAGAAATAAATGCAAGTTGTGTTCAACAATTTATTAGGAGTACATGGGGCCAAAATCAGGTCAGGTCATCAATACCAAAAATAAAGAAGACTCAGAACAGAATATTTCCCTAATTTGGGCCGCACGATAAATAGGTCAAGATTGCCTCCAATTTCAATTGGAACGTACAACGATACAAAAATAGGAATTTATAATAACGTTCGCGACGATTTTTGTGCGGCTAGAAATAATGCACAGGGAGCATAATTACGAGTTACAAAAATAGCAGAATGGAAGGCGGACATGTCTAGGGCAAGATGGTAAAATTTGTTGGAAGACAAAAGTCAGGATAGCGCTCCAAATATCGAAGCAAAGGCAATGCGCAAAAATATTAAATAAAATATGGTAATCAAATACAAACTCCAAGAATTAAATTCTAGATAAAATAATAAAATCCGGAATTCTATAATTCGGACAGGTGGTCATCTACTGGGCTTCTAGGTCTAGTCTGCTAGCTAAAAAATAAATAAACACTGCATATAATACTATATTTAATTACACATCACTCATAATTATTTAAAACCAAATATACTATCATGCAATTTAATTAATTTTAACTACCATAATATTAAATATTGTAAGAAGTCGAAAATACCCCTATTTTCGAAACGTGGTAGTGACAGAAATAAATAGCCCGAACCTCCGGATCTCTCACCAAATACCCTACAAATTGGCTTAACCTGCCGAACTCCGCAGTGTACTCCTCCACTGACATGCTCTCCTGAATGAGACTCTCGAACTGTCTCCCCAACTCTAGCCTTTCTGCCCGAATGAACAACTTTTTCTTAAAAAGGTCCTTGAATACCTCCCAAGACTGTCCCGCGTCAACAAGAATCGGCTCATTCCTGAACCAAGTACGAGCAACGTCGAATAGTTGAAGTCCTACCGTCTCAACCTTCAGATCCTCAGAAAGATGGGACACCCTCATAAGACACTCAATGTCCTCGAGCCAATCATCAGTATAGACGATGCCCTCCGTCCCCTTGAAGACCCTAGGCTCCATCTTCTTGAAGTCATGAATGTTGCCTGGCCGAAGCTGAGCAACCTGAGGAATAACTTGCTGTTGGACCTGAACTACTCTCTCGACTACGGCACGAGCAAGCTGATGAGCACTCTCAATGCCCTGCCGTAAAATGCCGGTCTGCCTCTGATGTGCCTCTGAATGAGCCCTCTGTGCCTCGAGCATCTCACAAAATAGTGTAAACATCTGTATCGCTTATGCTGGCACAGGAAGTGGAGGTGGAAGCCCCTCAGATACAGCTGGCACAGTCCTCTGAGCAGGTGGTGGACCTCCGAAAGCAGCTGACACTCCAATCACCGTAGAAGTGACTGGTGCAAGCCCTCGGGATGTCGCAGACCTCTCAGAAACTGCTCTCCCCTAATGCGATCTAGTCTTAGGCGGCATCTTGAGACAAAGCAAAAGAAAGAATCAATATAGCACATGATGTAAGACACTCAAGGAAAGGACAGTTTAAGAGATCAAGTATCAATATCAAAGGAGAATAGTTGAATGAATCAAAATAATTTTTTTAGATAAGATTGAGTATTCTCAGCCTATAGCCTATATCCTATATCCTATCGCAGGCTCGCAGTAGTACAACTAAATTATCGTACTACCAGGACATCGCATAACTTGTGAAGCTAGACCTGCATGGGCCACCACTAAAAATGTGTCACGACCCACACCCAATGTAAGGTTGCAAGTTAGAAACAATGCCCAGCCTACGTCGCAGAATCGGCGGTAGAACGCTGGCTGGGTAATCTACCTAGCAATATAATAAACCACCAACAATAATAATATACTCAATCACAGAACTAAGATGAAAAATAGCACGAATCATATAAAGAATAGAAAATTCACATACAACTCATGAGGCTAAAATAATACATCAATGACTCTGAAAGAATACTAACAAATAAGCTAAAGACAAATCCAGTACAAGAAATACTAAGAAGGTACTAATCCTGGGTCATATGTCTCAGTCGGGATAAGTCCCTCCTGAACCAGGGTCTCTGACTCTAAACCCACAACATCCTGAGGTCCATAATGTGTAGGGTACCAGTCCTCAGTGTCATCTGGGAAAAATATATCCAGTCAGGAAAGGAGCAGAGTATATCTCTAACAGCGGTTCTAATCAATGATAGAAACTATGTAACAGTAAATAGATGTGAATATACAAGATACAACAATAGATACAAGAGATACACAATAAGGAAATACTGGAATAAATATAATAATAAATAATATGTCAATGAACAAGAATACTAATGACTATGTGAGTGAGCACTAGCTTTAATATATGATCGGCTTGGGAACTTGCACAAGAAAACTTACACAGGAATAATGGCCTGGTTAGTCATACGTGCGGTGTATGACCAACACTCACAGAAAAACAAAGCTTGCACAGGAAGGTATGATCACATATCTATACTAAATACTCTCCACCCCCGACTGGTATAATAGATCCAACTATGGTATGCTATGGCATGGGATTCTCAAGGAAGGTAGTAAAACTTCCTGAGAATCAGTGTCTGTACATGCACAAGATAATCAATGAAACAAAACTTGCACAAGATACACCATATACAAGGAATAACATCTCATGACGAGATCTGGATATACCAATCCGTGTAACCATCGTGTCAAGAAACATGGATATCTATACTAGATATAATGAACATAGAGGATATCATAAATGAGAAACTATCAGAGAATGTACTCGCCTGAAGTCCAAAGAATAGTCTCACAGATGTCTGATACGGTGCCTCAAAGACCTAGATATGGAATACAACATTAATACAAGATTCCGGAAAGAAATAAGTTAAACTAGGCAACTTCTAGGTCAATACGTCAATTCTAAGTCAAAAGTCAAACTAACTCAACTCTAAGGTCACTATGGTCAACTATGGTCAAACTATGGTCGACTACCTATTTCTAGGTTGCACAAGTCTAACACAAAGATATTGGGTTCAAATACAAAAGTCTAGGTCATAAAACCCATATCTTAAATACTAGGATACCGTATCTCCGGATACGTAAATCCAAAAGAAAAACATCACATACAAATGCCAAAATAATATTATTAAATAAAATCTTAAAGACAAATATTTAATAGGTACCTTGGTTTTGAACCAACTTGGTATCATAACATAAACCCATAATCTTGATACCCAAACCCAATACCTTGGGTATCCCCAATTACCTTGGTATCTCAAGGTAATACCCCAAACTTGTTTATACTAACTACCCGTAATATACATACACACTATACTAATTATTATGCACATATTATACTATAAATACTATAGCATACAAGGAATATATTTATATATATAATAAATACCATAATCATATATATATATATATATATATATATATATATATATCAAAAGATAGAAAAACTGCCAAACCGTCGCTAAAACCCTGCCTGCTGTCGCTGAAGACTGTTGTTGATGCTGATAAACTGCTATTTTAGTGACAGTTTTCTGTAACTATCGCCAAAGCTGTCGCTAAAGCTCCTGGTACGCTGCTGATACTACTGCTGTTTAAGCGACAGTTTTCTACAACTGTCGCCAACTGATGTCGTTGTTTCTCCTGCTGCTGTTGCTGCTGTGTTACTGTCCGCTGTTGCTGTCTTTCAACGACGCTCTTGCCCTCTGTCACTAATACGTATATATATATATATATATATATATATATATATATATATATATATATATATATATATATATATATATATATATATATATATATATATATATATATACATACCATATGCATAATTACTACCAATAACTATACATACAACCTCACATAGGATTATGTACATAATACACCTAGTAACATACATAGTGATACATATATATAACTATACATATATATATGTATGTACATATAATCATTCCCATATATAACATACATTATATAAATATAATTATAACACATGTAATTATACTTAACATATACATATCTCACTCACTCACTCTCTCTCTCTCTCTCTCTCTCTCTCTCTCTCTCTCTCTTTCTCTCTATATATATATATATATATATATACATGCATAAGAATAGTTACATACAATATATACACCTATAGTATATACATAGATCTAAGACACAAAATTACATAAATATATATACACCACCTTATATATATATATATATATATCTACATATATATATACAATTACATTCTCCATGAAATAAGAACACAAGAATAGATCTACATATAATTTGCACAAACACATGGAGAGTATCACATCGTATCCCACAAGATCTAGGATACTCATGTGACACGAGTCCACCACACATCCAAACGTAACCCGAAGGACACGAATAAGTCACATATATTATTTATGAATAATACGAAGAGTCAAATACAAATCTACGTGTCCGTGTCAATATGTGACATGTACAAAGTCCCGTGTCGAAGGAAAAACCCCCAAATTAATACGTATCACCAAATTGATGGGATATGACCTACACGTATCCAATTATGGATACGACACTAGTCCCAAACACACAAACACATGCCAAATTGATCTATAGGACCAATTGACACACACAACAATTGTCAATCTTGGAATTCTCTCAAATTGACACAAAAAGTACCATAACTTTCACAATAGGCCTCCTATGAACACAAAACCAAATCCTATGGATAGCCTATGCATATGGGTTGATTCTCCATGGTTAAATCTCAGATTTAGAACCTAATTTAAGGGAAAAACTGAATTATATCTATTGGGAGATGGATTTCCAATGCAACCTCTAAATATGATGAAATTGGCCTCCAACTTGTAGATCCTTGTTCCTCTTTGTAGATCCTTGCTTCCTCCTTCTAGATCCTTGCTCCACTAGTCTCCAATGGTGATTTGGTAAGGAATTGGGATGAAATTTAGTAGGAAAATGAAGTGGGAATGAAGGAATTTGGTTGAGGGAATTTCTACATCTAATTTCCAAATGAAAGGAGGAGAGAGAAATTTATTCCCCTTCTCTATATAGGCCGGCCCCCTTTCCCCTTCCTCAAGCTACTATGAATTTTCCAAAATACCCCTTGGGGCCTCTCATAAAAAAATAATTTAGGAGAGAAGCTTCTAGTCTAATGGTTTAATTAATTCAATCCATCTTCTTAACAATGGGCTTTCTAAATGGGCTAAATTCTATCAATTAATACATGTTGGTCCATAAGTCTAAACTAAACTAGTTAGGTCCACTAACACATGTCTAAAATAAATAACTAATATCTAACAACAATTAAATAGTACAATAAATAATTATTTACCATGCACAATATTTAATTAAATCTGAAATCACTAAAATAACCTTTCCTAGAAAATATGGTAGTGACACATGCCGTAATAATCCATCTTCTGCAATACTGAAGTCCTCTGCCAATCTCATGGACCTGCGCTCTGATGCTCCTTAGAGACTCATCCTCAAATTGTACGGCTCTGATCCGGTCTATCAACTCTGACTGTACCTGAAGTCCCCACATTTGTGCCATTATTCCAGGAACTAATACTTTAATACCCATGCTATCAAGATCGGCCAATAAATGTCTGTCCCTCGTCAAGTACATAGCCACTGGATACCTACTCAAGGCATCCACGACTACGTTGGCCTTCCCTGGATGGTACTATAAAGAAATATCGAAGTCCTTCATCAACTCCAACCGTCGCCTCTGCCTCATGTTGAGCTCATTTTGTGTGAAGACATATTTCAAGCTCTTGTGATTAGTAAAGATCTTCACTCGCTCTCCATACAAGTAGTGCTTCCACAGCTTAAGAGCAAAAATAATTGCTGCCAACTCTAATTTATGGGTAGGGTAATTCTTCTCATATGGACGTAATTGCCTGGAAGCATAGGCAATCACCTTCCCGTTCTGCTATAACACACATTCCAAGCCCTTACCTGAAGCATCACTATATAAAAAAAAAATTCCTGTCCCCGATGGCAACGTCAACACTGGAGCTGTAGTCAACCTCTTCTTTAGCTCCTCAAAAGTAGCCTGACACTCCTCAGTCCAGATAAACTCCACGTCCTTCTGGTTAGCCTAGTCATCGGCTCTGCAATCTTGGAAAATTCCTGAACAAATCTTCAATAATAGCCTGCTAATCTAAGAAAACTCCTGATCTCTGCCACTGAACCTGAGGTAGACCACGACTCAACTGCTGATATCTTCTTAGGGTCTACTGAGATCCCATCTCCTATAATCATATGCCCGAGGAATTCAACCTTATCAAGGAAGAACTCACACTTTAAAAGCTTACCATACAGCTTCTCCTTCTTGAGGGTCTCCAAAACTATCCTCAGGTGTTTCTCATGCTCCTCTGAGGTCTTCGAATATATCAATATATCATCAATGAAGACCACAACAAATTAATCTAAGTACTGATAAAACACCTTATTCATCAGCTACATGAATACCACTGGGATATTGGTCAATCCAAATGGCATCACCAAGAACTCAAACTACCCATACCGAGTCCTGAAAGCTATCTTAGGAATGTCTTCTTTTTTCACTTTCACCAGGGGGTACCACGACCTCAAGTCTATCTTCGAGAATACCTTCGCTTCGCTCAACTGATCAAACAAATTATTAATCCGTGACAATGGGTATTTGTTCTTGATAGTAAGATTGTTGAGTGCCCTGTAGTCGATACACATACGTACCGACCCATCCTTCTTTAGTACAAATAATATAGGAGCACCCTACGGTGATGAACTGGACCGGATGAAGCCCTTGTCCTGCAGCTCATCCACCTGCTTCTTCAACTCTACCAGTTCGCTATTGTTCACCCTATAGACATGCTGTGATATTGGCTCTATGCCTGACACTAAGTCTATAGAGAACTCCACATCTTTGTCTGGTGGTAACCCTAACAACTCTTTCAGAAAGATGTCTATATACTCTAAAATCAATAGATATGGCGGCTCCTTCTTTTCCACCATAAATCCACAGAAGTATCCATCGCTCTACTCTACTGCTCCTCTGACGAATTCAAACTCTAGCTCTCCTGGCGTCTGAAATAAAACTCTACTCCCACGATAATCGATACTAGCATGGTGCCTACTCAACCAATCCATCCTGAGTACTATGTCGTAGCTCGGAAGTGGCATTATGAGTAGACACACGCTCAACTCTCGGTCTCCCAAAGAAACTCTCCGATCCTTACAAATATCATTGACCATGATAATGCCACCCCCGACTATGATCTTGCAAGTCTTCGCCAACGGTTCAGTCTCAAGATGATGCTTCAAAGCAAAAGATACAGATACGAAACTATATGAAGCACCAGAATCAAATAAAGCAAGTGCTAAAAAATAATCAAGATAGACTAAACCTAAAATAACATCACCAATTGGCTTCTCCTCCTCAACGGTCAAGGCAAAAGCTCGTCCCTATCATTGTGCACCTCTCTGCTACTGCTGGTGCTGAGCAAACTACTGCTATTGTGGTAGGGAATTTCCTCTCTGTTGTCTCGCTGGTGGTCTCGCTGGTGCTCTCTGTGCTTGGGCACCACCCTGAGCTGGATGAGCTGGAGCTCTAGGACAAGCTCTCAACTGAATAAGCACTGACCCAATATCATCCTCGACATATCCTATCCATATCCCGGCTTCTTACAGAATAGGCAAGGAAAAGCTGGCCTCTTGATCTGGTATGTCAGCTGCACTGCCACTCTAGCTGGTACATGGTACTGTTGCCTCAACTGCTAGAAGTATCTCTGATGCTGATGCTGAAAGTGAGGCCACTTTATTAGACCCGTGCTAGTACTAGATCCTCCTATGTTCCTCGGCCTCTTGGAGCTAAGTTCTGGATCGTCCTTTATCTGCTGTGCTTGCCTCAGAATCTCCTCAAAAGTAGCGGTGGGGTCTCCATTCGTATGTGATTTGATCTCCTTGTTCAGGCCCTTCCTGAACTTTTTGGCCTTTCCTTTGGGGTTCTGTCCCTCCATAAAATGGCCTAATATACAATACTCTGCCGTATACTCATCCACCATCATACCTCCCTGAACGAGAAACTAAAAGTGGCTCTCAAAAGATGTCAGAACCACATCTGGAAAGAACTTTTTCTTGAAGAGATCCTTAAAAGGTTTCCAAGTAAGTCCCGATGCTGAGATCCTGGGGTCCATCCTGAACTAAGTCAATGCGATGTCAAATATCATGCTTCCTATGGCCTTTACCTGCAACCTCTCTAGAATCTTCGCCAGCCGCAGGTTCCTCTCAATGTCTTCTATCCAATCATCAGCATAAATAATCCTCTCAGTTCCTTTAAATTTCTTCGGCCCCATCCTCTTAAAATCTATGATAGTCACTGGCCTCGGCTGCTACAGGGTGAACTGAGGTGGCGCCGTCTGTGGCTGAACTAAGGCTACTCTCTAGACTGCGGTAAGCAAAATCTGGTGGACATTCTTAATGTCCTGTCTCATAACCTCTGACTGACACTGTTATGCCTCCATCATCTGCTAAAGGAGCACAAATATCTGTCTGATCAACTACGGGTGGTGGATGTGAAAGATCCTCTGAGACTATCGGTGCTGTCCTCTGTACCGGAGGTGGAGCACCCCCAAAAGCTGCTATAAAAATGCCCACATGGAATGGTGAAGCGGACCTCTAAACTGAAGCTGCTGGAATGGTGCCTGCTGGTGCTGCCCTCAGAGGCGATGAAGTAACCAACCTTGCTGATACTGCGACTAAGCACAGGGAACGCGTCTTCGGCGGTATCCTAAAGATATATTAAAACAAGGAATCAATATTGAGTAAGATACGATATCATCAATGAAGGACATATTTATTCAAAGTAAAGCAAGCATTCAAATAGATAAGGATAGCAAAATAGATATTTGGAAATTTTCTCTAGTTGTGATTGAGTATACTCTTAGCCTATATCATATATCCTAAAACATGCTTGTAGCAGTACTCTAGGTGAGCACTACTATAATATCGCTCTAATTGTGACTTTAGACCTGCATGGTTCACCTCTAAAAATGTGTCATGACCCGCACCCGGAATAAGGGCACGAGTAGTGAGCAACGCCCAGCCTATGCCGTAGCATCAGCGGTAGAACGCTGTCTGGGTCAACTATACTATCTAAATATCTCATACAATATGTAGATGGTACCTGCCAATATCATCTCAACTCCAAACAGAGGAATAATATGGTATATGATAATGGTAAACAATACTCAATCATAAAGTCAAACTAAGGAAGATAAAGCACGATTTGAAATAAGGAAGATAAAATAGGAATCTCAATATAATCTCAAGTCCACAATAATATATACATGTCAAAAGTCTCAATAAAATTCAAATACAAGCCTAAACAACAAGTCTAAGTCTCCTCATTATCTGGTACTAGGTTTTCTTGCTCTAAAGGAGTATCCTCTAATTGTACACTGTCCTGCGACTCGTAGTAGGTGGGATACTGGTCCATGAGCTAATCATCTGAAAAATATATCCAGTCAAGATTAGAGCGAAGTACATACCTCTGAAAGAAGTTCCAAATACATAATAGAGTATATATAACATATAATAGAAATGAATACAAGATAACTAACTATAAGAATAGAATAAACTAGAGTAAACATATAATGTACTGGAATAAAGAACATGCAATATGAATAACTATAATTTAAATAGAAAAGATAAAACTAACTATTATGCCATAGAGTACAAGTTTATTATGTGATCGGTTTGGGTTGAATACGAATACAATATGGTAACTCAATTACATGTGTGATATGTAATCGACATGTACACGAATATACTTGGGCTTGATCACATTACCAACTCCTACTCCTCTATCTTCAACCAATACTAATGAATCCAATCATGACATATTACGAACATGAATATGTGTCACTACCACATTCCGAAAACAGGGGTATTTTTGACTTTTTCCAATATTTAATATTATTGTAGTTATAATTAATTAATTACATGAATAGTATATATTTAAATTAAATAACTGTGTGATGTGTACTTTAAAATATTATATTATAGGCAGTGTTCATTTGTGTTGTGATGGTAGACTTGACCTAGAAGCCAGCAGATGAACACCTGTCAGAATTATAGGATTCTGAATTTTATTATTTTATCTAGAATTTAATATTTGGAGATTGTAATTAATTACTGTATTTTATTTAATATTTTTGCGCATTGCCTTTGCTTCGATATTTGGAGCACTATCCAGACTTTTGTCTTCCAACAAATTTTACCATCTTGCCCTAGACATGCCCGCCTTCAATTCTGCTATTTTTGCAACTCGTAATTATGCTTTCTGTACATTATTCCTGGCCGCGCAAAAAATTATCGCGGACGTTTATTTTAAAATTCCTATTTTGTATCGTTGTGCGTTCCAATCGAAAATTGGAGGCCATCTTGACCTATTTTTCGTGCGGCCCAAATTAGGGTAATATTCTGTTCTGAGTCTTCTTCAATATTGGTATTGATGACCTGACCTGATTTTGGCTCCATGTACTCCTAATTAATTGTTGAACACAACTTGCATTTATTTCTATTTTAATTGAGGATACCATTTTATCTGATTTTAAAATCCCCAATTAATTCCAGTGCCCTGCAAATTCAGCCCATACCCATCTTACAGCGTCCCCTGGCCCTACAAAACACCGGACCCCGAATCGCCCGCCCAATTTTCGTCATTTCATGTGTTTGTGCAATTTCCCAAATTTAAGGGGGCTAAATTGCAAATTTGCATTTTGTGGCCTCACCAAATTATTTTAACTAATGAGGGAACCTAATATTATTTGTAGCCCTCACCCTCATTTCTACATGAATTAATTCCCTTCATGATTTAATCTAGACCACTCATTTAGAGGGTCAATCACAACCCTCCATCAAAATCCCCTCATCCCTATATAATGTCTACATCAAACCCTAATCCCTAGGCAACCTAGAAAACACCACCTCCTCACAAGCCCCCTCTCTCCAACCGTAGGTTCCAATTCTTCAATTTCTTTCTCCCTTCTTCTTCTCTTTTCTTCCTCTTCTTCCTTCTTCTTCCTCCTTCTCTTTTATTTTTGATTTTAAATATAAGAAAGGGAGGGGGAAACCATCTCCTCCCTCAGGCTGTTCCCGGCGGCCCCCTGTCCACTCCGGCGGGCTGGCCAGCCGCTGCCCCCGGCCAAGCCCGCTGCACTCCGGCCGGCGGCTGCTGCCTCTCCCCGACTCCCCCATCATCACCACCACCATCATCTACAACTCCCACCTCCACCAGCATCAACCATCACCACCACCTCCACCACCATTAACTCCGGTCCGGCGGCCACTGCGAACTCCCCGGCGGCGCTGCTGTGTCCTCCCCTTCCTCTGCTCCTGTCCTCCCATCTCCTCCACGCGCAGAACTCCGGCTGCATCTCCTTCCCGGCGGCTCCCCCTCCGGTCCGGCGGCCCTCTGCGTCCCCGGCGGCCGTACTCCGGCAACCCCCTCTCCTCTGTAAGTCCCCTCCTCTCTCCCCTTCCCTCTTTATATATATATATCTATATATATATATATATATATACATATATATGTATATATATATACGTATATATATACGAGTATATATATACTATATGTATATGTATTGTAGGTAATTATTTAATGTGAATATAATGGTATATTAATCAATGTATTGTATATGTAATATATTCATGTATATATAACCAAGGTATATTTGTATATATATTAATAAATGTGTATAGTATTAAATTAAATTAATGTTTAATATATTAGTATGGTATATATATATATATATATATATATATATATATATAATTGTATAATGTATTGTGGGTGTATTCACTATAATGTATATATGTATACATATTTTGTAAACGTATGTATTAATATATATGTATAAGTACATATTTGTATATGTATATTGATGCATTTTATATATATATACTTTGTATATTTTAATATAATTAGTATATGTATTTGTGTATATATAAATTAATGTATATATATATATATCTAATGTATATATATAAATATTTGTTTATATATTTAAATTAGTATGAAATTAGTATATGCTTTTAATTTAATTTGTATATATATTGTAAAGTATTATATATTTAGTTAATGTGAAATTAGCATATGTATATTATTACTTTATTAATATATGATTATATGAGCATAGTAGGTAATTAAATAAATTATATAATTAAGTATGTATTTAATTGATGCTTTAAATGCATGAATATGCGTAGCATTTATTTATTTAATAGTTAAATACACAATGTATTAGTAATGTTAATTAAAGATATGTATATTATTTCTTTTGTAAATATTTAATTGTATAAGTATAGGTATGTATTAATTAACTGTATACTGTAATGGTAATAGATACAAAATATGTATTTTTAGTACTTATAAAACATATTTTTGGGTATACATAAACAAAAGTATCATATATATATATTTGGGATATAAAATGTATATACAAACGTATTTGATATATGTTAATATATAAATGTACGAATTTTGGAAAATGTGCAACTATAGCAAGTAAGTTGTATTGGTATATATTTCAGATATATTTCATGAATTATGTTTATATATATATACATACAAGTATTATTTTATTATGTTTATGTGCAAGTATTATTTATTTTTAAAGTATATAGTTATACATATATCTATTATTGATATTGATGGAAATTATATGTAATTAATTAATAAGATGTTTATTTAAATATGTAGTCCTACTAGATGACCCTAGTTGATTAGTGCCCTGTCTGACATGGCCCTGAGGCCAGTGTTTATAGACTGTGTGTTAGCGTAGCATCTGATGCAAATGTGGTTGTTTGTGATATGTTTATAGGACTGTTGGGTTACCCAGGGGATACTCTGGAACAGGACATCCATAAATACCAGCTAAGGACCCAAGGCAAGTACATTCTCTGATAATTTCTAATTCTTGATAATTGCTATAAGTTCAATGATCTTGAAATGTTACAACTGAATCTTTGACACTGTGCTACACGGACTAGTATAGCTTGGATCTGCAGTCATGAGATGTTACCTTGATTATCATATTGACATTGTACACGACATGTATATTTAGACATCGTACATGATAGACTTGACTTGCTCGTGTATCGTGACGTGTCATGATTGGATCCACAGTACTAGTTAGGGGCAGGGAAATTGCTAGTGAGAAATGTGATCAAATACCTATCGTACAAGTTTATATTATTGGTGTTAATCATACCCCCACGTATGATTAGCCAGACTGTAGCAATCGTACAAGTCCCAAGCCGATCACATTTCGAAACTATAATTTCAAACACTTAGAATAGATTACAGTTCCCTATTTTTATCATATACTACATCACCCGTATATGATACTGTTTCTTGTACTTTTTATACATGCACGGACTGTTTCATAATTGCCTATTGCCTGTCTCTTTACATTGCCTGTCTCTCTTAAATTGCCATTGCATTTATTTCACTGTCTTCTCAGTAGCTAGCATGACATGTTTTATTGTATTATAGACATTATCAATTAATGGAACTGTTATTTGAGATTGTGCTTTGCTCCTTCCTGACTGGAAACATTTTTCCAGACTATGCCTTAGAGGACCGATGTCCGACACTTTATGGACCATATGGTGAGTAGCTGCAGACTTGATAGTAGTTATGATTCCAGGAGGTCTAGCTGGAAATTACCATTTTTAGTTAGTTCTTTTAACAGACTATTTGGTACCGGATTTATCTCCGGCATTTTGATGATTCTTGGATATTATTAAGTTAGAATATTACTTGTTGACTTGTGTTGTGTTTAATTTTAGTTTTTATTATTCGAAATCTTATCGTGCTGTAATCCTGTGATTGAGTATGTGTTCATCTTGATTGTGTCATCCGTGCCTCATAATGGAGATTGGATGCTTGCGTGACAGTAATTAGATAGTATCAAGACCTTGACAGCGTTCTACCGCCGATGCTGCGGCGTAGGCTGGACGTACCCACGCACTCGTGCCCCTAAACCGGGTGCGGGTCGTGACACGTTTTTAGTGGTGGCCCATGCAGGTCAGACTTCGTATTTAGAGCGATGTCGTAGTAGTGTGGCATCTTTGTTACACTGTTGCGTGCCTGCTATAGAATATAGGACATAGGATACTAGGATGAGAGCGGATACTCAATCACAAATTCTTGAGAGATTCCTGGGATGACCCCTTGAGAATCTTATTACCATTTCTAAATTTAAATCCTTCCTCCTTGTTTTCGCCGTTCTCACTTATTGATATTGAGTTGATTCTTGTTGACCAGTTGTTAATTTTAATTCCTAGTATCGTTGTTGAGTTGATTTCATATTTAGATGAATTTTACGGACTAAAATTTATGGTATCATCTGATGACATATATTGATGAGGACAGTGAGAAAGGTAAAACGTCTACTTTGGTTATGGAACCTAGAGTTTATCGCAGCCATTCTAGCTGTCGTGACGAGAACGTAGGAACCAGACTTGGATGTACACACTTTAGTTATGAGATTTAGAGTTTCTCGCAGCCATACCGGTTGGCGTGGCGAGGATTCTAGATGACATGATTATAGAGTTGCATACCTTAGTTACGGAACCTGTCGTTTATCGCCTCTATGCTTACTGGCGTGGCGAGGATTCTAAGTGTCATAATTTCTGACGAGACGTGTATGATTATCAGGTTGTATCTTAAATTGGTTCTTAAAGTATCATCTCAAGACCTATCTATTTATGTTATTCCAGGACTTTGTTCCATCGCTTCTTTTCTTTACTAGCATTAAAGATACCTTCCGTCCTCAATCCAGTTTTTTGAGCTCCTATTCTCTAAGGATTCCTTATTAAAATTTCCAATTTAAATCATTCTTTTGTTCCGTCCATTCTCACTTATTAATGTTGAAATTGTTTGTTGTTATTGATTAGGTATTAAATTAGGATTTTGGCTTCATAGTAGGGTTTGATTTCATATCGAGGTAAATTTACAGACTAAATTATGGTATTTTGAGGAAGATTAATATTAGAGCTATTGGACTACAGAGGGTGGATTTAAATTTTAATTTAAGATTGAAAATGAATTTCAAATTTTTGAATTCTGAGAAGATTGAGATTGTTATTAAAAATTTATTTTGAAGATTTCAATGAATTGCAAAAAAAAATTTTTTTGAAATTGAGGAGTTGAAATATTGTTATTAAAATTTTATTTTGAGGAATTCAGATTCAATTTGATGAACCTAGACAAGCTATACGGATTTTTGGAATTGATAAAATTTTTATTTTAGTATTTAGATAATTGGTCTTGAGGAAAGTATATGCAATTTTACTTTAAAAAAAAATTTATTCGAGGAGTCATTTTGAGGAATTTTAATTGAGGATAAGATCTTATAGTGGGAGAGATATATTAGTATATAAGTAGTTGAGGTACATGTGTAAGGATCTGATGACTTGAGTATGATTGAGATCTCACTGCCAACTGACTTGGGTGTCAATCTAGGGTTATATTAAAGATGAGCAGTACTTAGTATAGTGTGTTGCAATTGATATGCACTTGAGTAATCAGAATAACTAGTATTAGCGATTACAGAAGGTAAGGAAGCTAGCAGTGAGTATGCTTGTAGTAGAGTGTGGTACCTAAAGAGATAGAGGTATCAAACTTTACATGCATCATTTGATCTATGATTATGTTAGAGATAGAAGATACTGCAAGTAATATGTTAGCAGATTCTTTCTTTTCTTTCCTCATGTTCCTTTTTGTTTTCTGATTGATTGATACCTTAGTACCGTAGCTTGTATGCATAAATTATTGTTATAATGTAGTTAGTAGTACCCCTGATACAGAGACTGCAATACCATGACAAAAGACACCATGATCATACATATTTCCCTTAGGTTGCATGTTGTATGGTTGTAGGTAGAATTCTCTTAGACTTTGATTTTTGAGGATTTAACTGTAGTAGATCAACGAAGAGGTTATGACTTGACAAAGAGAGACAAGGTGCCTTAAATTTTGAGGAAAAATATTAAATTAAATAAAGAGTTGGGAATTTAATATGGCATAATTGAAGTTTTGTTAAATCATTGATTTTTAAGAGAATTATGAAATGATTGAATTTATCATTGAATTTGAGGAATTTAAGAAGGCCATCGATATTTGTTGGACTGCGAGTTATGAACTTATATCTTGAATATTGTATTGGAGGTTTCATAAGTATTACATCGTTGCATATTATGTGGAAAAAAAAAAGAAAAAAAAAGGAAAAAAAAGAGAAAATCGAGGAATAGGAACACAAATGGATTAGTGTTAAATTCAAATTTGGGATGGGATTCAATTTTAGAAATATGCATTAATTGGATTTCAATTAGAGGACTGAATATTAAATTCTTGTATTTCATTATTAATTTAAAATTTTGGAGGATATTGTGATAAGAATGGGATTTGATTTTATATTTGAAGATTTTTAGGGATATGATATTTATAGAATTTTAAAAAATTTATTGTGAAATAACAATATGGAGTAGTTCATGATTATATGATTTGATGAATTTAAATTTGATGGTAGTAAATGAATAAATAAAATAATTGAGGATTTAAAAAATTCGAGGATAAATATTGATTTAAATAGAGGGTTAAAAATTTAACATGGCAGGATTTATGATGTACTAATTCCCGGAAGGATATGATATGATTGAGGTTATCATTAGAATTTGAGGAAATTAAGGAGATTGTCATTAAATTATTGGATTGTAAGTTATGAATTTTAGAATGTTATATTTGAATGTCGCATTTGGAAAATCCTTAAGTATCGTATTGCCGAGTATTTTGAGGAAGGAAAAAAAAAATTTGATGGACTAATGTTTGAATTCAAAACTTGTGGGACGAGATTACAATTATATATGTGGATTGATTAAATCAAATTCGAGGACTGGATATTAAATTCCGAGTATTGAATTACTAACTAAAACTTTCAAGGAAATTTTGATAAAAATAGACTTTGATTTCATTTCGAGGATTTTTTCAGGAATGAAATAATATCAGAAATTTTGAAATTATGAAAAGACCTTGCGGATTATTACCTGATGTCGTGGTTGATGAATTTAAGTTTGAGGGAAATAATAATGTGTATGATTAAATGCTACTTTGAGGATTTTAAATTTCGAGGACGAAATTCTTTTAAGGTGGGTAGACTTGTCACTACCATATTCCGAAAACAGGAGTATTTTTGACTTTTTCCAATATTTAATATTATTGTAGTTATAATTAATTAATTACATGAATAGTATATATTTAAATTAAATAACTGTGTGATGTGTACTTTAAAATATTATATTATAGGCAGTGTTCATTTGTGTTGTGATGGTAGACTTGACCTAGAAGCCAGCAGATGAACACCTGTCGGAATTATAGGATTCTAGATTTTATTATTTTATCTAGAATTTAATATTTGGAGATTGTAATTAATTACTGTATTTTATTTAATATTTTTGCGCATTGCCTTTGCTTCGATATTTGGAGCACTATCCAGACTTTTGTCTTCCAACAAAATTTACCATCTTGCCCTAGACATGCCCGCCTTCAATTCTGCTATTTTTGCAACTCGTAATTGTGCTTTCTGTACATTATTCCTGGCCGCGCAAAAAATCGTCGCGGACGTTTATTTTAAAATTCCTATTTTGTATCGTTGTGCGTTCCAATCGAAAATTGGAGGCCATCTTGACCTATTTTTCGTGCGGCCCAAATTAGGGTAATATTCTGTTCTGAGTCTTCTTCAATATTGGTATTGATGACCTGACCTGATTTTGGCTCCATGTACTCCTAATTAATTGTTGAACACAACTTGCATTTATTTCTATTTTAATTGAGGATACCATTTTATCTGATTTTAAAATCCCCAATTAATTCCAGTGCCCTGCAAATTCAGCCCATACCCATCTTACAGCGTCCCCTGGCCCTACAAAACACCGGATCCCGAATCGCCTGCCCAATTTTCGTCATTTCATGTGTTTGTGCAATTTCCCAAATTTAAGGGGGCTAAATTGCAAATTTGTATTTTGTGGCCTCACCAAATTATTTTAACTAATGAGGGAACCTAATATTATTTGTAGCCCTCATCCTCATTTCTACATGAATTAATTCCCTTCATGATTTAATCTAGACCACTCATTTAGAGGGTCAATCACAACCCTCCATCAAAATCCCCTCATCCCTATATAATGTCTACATCAAACCCTAATCCCTAGGCAACCTAGAAAACACCACCTCCTCACAAGCCCCCTCTCTCCAACCGTAGGTTCCAATTCTTCAATTTCTTTCTCCCTTCTTCTTCTCTTTTCTTCCTCTTCTTCCTTCTTCTTCCTCCTTCTCTTTTATTTTTGATTTTAAATATAAGAAAGGGAGGAGGAAACCATCTCCTCCCTCAGGCTGTTCCCGGCGGCCCCCCGTCCACTCCGGCGGGCTGGCCAGCCGCTGCCCCCGGCCAAGCCCGCTGCACTCCGGCCGGCGGCTGCTGCCTCTCCCCGACTCCCCCATCATCACCACCACCATCATCTACAACTCCCACCTCCACCAGCATCAACCATCACCACCACCTCCACCACCATTAACTCCGGTCCGACGGCCACTGCGAACTCCCCGGCGGCGCTGCTGTGTCCTCCCCTTCCTCTGCTCCTGTCCTCCCATCTCCTCCACGCGCAGAACTCCGGCTGCATCTCCTTCCCGGCGGCTCCCCCTCCGGTCCGGCGGCCCTCTGCGTCCCCGGCGGCCGTACTCCGGCAACCCCCTCTCCTCTGTAAGTCCCCTCCTCTCTCCCCTTCCCTCTTTATATATATATATCTATATATATATATATATACATATATATATGTATATATATATACGTATATATATATACGAGTATATATATACTATATGTATATGTATTGTAGGTAATTATTTAATGTGAATATAATGGTATATTAATCAATGTATTGTATATGTAATATATTCATGTATATATAACCAAGGTATATTTGTATATATATTAATAAATGTGTATAGTATTAAATTAAATTAATGTTTAATATATTAGTATGGTATATATATATATATATATATAATTGTATAATGTATTGTGGGTGTATTCACTATAATGTATATATGTATACATATTTTGTAAACGTATGTATTAATATATATGTATAAGTACATATTTGTATATGTATATTGATGCATTTTATATATATATACTTTGTATATTTTAATATAATTAGTATATGTATTTGTGTATATATTGATTAATGTATATATATATATATATCTAATGTATATATATAAATGTTTGTTTATATATTTAAATTAGTATGAAATTAGTATATGCTTTTAATTTAATTTGTATATATATTGTAAAGTATTATATATTTAGTTAATGTGAAATTAGCATATGTATATTATTACTTTATTAATATATGATTATATGAGCATAGTAGGTAATTAAATAAATTATATAATTAAGTATGTATTTAATTGATGCTTTAAATGCATGAATATGCGTAGCATTTATTTATTTAATAGTTAAATACACAATGTATTAGTAATGTTAATTAAAGATATGTATATTATTTCTTTTGTAAATATTTAATTGTATAAGTATAGGTATGTATTAATTAATTGTATACTGTAATGGTAATAGATACAAAATATGTATTTTTAGTACTTATAAAACATATTTTTGGGTATACATAAACAAAAGTATCATATATATATATTTGGGATATAAAATGTATATACAAACGTATTTGATATATGTTAATATATAAATGTACGAATTTTGGAAATGTGCAACTATAGCAAGTAAGTTGTATTGGTATATATTTCAGATATATTTCATGAATTATGTTTATATATATATATACATACAAGTATTATTTTATTATGTTTATATGCAAGTATTATTTATTTTTAAAGTATATAGTTATACATATATCTATTATTGATATTGATGGAAATTATATGTAATTAATTAATAAGATGTTTATTTAAATATGTAGTCCTACTAGATGACCCTAGTTGACTAGTGCCCTGTCTGACATGGCCCTGAGGCCAGTGTTTATAGACTGTGTATTAGCATAGCATCTGATGCAAATGTGGTTGTTTGTGATATGTTTATAGGACTGTTGGGTTACCCAGGGGATACTCTGGAACAGGACATCCATAAATACCAGCTAAGGACCCAAGGCAAGTACATTCTCTGATAATTTCTAATTCTTGATAATTGCTATAAGTTCAATGATCTTGAAATGTTACAACTGAATCTTTGACACTGTGCTACACGGACTAGTATAGCTTGGATCTGCAGTCATGAGATGTTACCTTGATTATCGTATTGACATTGTACACGGCATGTATATTTAGACATCGTACATGATAGACTTGACTTGCTCGTGTATCGTGACGTGTCATGATTGGATCCACAGTACTAGTTGGGGGCGGGGAAATTGCTAGTGAGAAATGTGATCAAATACCTATCGTACAAGTTTATATTATTGGTGTTAATCATACCCCTACGTATGATTAGCCAGACTGTAGCAATCGTACAAGTCCCAAGCCGATCACATTTCGAAACTACAATTTCAAACACTTAGAATAGATTACAGTTCCCTATTTTTATCATATACTACATCACCCGTATATGATACTGTTTCTTGTACTTTTCATACATGCACGGACTGTTTCATAATTGCCTATTGCCTGTCTCTTTATATTGCCTGTCTCTCTTAAATTGCCATTGTATTTATTTCACTGTCTTCTCAGTAGCTAGCATGACATGTTTTATTGTATTATAGACATTATCAATTAATGGAACTGTTATTTGAGATTGTGCTTTGCTCCTTCCTGACTGGAAACATTTTTCCAGACTATGCCTTAGAGGACCGCTGTCCGACACTTTATGGACCATATGGTGAGTAGCTGCAGACTTGATAGTAGTTGTGATTCCAGGAGGTCCAGCTGGAAATTACCATTTTTAGTTAGTTCTTTTAACAGACTATTTGGTACCAGATTTGTCTCCGGTATTTTGATGATTCTTGGATATTGTTGAGTTAGAATATTACTTGTTGACTTGTGTTGTGTTTAATTTTAGTTTTTATTATTCGAAATCTTATCGTGCTGTAATCCTGTGATTGAGTATGTGTTCATCTTGATTGTGTCATCCGTGCCTCCTAATGGAGATTGGATGCTTGCGTGACAGTAATTAGATAGTATCAAGACCTTGACAGCGTTCTACCGCCGATGCTGTGGCGTAGGCTGGACGTACCCACGCACTCGTGCCCCTAAACCGGGTGCAGGTCGTGACAATATGGGCACACTGAACATGAAGTACACGATAATAAATACCCGATACACATGATGAAAGACATGCGAAGGAGTACCCGCTGAACACGGTAAGTGATAACATCCCATGTCTGGATCCATTTAGTAGCAGTCCGTGTAGCCACTCTGTCAAAATCAAGTATACAGTTCTAGAATATACGATATATACACTATCATAAAATAAAAACTAACAGAGAGATGTACTCGCCTCTGGTCCTGAGCAAATATTGTCTCTCGATGCCTAAGCTGGTGTCACAAAATCCTATTTAGGAAAATCAAGTTAAATAGTGTAATAAAGTGATAAATATGCTAAAATATACCTAATCATGATTTTTTAGTCCATACTAGGTCAATAGGTCTAATTTGGTCATTAACTATTCAATACTAGATAGTACTAAGTCCACCTTAGCTATACTGTCATTACCTAGGTATATAGCTAATACCTTAACTAATACTAAGTAATATAACTAACTGTCATACTTATACACTTTATAGTAACTGATACTTAACTAACCCATACCATATTAACTAACTGACACTAAATAACGCTGACTAATACCTATACTTTATTAACTGATATCCTATTCTTAATTAGTAACTGATACCACACTTACCCTTAGTATCACTTCTAACTGATACTAACTTATACCAATCTATTATCTCACTGACACTCACTAGACCAACCCTCAATGCTTCACTGATATACATTAGTATATCCTCCTTGATACACACAGTCCATTACCCTTTCCTTCACTACATAACTAATGATACTGCCCTTCTTTAATGTTTTGATACCCTCGGATGTGATACACTCACTAGGGTTGGCTTCCACTGCTGCTGCTCTTGAATTTATGCGGTTGCTGTAGCGCCCCGTTCCCCCGGTGCAGGGAGCGCGGCTAAGAAACACAAGACGATATCGTTCGATCGGGGTAGATTGAAATAAGAACTCGTCCTCGTTATGGATTTGTTTCTTCGGAATCGATTCCCATATTCAGTGGACCGTGCCCCCGGGATCGACTTAGCGGCAGAGTTAGGAGGGACCTCTCCGCTGTTATCTTCGTTGCCTCAGATTTTGATGTCGCTTGTTGCTTTTGTGCTTTGAGTTGGTTTTCGGATTTTGCTTATTTTTCTTGAACGATTTCGATGGATTTCATTATTTTTGTTCATTTAACTGTACTTCAATTCCGAGATTGGAAAGAGAGGAAGGAGTATTAATCGAGCTGTTCGTGATGCAGGTGAACGAGCAGTAGGCGGCTTACGAGCGGTGTCTTGAAGCGCCTCTTTCCTTCTCCCTTTCAACCAACTAAGTGAGTGGCTACCATCCCGATTAGCTAGCCCTGCTTCCAAGTCTTCACACCTAATAAATCTTGCATCCTTGTTTGCCCCGATCAGATGATACCAAGTAATAATAAAATATACCAAGATAAAAAGGGAATAGTCTTGGATTATATTGCTTGTCAATCAAACTTGTGAACTGTTATCTTATTGTATGCTAGTTTATTGCAAATATTCTATAAATCGTGTTGAGTATGGATCATATCTTGTATATGCATAATTATTCAGGGAGGCTATGAAAAATGAATCATGCAATACTGTTTGTCTTGTACTCGTATTGCCTCAACTGCATGAATTGTTAACTTAATAATCATGTTCGATCATGGACAACTTGTGTATAAGGTATTTATTCTACGGACGGTCGCTGGGGCACTGGCACCGATCCGATCCGGGCAAAACTCGTGTGTAGTCATCGTGTACGGAACATGATAGCTTACAGCGCATCGTGTACTCTCGTAGCATGCTATCCTTGTCCTTGGCTACGTCCATTATGGCAATCAAGCCAGTGATCCTCGTATATATTTAAACCTGTGCAACTAACTTGTGGCTTCGTGGCAGGGAAGGCATAGTAAGTATTGTGCAGGTGGTTCAGACAGGCAGGTAAAAGCCACCGAACGGTGGCAAGTTCATTTCAGTATTTTATATATATACTGCTGCTTGTAAAATAAACTAAGGCAAGATAGAAACCCACAAAAATATGCATGCTTCATTAAAACAACGTGTTGATTGGTATAGTTGGGTTGGCTCACCTTTACCAGTATATTTTGACATACTGACCCTCGTTAAAATAGGTTCCCCACACTAAGGTGAACCGAGCGAGGAGCCGAAGTCGTCTTTCCCGATCCAGTCCAGCTATAGGCGCATCCTGATAGCACCGTATTTTTGAAGTACTTGAAGGAAGGAGCTTGCAACTCAATACACTATGCAGCTCCGTGGCAAAGCCGTCCTCCAGCCCGGAGGTCTATACATTTTAAAGTTTAGTAAAGGGATGTAATGTACAGGACTGCTATCTCATTTTGTGTCAACACTTTTGTAAGTCCGTACGGCAAATTAGCCGACTCGTTCAAGAGTTTGTAATAGATATTCATTATCAATAAAGAGAACTTTTCCATGTTTTAATTCTGTGTTTCAATTTATCTGCGTACTCTGAATATGTGCTCGTTATGCAAAACATTAAAGCCTTGTACAGGCGCAACCCCAGGCCCGTACGGCAGTCACGATTCGGGGGACGTCCTAACGATTCCAAAGAATATGGTCGTGACATAATGGTATCAGAGCACAGATTCCAGTTCCTTAGACTCTCGCACTGGAAAAGTTCCTTTAACGATCAAATTCCTATACAAACTCTTGAACTTGCTAGGCCAAAATGAGATACGTTCATTCAATAAGTCCATAATATATTATGATCCTAATATAATTTACCTTTTTTTTGAAGGAATGGCACCAGCGCAATATGCAGTGCTAGCACCGGACGAAACGTAAGGCCAAGAAAGTAGTTCGGGCACTTCAAAAAGTTCAAGGAGCCAGCGAGCCGTGCCAAGCATCGATCCCATCCAGCAAATATTGCAGATGTTGGAGGCAAACCAACAAAGGGACGAGGCTCGCTATGAACGGGCCGAAATGCGGGCGGAGGAGAGTCAGCTCAAGTTTTAAGACAATATAGAAGCTCGATTCTCAGTCCAACAGAAGCAGGTAGATGCCCTGCAACAGATCGTTCAGACTTTGGCTTCCAACCATTCTGCGGCAACAGCAGTAACTCCGGTGGAACAACCTTTGCTTGAAGTAGAGACGCCGCAAATTCCAAGGACGAGGGACGTGACTGCCTTCAACTTTGGCCACTTCAAGAAAGTCTGCAATACTCCATTCAACGGGACTGAGGACCCAATCGTGGCTCTAGATTGGTTGGCCGAACTTGAAGACCACTTTGCTCTGCTAGAGGTCCCCGAATAGAAGTGCGTCGCCTGCGCTCAACTATAGCTCTGCCTCAATGCGCACGATTGGTGGGACGTGCATCGACGATCTCTTCAATTTGACCATGGAGAGGAGACGATCTCGTGGACGACTTTTTATGCTATGTTTGAAGAGAAGTTTATACCCCCTCTAGTACAACGTCAGATGGAGAACGAGTTCGTGCAACTGAGGCAAGGCAGCATGACAGTTAAACAATATTCTGCCAAATTCAACCGACTCTCCAAATTCGCTAGAGCCTATTTACCTGATGTAGCGATTCGAGCTAGAAGGTTTGAAGGTGATTTGTGCCCTGCCATCCATGCACACGTAGTCATTCTTAGTATCAGACAATGCGTGAAGTCATGAATCACGCCCTATCGCTTGAATCACACTATCCTCATGTTCCTACCGGCGCTGTGCATACCTACAGTCACAAACACCAAAGCGACGATAGAGAAAACAAGGCTGCAAAGCGAAGAAATGACGGTGGTCAGCAAATAAGGGATTGGAGCAATACATGTCAATTCTGTAAAAAGTTTGGACACGATAAGAAAGATTGCCGCTTGAGACTTGGGTTATGCCTCGCTTGTTAAAAACCAGGCCATACCATTAATTCCTGCCCGAACCTTCCTGATCGTCGTCCTCGACGTAATGTTCCTTAGAGGTAGACCCTATTCCTAAGTTTTGAGGATGAAACTTCCAATTAGTTGGGTAGGATGTAGCGCCCCGTTCCCCCGGTGCGGGGAGCACGGCTAAGAAACACAAGACGATATCGTTCGATCGGGATAGATTGAAACAAGAACTCATCCTCATTATAGATTTGTTTCTTCAGAATCGATTCCCATATTCAGTGGACCGTGCCCCCGGGATCGACTTAGCGGCAGAGTCAGGAGGGATCTCTCCGTTGTTATCTTTGTTGCCTCAGATTTCGATGTCGCTTGTTGCTTTTGTGCTTTGAGTTGATTTTTGGATTTTGCTTGTTTTTCTTGAACGGTTTCGATGGATTTCATTATTTTCGTTCATTGAACTGCACTTCAATTTCGAGATTGGAAAGAGAGGAAAGAGTATTAATCGAGCTGTTCATGATGCAGGTGAACGAGCAGTAGGCGGCTTACGAGCGGAGTCTTGAAGCACCTTTTTCCTTCTCCCTTCCAACCAACTAAGTGAGTGGATACCATCCTGATTAGCTAGCCCTGCTTCCAAGTCTTCACACCTAATAAATCTTGCATCCTTGTTTGCCCCGATCAGACGATACCAAGTAATAATAAAAGATACCAAGATAAAAAAGGAATAGGCTTAGATTATATTGCTTGTCAATCAAACTTGTTAACTGTTATCTTATTGTATGCTAGTTCGTTGTAAATGTTCTATAAACCGTGCTAAGTATGGATCATATCTTGTATATGCATAATTGTTCAGGGAGGCTATGCAAAATGAATCATGCTATACTGCTTGTCTTGTACTCGTATTGCCTCAACTGCATGAATTGTTAACTTAATAATCGTGTTCGATCATGGACAACTTGTGTACAAGGTATTTGTTCTACGGACGGTCGCTAGGGCACTGGCACCGATCCAATCCGGGCGAAACTCGTATGTAGTCATCGTATATGGGACATGATAGCTTACAGCGCATCGTGTACTCTCGTAGCATGCTATCCTTGTCCTTGGCTACGTCTATTATGGCAATCAAGCCAGTGATCCTCGTGTATATTTAAACCTGTGCAACTAACTTGTGTCTTCGTGGCCGGGAAGGCATGGTAAGTATTGTACAGGTGGTTCAGACATGCAGGTAAAAGCCACAGAACGGTGGCAAGTTCATTTCAGTATTTTATATATATATTGTTGCTTGTAAAATGAACTAAGGCAAGATAAAAACCCACAAAAATATACATGCTTCATTAAAATAACGTGTTAATTGGTATAGTTGGGTTAGCTCGCCTTCACCAGTATATTTCAACATACTGACCCTCATTGAAACAGGTTCCCCGCACTAAGGCGAACCGAGCGAGAAGCCAAAGTCGTCTTTCCCGATCCAGTCCAGCTGTAGGCGCATCCTGATCGCACCGTATTTTTAAAGTACTTGAAGGAAAAAGCTTGCAACTCAGTACACAATGCAGCTCCGTGGCAAAGCCATCCTCTAGCCCGGAGGTCTATACATTTTGAAATTTAGTAAAGGGATGTAATGTACAGGACTGCTATCTTATTTTGTGTCAACACTTTTGTAAGCCCATGCGGCAAATTAACCGACTCTTTCAAGAGTTTGTAATAGATGTTCATTATCAATAAAGAGAACTTTTCCATGTTTCAAATCTGTATTTCAATTTATCTGCGTACTCTGAATATGTGCTCGTTATGCAAAACATTAAAGCCTTATGCGGGCGCAACCCCAGGCCCGCACGGCAGTCACGATTCGGGGGATGCCCCAACGATTCCACAAAATCGGGTCATGACAGTTGCTGCTATTATTCTTCATGTTGTTGTTGCTATTATTCTTCATGCTGCTGCTACTGCTATTGTTCTTCATGTTGTCGCTGCTATTGTTCTTCATGCTGCTACTACTGATATTGTTCTTCATGTTGCTGCCACTGCTATTGTTCTTCATGTTGCTGCTACTGCTAGATGCATATATTTCCTTGATACTTATCTACACTTGATTACTCACACAACCACATCATAATTGACACTGATACCTCACCTGACACTTGTAATATCCCATAATCGTACGATGCATTATGGTGAGTCAAATTGAATGAGGCAATAACTGGTTATATTTTAATTTGTTGGATTTAGGAACAAGTATTAATTTGAGTTAGTTTCATGTGCAGATCGCAAGCGAAGTTTGATGTAATCAGGTGTTCGTTCAGAGCAGTAGTGAGATAGCTGGATTGGAACGATAATGCCGTCTTTCTTAGTCCGATCGGTCTGATGATTTGGAGAGCACAACCTTCTCGTACGGTCATACCAATTGAGTAGATTATGCTTTGTATTGGACTACGGGTTCAAGGGATCGACAGAATCAGCAAGGCAGGGTGCTTAACAGAATCAGACTTAGTGAGTGGGCTCTGTCCCTTCTCCTCTACTCCTTCATGCCTAATAATATGGAATACACGTAATGGCTTGAACACTTGGACTGGAACTTGGAAATTATCGTATTGTGGCATGCATAGAGTGTGCATCATTTGGCTGGATATGATTTGTTGCTTGAGTTGGTTTTGCATTGGGCAATTAGAGCTTGAGTAGATCATCTTGGTTGGAACATCGAGGCACTTCGTGTGGGCGAGCGAGCATGCATCCGTGCATGAGTATCAAGTTGGATGCTTTATCAAGCAAACTATTCAGTTATGGTTAAAAATTGGACAACTGCATCGGAGAGGGCATTGTGCCACTATTGGGGCATTGTGCCACATATTTTTTTGAGCGAGGGATGGTGCACTAATTGGAGCAATGTGTCGAAGCGGCATAGTGCCTATGGGGATAAGTTAAGATGGTGCATTGGGATATAAGTTGAAGAATGGTTATGAATAGTTGGTTGGATTGAGGCTATAATTATTTGGTGGGACGAGAAGGCTCAATTCTCTCATCATACCTACTTAGTATTTGCATTGGTCACGGATAATATATTGCGCACATGGTTTGGTTTTCTCGAACGGGATAGGCTCTAGGGCACCGGGACTACTCGGCCATAGAGGAGACAATGGTAACGTGCCTTGGGCACGGTGCCGGCAGTTCGGTACGACCAGGCGGGCTAGCTACTCAGCGCTGGATCGGGTAAAACTGTAGTTGATTAGTCCTTTATGGCTTGGCCAGTGACTTTATATAGATAAGAGTTGGTTTGCTTTGCTTTGGATTTGTGCTTTTCGTGTAGGCAGCGACCACCTTGCCTCAGGCAAGAGTGTGCATATCGATAATTGGATTAGTAAGACTTGGATTATAGTATGGTTTGAGGATGGATATGGAGGCTTGGACTGTGATTTGATAGGTTCACGCGTTGCTTGGGTTTGAGTAGGACGGTTTGTATGCTAATTTTCTTTTGAGTTGGATATATCTACTTGTATATAGACTTAAGTTGAATGCTTGCATGTTTAACCTGCTTTACAGCTTTTTTTAGCATGTCATACCTCTGCCATAAAATAAATCTAGGATTCAAGTAGAAAGATCACTATATAACTGTTTGTATTCACTATTCTACTTAGTGTCAGTTTAGACGAGTGCGTTACCCCGCTCACCAGTACAACTGTGTATTGGCCCACGTTTGTGGACATTATTTCAGATACGCAGATGTAGTAGTGCTGCTTGGATATACAATACATGATGTATGGAACAGTAATTACCTTTGTGGGCAAGAGAAATCGTAAAAGTGTTGCATCGCCTTTGTGATATTCTCCTTTATGGCATTTTTATTTGGACCCTATCGAGAGCTTCGCTGCATATACTCTGATGTGTGCTTGGTACAAAATACTTGACTTTCGCTGCAACTTGGTCGTTTCGATATAACTTTGATATTTGACAATATCGCCTTGTGCGAGCGCAACTCCAGGCTCGTACTGCATCATATCCCGATGAGAACGATTGTCCTACGGGAGTGCTGTAATATGGTAATTCACGTTCAGTGGGGACGATTGAGCTTGCGAAAGATTGGGGCATAATAAATTTGGTATCAGAGCACCCGGTTTATTTCCTTGGACCTTGTCCTTCGCTTCATCACAATCTCTAAATAGGTTTTCCGTGTCGTTTAGCTCTTGGCTCTACTTGGTACCGTATTAAATATTTTATACAATAAGTCTATATATTTGTTGGTTGTAGGTGCATGTTGTCCTTCATTGCATTAGCTTTCATTGGTATTTAGTAGATCGTGTAGCATCATTTGGTGTTATTGCATTCATGCAGCAAGTTGTGTGATGTTGTTGCATTTATGCAGCAAGTTGAGAGGTGTCATTACGTTGGTTTGGCTTGTCATTCGGGGAGAATTATGGTTGCATCAGTGGACAGTTGGTTGGAAGACGAGATTGGTTATGTGACATATTATGAGTAGAAGCATCAGATGAGAATAGATCATAGCACGACTTTTTCGTGTAGCTAATGTGTTGGATGGAGTTTGATTTTTGGTTGGTTATATCACAGAGAGCATTGGTTGAGCAAGTTTGAGTTTGGTTTAGAAATATCAGGATAGCGTTGCACGAGTTGTTCGTACAACAATTATGTGGAACAGTTGGGTATTGGGTTGGATTGCTTGGAAGTTATCGTTGTACGGTTTGCTCGTGTAGCAAAAGTATCGGACAGTTTGAAAAATAGTTGAAAGTATTGATAATGGAACATGGCATAAGTTGTATAGCGAGATTGACAGAAGAGTTAGATGGTTCATGCGTTGGCTGAGTTTCGTATCAGACTTAAGTTGGGAATGGCAGGATCACGCATAATGGATGGTTCGAATGTATCTTGGATCAGTGCAAAGAAGGGTGACGTGAGTAGTGACTTGATTCTGAGTGATATATAGTATATCATATAGTTAAGTGGCATTGGAATATTTTGGATAGATCTTAATGGAATTGCCGTAATAGATGCGGGTAACAGAAATATAAGTTGGTTGGTACATATCGGCTGAGTTAGGAAATTAAACATGGAGCAAGCGAATGTTGAGTTGCGATCGACAGGATTACCCCAGAATAGTCGGTTTAGAATAGACTTTCGTCGATGCAGAGTAAGCACGATAGCGACTCTATTTCCATGTGGTATACGGAGCAATAAGAATTTGACTTAGGTATTCTTTGATACGTTATACTTGAGCGATCAAGAATGGACTTGTACAAATAGAAGTATCGTTAGACTTGAGTGATCAAGAACGGACTTGTATAAATGAGAGTTTTGTTAGACAAGAACAAAACAAGCAATGGAAAGTGTTTAGAATTTAAAGGATTGATGTGGACAAAGTATTGGAAACAAGTTGAGGTCGATCAGATGAAAAGCTGAATATCAGAGTTTGCTTGCATGATTTGGAAGTTCGATAGAGCATTCATCGATACAAAAAGAGACTTAAGCATAAGGAATAAACAGTTGGGATACACTTAAGCAAGTGATGGGTGAATCGAAGGGTAGCGAGCACGGACTATAAATTTTGACAACGCATTAGAGCTTTTGGCTGAGCAATAAAACATGATTTGGTTTGGAGGAGCAATGCGATGGAGTCATACGAACTTGAAGAATTTCAGATATTAGCGCTCGAGAAATTGGACTTTAGGTTTAGCAAAAGTAAAATTTGGCAAAATGGTACAACGATGGTAGACGGATTCTCCGAAAGATGAAAACGGGTATAAGACAAGTCTAGTTGACGTTATGTTAGATTAGAAATTAATACTTACAATATTGAGGCAGATTGAGACAACAAGTGAAGGCAATATGATTTGAGATTTGTGTTCGAACTTGTGCACGAGTCATTAAGAGTGTATGGACTAATCAGAATATAGATAAATTAAGACGGGCCAAGGAATGGAACAAGAACAAGAATTATGACAGATGAACTTTTGAAGATAGTTAAACGAGAGAGCAACGTTGAAGCAAAATACTATGCTGCTCGAGCAATTTGGACGTGCATTGTGAAGCATGGCATACAGATAGCAATTGGAGCAAGTCTATGGTTTCGAAAATCATTACAAGTGGTATTACGAGAATTCAAACATGGTAGTTCAGAAATTTTGATGGATTCAAGACAGAACGATGGAGTGTTGGAAGACGATTTCAGCGAGCGCAGTTCTCAATTTGTGGCTTGGATAGATAATAAGACTCTAGGTGGTTAAGCGGCATTTGTTTGATAGATTCGTCAGAGGTAGTGCATGAAGTTCTCAGAGTCAGAAGTTCATCGGATGGAATGGTGGGATTATGGCTCAGATTTGTAGAAGAGATATAGCATGATTCATAGTAACTATCCATTATGGTGACTTATAATTATTGAACGTAGCTTCGGGACAGCTGACCCTAGTGACTTGATCGCCAAATCAGGAATGAATATTGTAGACCCATAGAATGACCCTTACGGCAGCGCATTTAGGAATGCGTCAAAGGTGGATATGAGTGGTGTATGTTAGAGATTGGTCTAAGTGACTGAGTATTGGATTTGAGAGATTCTTGGGATAGCCTTCAGCTGAAGATGCAACCGAAAGATCGACGCGAAGGTAGAAATGGCCTAAGTCAATTGATGAAATTCGGAGTCACATATTTTTGAAGATGGCATCGCCTCTGACTCGTCATGCCTCGGAAGGGAATAGGTTTCATATGAATTAATGATTATGAAACTAGCTTGTAAAGTTAAAGCAGCGGATCGTTAAGATCAAATCCTTGTAATAATAGAAGGGACATATGTGCCTCAGATCTATACGATGCATCAGAACTTAGTCTGGGATGCGTGCTCATACAGAAGGCAAAGGTAATATCATGTGCTTCAAGGCAGTAGAAGCAGCGCAAAGAACTATTCTATGTGTGGCCTAGGAATTGTGGCGAATGTGTCCATATTGAAATCATGGCAACACTATCCCTATGGCGTGGTGGAGAAATCTTCGTGGATCATATAAACCTAAATATAGATGTTTACCCAGAAAGGTATTGAGATTAAGGAAGAGGTATTGGGCTGAGCTGATTTAAGAGCTTAGTTTGATGTATGAGTAAGTCGCCTAGCAGGGGTAGTATCAGTTGTGATGATTGTTCGGAGCAATAGATAATAGTTGGAGATAGTGCATACAGAGCATTGTGTGATTTAAGTTATGCTAGAGTTTGGTTAGTTGAGTTTGGATGGTGCTAGTGTAGATTCAAAAATAGTCGGATGGATTGAGTTGAAACACGAACTGATTTGAGTCAGGTGGAAAGATCGTTAGTAGAAAATTATCCTATTTAAGAACAGAGCTTGTACAAATGTGTTGGGATGAACGTCATGATTGGTTTAATTGGAAGTAAAGCGAATGAATGCCTCGGACATAAAGATACCCTTGTAACTTGTCCAAATTTTCTATCGCTAAGCTCGACTGAATTGCATGTATTTCAGGGATGCCTTAAATATGTGCATGATCCAAAACTAAGCGATATGAGGAATTCGTATTGAGCTGCAAGGAGGATGTAGGAATATAGAATTTGTGCAAGCGTTTAGCCGAGCAAGATGCTAAGTCTGGATCACGAGAATGTGAGTTACATGGAGAAGAGTTATGAATTGGGCAAATGGCATGCAATAAGGAATGGATACTGGTTTGGTTCGAGGACGAACCTAATTCTAAGTGGTATATTTTATAATGTACCGCAATCGCACGGTATATTACGCTGAGTCAGATTGAATGAGGCAATAACTGGTTATATTTTGATTTGTTGGATTTGGGAACAAGTATTGATTTGAGTTGGTTTTATGTGTAGATTGCAAGCGGAGTTTGATAGAATCAGGTATTCGTTCAAAGCAGTAGTGAGATAGCTGGATTGGAGCGATAATGCCATCTTTTTTAGTCCGATCAGTCGGATGATTTAGAGAGCACGACCTGCTCGTACGGTCATACCAATTGAGTAGATCGTGCTTTGTATTGGACTACGGGTTCAAAGGATCGGCCGTATCAGTAAGACAGGGTGCTTAACAGAATTAGACTTCGTGAGTGGGCTCTGTCCCTTCTCCTCTACTCCTTTATGCATAATAATATGGAACACATATAATGGCTTGAACACTTGGACGGGAACTTGGAAATTATCACACTGTGGCATGCATAGAGTATGCGTCATTTTGCTGCATATGATTTGTTGCTTGAGTTAGTTTGCGTTGGGCAGTTGGAGCTTGAGTGGATCATCTTGGTTGGAACATCGAGGCTCTTCGGGCGGGCGAGCGAGCGTGCATCCATGCATGAGTATCAAGTTGGGTGCTTTGTCAAGCAAAGCGTGCAGTTGTGGTTCGAAATCGGACAACTGTATCGGTGAGGGCATTGTACCACTGTTAGGGCATTATGCCACAAAGTTTTCTGAGTGAGTGGTGTTACACTAATTGGAGCAATGTGTCAAAGAGGCATAGTGCCTATGGGGATAACTTGAGATGGTGCCTTGAGATATAAGTTGGAGAATGGTTATGGATAGTTAGTTGGATTGAGGCTAGGATTATTTGAAAGGGTGAGAAGGCTCGATTCTTTCGTCATACCTACTTGGTGTCTACATTAGTCATGGATATCCTGTTGTGTACAGGGTTTGGTTTCCTCGAACGGGATAGGCTCTGGGGCACCGGGACCGTTCGGCCATGGAGGAGATACTGATAAAGTGCCTTGGGCGTGGTGCCGACAGTTTGGTACGACTAGGCGGGCTAGCTACTCAGCACTGGATCAGGTAGAACTGCAGTTGATTAGTCCTTTATGGCTTAGCCAGTGACTTCATATAGATAAGAGTTGGTTTGCTTTGCTTTAGTTTGGATTTGTGCTTTTTGTGTAGGCGGCGGCCACCTTGCCTCAGGCAAGAGTGTGCATATCGATGATTGGATTAGTAAGACTTGGATTATGGTATGGTTTGATCATGGATATGGAGGCTTGGACTGTGATTCAATAGGTTCACGCGTTGCTTGGGTTTGAGTATGACGGTTTGCATGCTAGTTTCTTTTTGAGTTGGATATATCTGCTTATATACAGACTTGAGTTGAATGCTTGCATGTTTAACCTGCTTTACAGCTTTTTTTAACATGTTATACCTCTGCCATAAAATAAATCTAAGATTCAAGTATAAAGATCACCATATAACTATTTGCATTCAGTATTCTATTTAGTATCAGTTTAACGAGTGGGTTACCCCGCTCACTAGTATAGCTGTGTACTATCCCACGTTTGTGGGCATTATTTCAGGTACGCAGGTGTAGTGGTGCTGCTTGGATATATGGGACATGATGTATGAAATGGTAAGTACCTTTGTGGGCAAGAGAAAGAGCAAGAGTGTTGCATCGCCTTTGTGGCATTCTCCTTTGTAGCATTTTTATTTGGACTCTATCGAGAGCTTCGCTGTATATACTCTGATGTGTGCTTGGTACACAATACTTGAATTTCTCTGTAACTTGGTCATTTTGATGATAACTTTGATGTTTGACAACATTATCTTGTGCGAGCGCAACTCCAGGCTCGTACGATATCACGTCCTAATGAGAATGATTGTCCTGCGGGAGCACTGTAACATGGTAATTCACGTTCAGCGGGGACAATTGAGCTTGCGGGATATTAGGGTGTGACAACACTCCTCAACTCATACTCCCTTTACTCCACATCTCTAACACAACCATAATAAACTCACATACCAAAAGACCCTTACCTGACTGCCTATAGCCTGTGCTTGAGCTCCCCACCTGGTACAGTTCTGCTGCTATTTCCTTCTTATTCACTACACAGTGCATGCCCAATTCTCCTACCTGGATAACCCATACACCATGCATACCTAGCTACCATAGCAACTGGGTAACTTCCCCTTGCTATATACTGCTATTAATTATAGGTCCAGGTCTGAAGCCTTACCCTTACCCGAGTTGGCATGCCCTCACCCCTAAGTCTAAATACACCCAGTGAACACAAAGACACCTATACCTATCAGAACCTGACCCCCCCTCTTATTGCCAGTAGCTCCACTATCACCAATCTTGTATACCAACTGCACACACATACCATACCCTTGATAACTATATACCCTTACATACATTATCACTTAATAAAGAATACACTAATACCCATATATGTATATATATATATAAACCTGAATACTAAACTAAATAATCAACTAGACATTCTAACAAACACTTTGAGTGCAAGCTTAGGATACTTATAATACACATCCAAACAACGAGCCAAAATATCCAATTCTTCACAATAATTCTTCCCACATATTAATTATATATAATAACAACTATTATAACTAATTATAATAGGTATTAAATAAAATTTCACAAAGAATACCCAAAATGGGTCCCGTATCACACCGTATCATAAAATACCATGATACGGCCTACATGTATCCATTTGTGGATACGTATCTAGTCCTACAATCCTGATCTAAGTCTAATTAGATCTAATTGGTCTCATGACACACAATTGATGTATCAATCTCGTATTTCTCCCAAAATACACACAAAATACCATGTAGGAGACACAATTCATAACCAATTAGCCTAGAACTTGTTCCTATAGGTAGTCCTATGCCATGGGGTCATTTCTAATGGTCAAATGCATGATTTGGGAGCTAGAATAAAAAGAAAATTTAGAAATTATCAATTGAGAGATTGTTTCCCAATGAATTTTTCCCATAGACACGATCCAGACACGATCTCTCCACCCAAGCTCCTTCTCCTTGTGCTTCTTGCTTCTCCAAGCTCCAAGCTCCAAGCTCCTTGTGGAATAAGAATGCGAGGGAAAATGGAGGTGAATTGAGTGAGAATTCAATGGAGGGAATGATGGAAAATTAAGGATCTAATTTCTAGATCTAGAATGAATACAAATGAGAGGAAAGAGAGAGAGGAGACCCCCTCTCGTAGTGGTCGACCCCTTTCCTCCTTTTCCAAGTCACATGTAAAGTCCCATGTACCCCTCCATGATGTATTATGGAGAAATAATTAGGGAGAGCTATTTGGGTAGTTTCTAACTAATTATAATTAACTAATTTCCCCTACTTAATTAGTGAGAATGGTCTAATAGGCATGGGTCCAAGTTAGGCTCACTAGTTGTCATGACAAGTCTAATTGGGCTTACAAGTGACAAGTCTAACTATTGGACTAGCCTCATAATAAAATAATTAATACAATCATCACACTAATATTAATATTTATTTCTAAAATTATTTACCCATGCCAAATTACCAAACTACTCCTAGTTAGAAAAGTGAGGGTGACATATGTTAATGAGTAGCTTGCATACTTTCTTTTGAAGACAGAATTCAGACTTGTGAGATATAAATAAAGAAGAATGATATTGTGAATGTGATTAGTTCTTACTTATTGATGGTTTAGCTTTACCCTATACTTTATCTTAGAACTTATAGGCAACAATCGTGGTTACGGATTCGGTTTATTCGTAAAGCACATAGCCTGGAGATGCTGGTTACATACTCGACTCACTATATATTGGGAGCGGTGCATGACATGTCTTTTAGTGGTGGCCCATGCAGGTCTGCATTATAGATATGCAGCAGTCTACATCTAGGTAGCAAATCTGTTAATCATATCTACAGGACTCTAAGATTAATTTCTAGTAAAAGTCTAACAAGAACCTTAGGATATAATTATTGGGTATTATAAGGTTAAAAAAATTAAGTTCAGTATACTTATTTTATATTTTCATAGCATGTGTTTATGTTCTAAGAAACCATGATTCATAAGTTATTTATTATGAATTATCTATATTTGTATTTAAGATTTAATTGAGGTTACTGATATAAAGTTTTCTTGGGTGTAGATCATGTCTCAATTCATACTTTATGCTTATCTGGGTTATAGAAGATGAACTCATCATAGATATTACAATATTGTGAGGAGAAGATGTGGATTAGAATGGGGCCAGAATATACCAGTGTACAGTGTTTGTTATGAAGATGAATATCAAGAGGGCCCGAATAGACACATGCTCCTATACCACATAGTTGTCAAGGCTCAACACTCAACAAAAATAGATAATTTTAATGGTATACTACCAGAATGGAGGGAGCTTCACCCTAAAGTAACTATCTTCAAGATCAGGCTGATACTTATATAGATGATAAAGATATCAAGGGAGAATAGAAGATGGTTATGTAAATAAGACTATTATGTGTGTAGTATGTATGTATATAAGACTAGTTTGTGTGTAAGATAGATGTAAGGTTATCTTTTTGTCTGCTGGAGTTCATTTATGTATAACAACAGATGTAAATAGTGGGTGTGTATCTTAGTAGCATTGTATCATATACGATTTCTGTAAATATAGTATGCAGTTTCCTTATTTATTGTGCTTTACTTTTATAGAACTGTTCTTTTATTTTTAATTATTGTTAATAATAATGTTATAACTACTTTGGTTAGTCTATTAAAAAAAAATCTACATTGCTTGTTTCCATTTAAAAAATGGACGATTCTGAATTCCTGTCCCCTCTTAACAACCAAGCTAAGACCAGTGCCACTGATATACTCCAAATTTTCCAACAAATCTTACAAATGATTAATCAGCATGCTGATGCTGCACAAGCTACCTTAGCAGTTGTACTAGAACAACCTAGGGCACCTCCCCAACCAAAAGCTGGAACCATTGCCGACTTTAGAAAACTAATTCCAAAGAAATTTTTATGATTGATGACTATTGAAGGATTACTTAAGGGCAAAGTTGCACCTTATAGATTCCAAACATATTCTGAGATAATTGAAGCTGCCCGAGATCAAGAAATGATACAAAAAATAGGCAAGTAACAAAGGTTGGAGGTCAGAAGAGAAATTTTGAACTGGGATCGTCTTCTTCAAAGAATCAATAGCAAGGTCAGGCCAAGCGACTACAAATGACAACAACAAAAGGTGTGCCTATATGCAATTACTGTAGAAACCCAGGGTATATAAGAAAATAATATAGAAAATATCATGGATGGTGTTTAAGATATGGAGCATGTTATGCCCCAGTCCCAGAATACGTAGGACTAGGAATATGTAACATGCCAGTCGTATGTATACAATAACTCCAATGTATTGGAAGATCGTAACACATACGTATGCCGTATATGAATATCAAATTCACAAGTGACAATATACTGTCGACACAAGTCACACGCAATCTATAACTCATCCACAGCATAAATAAAGAAATATAAAGTAAATAACTGAATCTCTAATATGAAGTATCAAAGAATGATAGTTTGGTAGAAACAAATCCACTGCCAATCGACTATACTAAAAACTGAATGAGAGGAGATCAAAACTCTAATATAAGATAAATGTCAATAAAAGAATAACAACTAAAATATCCATCAGCTGCGAAGAATCAGGGGTACTCCAAAGGTAAGACCTCCTCAATCTTGTACGAAGCGTCAGGTCCGAGTCCATACTCCTGTGGATAGTCCTACCCATCTATACCTGGAAAGGGACCAGGTCCTCAGAGGAATGTAACAAGATACATAGAAGCATGCTAATAAAGTACTAAAAGTAAAAAATCCAAGGGTCGCCTAACCGTCTATGTGAATGCAATTTGAGAACAACTTTTCAATACGTGGGCTATCTGGCTAAAATGTGATTGACATGTCTCTCAGAGAATCAGGGGCCTAAAAAGTATGACATCTTTTGAACGTCAGAGGTCGCCTGTAGATATATAATATATGGGTCATCTAACCACGCATCTCCGGTGGAGCATACGGGATAATAAAGAAAAGTACAAAAGAGCCTAAATGCCTTACTTGTTATTCTCCCCACCCCATGCTCTATTTATGCCATATCCATGGCATGATGACATATCTAATGATTACCAAGGCTTCTAAGTTATCCCTATCTGTCGCACGTCCTATACGCACATGTGGCCAGCCCGTCACGCAAGTACGTGTCCTACATGAGACTCATACTTATGTAACAACTGTGTCACGGCCAATAAAACATAAGAATGCCTTAACATCATGGGGTGGTCTCGTAAAACTAGGTCAACATGCATAATATATAATAAAGACAAAATACGACGCCACCGTCGTTGCACCCAAGTTATTCATGGATGCGCGGTTTATATAGAAGTTAAAATATATGAACTAAATAACAAAAATAAAATGCATGCACCATATGGAATATAAATTATAGTACAATGGCAAGGTATACTTGCCTGACAGGAAAGGTGCATAATGTAAACGTCTAAGTGTCACGTACAGAGTATCAGAACCCACTACCTCCGACTGATCATCTCTGGATGCTAAAATAAATATCACCAACGTTTTCGAAATCAGCGAGATAGCTAAAAAATACTATACTTTCGTCCAATTTGGACATAGGGGAAAAACGATAATTTTGGGTCAAAGCGGGGTCCAAGTGTGGTCCATTTTACACCGAAATATGTGCCAGGGATAAAGGACTTTAAATTGGACAAATTATAGGTCAGAAAAATCCTAAACGTTGATACAAACTTAAGATATGTCCATTTTTGGATTTCGGTGAGCCGATCATAAATTTGCCCTTCAAGTCAAACCTCGGGGCCCGCGAATAGGCGGTTGGTTCAACTGTCTCAGAATCGCGTGAAACTTGGATCACAGGACCAGCATGATACCACGAATCCAATGGCACAAGTTTTGTCACATTTCGACAAGCGTACACAAAGTAGGGTGGTTGTTTGCAAAACTCGTAATACGAAAACTTTTTACGAATACGGGTTGATTCCGACACGCACACACGACCGAATCAACTTTCGCGAAAACCCACATGTCAGGATATACTATACACGCCTTTCGGTGTAATTGATATACGACAAAGCGGTCCCGTTTGGTGAGGCATACTCCGTATTACAAAATTTTAGTTTTGAAATACTAAGTTTTTGGTCATTTTGGAGGCCGAATAATTGACAAATAAAACAAACTAATAAAAAAAGAACAGTAAAATTCTTTGTTATATTGAGAAAAAAACCTTTTAATTAGATTTTAAAAATATTAAACGGGTTTGTGGCAAATTGGACATGAACATGGAGGTTTGGGTCAAATTTTTGGACTGTTCTTCGAGAGTTTTTCGGCCGACTTTCGATCAAATTTTTGACCAATCCAGGACACGAAAACTCGTCTCGCTTGGAGAGAATCCTAGAGAGTTAGGTTTTGAACGTATATGAAGAAAATACTCGAGAAAAGGATGAGAGATGAGAGAGATATTGGATCTTGAAGTAGGGGTCGCTGCTGTTGGTGTGCCGAGCATGCGGGCGGCTGATCGGCGATTTACAGTCGGCCTGGGCGGCGGTCGCCGGCGTCGGTTGTCGACGGCGCTGGGGGATGGCCGCCGAGGACTGGGGTAGGGGCAAGGTTTATAGAACTTAGATTTTGGGTTAGGGTTTGATGGTTACATATATATATATATATATATATATATATATATATATATATATATATATATATATATATAGACAGGGAGACAGGAGGTCATGGGCTGAAAGGGGGGGTCGCGGGTGAGTTTGGGTAGGTGTAGGAATTGGGTTGGTTTAGGTTAAGGTTTTAAGTAAATTTTCTTTTCCTTTATTTTCTTTTCTTATTAATAGCTATATATTTATTTACATATATATTTACATATATAGATGAGGTTATAAAAAAAATTCTAAAAATAACATTTGCACACAAAAATAAATTATAGAAAATCTATCACCCTTTAACAAAGACTTCAAATAAAAAAAAATTTGTTAAATAATTCTAAATGAGTATTTATATAAGTAATTAAATCAATAAAATTTATTTTCTAATTAACTAAGAAAATAATCTAAAGAAATTTAATAATTAAATAAATAAATATAATATTTAAAATTAGAAGATTTTATATTCTACCCAACTTACAAGAATTTTGTCCTCGAAATTAAAACTAAACCACGATAGAGAAAAAAGAATGGTGTATGGTAGAAAGAAACAAAATAAAATCATACCTTGATCTTCGAATAGATGCAAAAAACATTTGCGTATATCATCCTCGCTCTCCCGAATGGATTCTCCTGGCGAGTAATGCCTCCATGCCATGCGGACCAAAGGAGTAGATTGATTCCTCAACACCTTTTCTCCACGATCAAGAATCTCCACGGGTTTCTCTTGGTATAACAAGCTCGGCCCAATGGTGATCTCGGAGTGGTCGAGAACATGGCTGCTATCTACCACTTATCGCCTAAGTTGCGACACGTAGAATACAACATGCACTCCCTCGAGTGAAGGTGGTAGTGCCAGTCGATATGCCACTTCTTCCACTCGCTCTAACACGTCAAATGGTCCAATATACCTTGGACTCAACTTGTCACACCCTCCAAAGCGGATAGTGCCTCTAGTAGGTAATATCCTTAAGAAGACATGATCGACATCTTTAAACTCCAAGGGACGACGGTAAATATTTGCCCACTGCTTTTGCCGATCTTGCGCTGCTCGCAAGTGTTCTTGTTTCTTCTTCACTGTCTCTACAGTGTTGACTACCAACTCTGGTCCCAGAATTTGACATTTTTCCATGTCACTCCAACACATGGGAGACCTACACTTTCTTCTATACAATGCTTCAAATGGTGCCATCTGGATGCTCGCTTGATAGCTATTATTGTAAGAAAACTCCTAAAGATGTAGGTGGTTCTCCCATGATCCTCCAAAGTCCAACATATAAGCCCTTAATATATCCTCCAGTGTCTAAATAGTATGCTCTAACTGTCTATCTGTCTGCGGATGATAAGACGTACTGAACTTCAGACGAGTCCCAAGACTCTCCTGCATGCTTCTCCAAAAGTGAGTTATAAAATGCAAATCCATGTCTGACACAATGCTAACCAGAATACCGTGCAACCTCATGATCTTCCTCATGTATAAGTCAGCCAAAGCTTCTGTAGGCTGGCCAACTCTAAAACGCAAGAAATGTGCAAACTTGGTGAGTCGATCCACTATTACCCAAATAGTATCTCGTCCACTTGGACTCCTCGGGAAGCCCATAACAAAGTCCATAGTGATGTGCTCCCACTTCTACTCAGGAATCGGAAGTGGTTGCAGTAGCCCTACTGTTCTCTAATGTTCAGCCTTTACTTGCTAACATACTAGACATTTGGCCATAAAGTGAGCTATCTCCCTTTTTATCCCATGCCACCAAAAGTGCTATCGCAAGTCACGGTACATCTTGGTGCCTCTAGGATGAATATAATATATTAAACTATGAGCTTCTGCCATTAGCTCCTGTCGAATCTCTCCATTGGAAATATATAGACGATTACCACATCGTAATATCCTGTCATTATGAATGCTCAATTCCGTCTTCTCTCCAGCCTCTGTCCTCTCTTTCAACCTCCTGAATCTGGCATCCGTAGGCAAAACTGCCTTGATCCTCACTACTAGTAATGACTGTACTTACAAGTTGGCTAGTGTCCCATCTACTCCGGGTAATACAACTTCTATGCCAAGCTCTTGCAAGTCCTCCAGTAACTCCCATTGTGTCATCAAGAAGTATGATGCAGGCTTTCAGCTTAACGCGTCGGCTACTACGTTAGCCTTGCCTGGGTGATAATGCAGCTCTATCTCGAAGTCCTTCATCAACTTAAGCCACCGACGTTGCCTCATATTCGGATCCTTCTGCGTGAAGACATACTTGAGACTTTTGTGGTAGGTATAGATCTTTATTCGTTCCCCATATAGGTAATGTCTCCATAGCTTCAGAGCAAAAATAACGGTTGCAAGCTCCAAGTCATGAGTTGGATAATTCTTCTCATGTACTCATAACTGTCTAGATGCATATGCAATCACCTTGCCATGCTGCATTAATACGTATCCCAAACCTTTCCCCAATGCGTCACTGTAAACCACATAACCTTCTGATCATTATGGAATAGTCAAAACTGGCACTGTGGTCAGTCGTTTCTTCAACTCCTCGAAAGCGTCTTGACACTCGTCAGTCCATATAAACTCTTGGTCCTTGCATGTCAACCAAGTTATAGGCACTGCTACCCTTAAGAATTTCTCCATGAACCTTCGATAATATCCTGCAAGTCCAAGAAAACTCCTCACCTCTGATGCTGATTTAGGAATGGGCCATGTTTCAACTGCCAATATTTTTTCTGGATCAACAGAAATACCATCTCCAGTGACGACATGCCCAAGAAATAAGACCCTGTCCAAGAAGAACTCATATTTACTGAGCTTCGCATATAACTGCTCTCCCATCAAGGTCTCTAGGACAATCCGCAGGTGCTTCTCATGCTCCTCGTGGCTCTTCGAATAAACAAGTATATCATCTATGAAGATGACCATGAACTGGTCAAAATAATGATGGAAGACTCAATTTATTAAGTCCATAAAGATAACTGGAGCATTGGTCAATCCAAATGGCATGACCAGAAACTCATAGTGTCTATATCTTATCCTGAATGCGGGCTTCGGAATATCCTACTTCCGTACCTTCACCTGGTGATATCCCAATCTCAAGTCTATCTTCGAGAACACCTTGGCTCCACTAAGATGATCAAATAAGTCATCAATGCATGACAATGGATATTTATTCTTTATCGTCACCGCATTAAAGGCTCTGTAGTCAATGCACATACGCACTGACCCATCCTTCTTTGGTACAAACAACACTGGTGCTCCCCAGGGTGATGCACTTGGTCGGATGAAGCCTTTCTCCTCTAATTCTTCCAACTGTGCTTTCAGCTCATCCATCTCCTTCTTTGCGAATCTATAAATATGCGACGCTATGGGCGCTGCTCCCGGTGTCAACTCAATCAAGAATTTTACGTCTCTGTCCGTAGGTAGTCCTGATAATTCCTCTGGAAATACGTCCTTAAATTCTAAAATAATAGGGTGATAAATAACATCGTCTATTGCAAGCTGAACACCATCAAGAACTTCTGTGGATCCACGTGCAAACTTGAGTTCCGGCTGGCCTGGTACCTTAAAAAGAATGCTTTCTCCAAAGCAGTCAAAGAAAGCGTAGTACTTGCTTAGCCAGTCCATCCCAAGTATAATATCAAAGTTTGGCATGGGAAAGACTAAGAGTCAGGCATTTATCTCTCTACCACGAATCACTACAGGACAAGATCTACAAACTCGGCTAACAGGTACAACTTCTCCTCCGATGAGAATTCTAACACAATAGGCAATGGTGTAGTGGAAATATTGTGCTTGGCAACAAAAGTAGAAGATATAAACGAGTGTATGGCTCCCGTATCAAATAATATTACAGCAGGAAAGGTAGAAACAAGAGTAATACCTGCTATAACATCAATCTCCTATTCCATGTCATCCACTTCTAGTACAAAAGCATGTCCAGTCCTTTGTGGTAGTCCATGTCTGGCCCTCGTGAATTGGTCCTTCTGAGTAGGTAGCGGTGGTCCTCGCTGAAATCCTCTGACTGCTGGAGGTCGAGGTGCTCCTGCTCCTGGTCTAGTCATCAGTTAAGCTGGCTTTGGTGCTGGAATTGCTGGCCTCTATATTGGCGGTAGAAGTGTCAATGCCTGCTACACTGGATAGTCTTTGGCAATATGTTGTCCGAAACCATAACTCATACACTGCCCTAAGCGAAGCCGACAGTCTCTCGTAATGTGCCCGCACTTCCCACAATAACTGCATTGGGGCTTCTCTAGAATCTTGTACGGTCCTGCTTTGTGCTGTTGTTGATGTGCCAAAGGACGTCTGATGGGCCCTCCTTGCTGTGTCCTTGTCGGTCCCTGTTGGGCCTTCGGTTGACTTCCTTTTCCCTTGATGATGGCCTCTTGTAGCCTAGCCTCTGTGAATAACTCGACATAAGATATTCGGGACTATGAGCTAGTGTAGTGCTGGAGCTCCTGAGTCAGCCCACGTTGAAACCTCTTAGCCTTCTCCAAGTCATTAGGTATTAGGACAGCACCATATTTACTAAGGCGACTAAACTCTGCATCATACTCGTCGATTGTCTTGTTCCTCTGTTCCAGATGGAGGAACTGATCGTACAATATATCCCTTATGGTGGCCGAAAAGTACTTCCTCTCAAAGCACTCCAAGAACTGTTCCCAAGTCTGATGCGTACCCAACTGGCACTCTATCGATTCCCACCAGTGATGAGCGTTACCCTCTAGCTGGGTCCTTACGCCTATCATCTATAGATCTGTAGGCAGCTGTGATGCTTCTAACAACTTCTTGGTGTTGGTAATCCAGTTTTTGGTCTCTTCTGGACTCTCAATGCCTTTATACGGCTTGGGGCCCATCTGTACAAAGTCCTTGACTGAACTAACTCGAGCTTGACGTACTGGAACTAGTGCTTGAGATGATGCAGATGCATGTATAGCCAACCTTTCAAGTGCTGCCAGAAATTCTTGTCTCTGCTCTGCCGCTTGCTACCTCTGCTCTACAGCCTGTGCAGATGCCTACTGTCTCTGTTCCTGCATCATCATTTGGAAGAATTGGAACAGCTGTGTCTGGCCATCCTATGGTGCTAATACAGCTGGAAAAGTTCTATTAGGAGCAGCAGAAGGATCAGGTGGAACCGGATTGTGAGTCTGTCCATCCGGCCCCGGAAGTCTAGGAGTCGTTGAGGCCTCTCCTCAATTTTGGTCGTTGACCCCTGGAGGTGTGTCACCCCCAGTGGTGGTACATCCACTATGCAAATCTACCTCTTTGTAAGAGGTAGACAAAAAGATTAGAAAGAGTACAGGAATCAAGCCTTTAAATAGAAAAAGTTGAAAGGAAAGATGAGTTATAGTCAAGCGTGGATGAGATCATATTCTCTATTCTTATACGTAGGCTTGTTCGGTACAATAACGTAACTGAGATAATATATTTGCTGACCTGCATGGGCCAACACTAAAATATATCATGCCCCAGTCCCAGAATACGTAGGACTAGGAATACGTAACATGCCAGCCGTATGTATACGACAACTCCAATATGTTGAAAGATCATAACGCATACATACGCTGTATATGAATATCAAATTTATAAGTAGTAATATACTGTCGATACAAGTCACACGCAATCTATATCTCATCCACAACATAAATAAAGAAATATAAAGTAAATAACTGAATCTCTAATATGAAGTATCAAAGAATGATAGTCTCATAGAAATAAATCCACTGCCAATCGACTATACTAAAAACTAAATGAGAGAAGAGATCAAAACTCTAATATAAGATAAATATGAATAAATGAATAGCAACTAAAATATCCATCAGCTGTCAAGAATCAGGGGTACTCCGAAGGTAAGACCTCCTCAATCTGGTACGAAGCATCAGGTCTGGGTTCGTACTCCTGTAGATAGTCCTGTCCGTCTACACCTGGAAAAGGACCAAGTCCTCAGCGGGACATAACAAGATACATAGAAGCATGCCAATAAAGTACTAAAAGTAAACATCCAAGGGTCGCCTAAATATCTATATGAGTGCACTTTGAGAACAACTTTCCAACATGTGGGCTATCTGGCTAAAATGGGATTGGCATAATTTTCTCGGAGAATCAGGGGCCTAAAAAATATGACATATTTTGAACGTTAGAGGCCGCCAGTAGATATATAATATAAGGGTCATCTGACCATGCATCTCCGGCGGAGCGTACGGGTTATATAAGGAAAAGTACAAAGGAGCCCAAATGCCTTACAAGTTGTTCTCCCCATCCCATGCTCTATTCATGCCATATCCATGACACAATGACATCTTTAATGACTGCCAAGGCTTCTAATCGTGCAAATTCTATCAGCAGTTATCCCTATCCGTCGTACGTCCTATATGCACAAGCGGCCAGCCCGTCATGCAAGTACATATCCTACATGAGACTCACACTCGTGTAACAACTGTGTCACGACCAATAAAACATGAGAATGCCTCAACATTATGGGATGGTCTCGTAAAACTAGGCCAACATGCATAATATATAATAAAGACAAAATACGATGCCACCGTCGTTGCACGCAAGTAATTCTTGGACGCGCAGTTTATATAACAGTTAAAATATATGAACTAAATAACAAAAATAAAATGCATGCACTATATGGAATGTAAATCATAGTACAATGGCAAGGTATACTTGCCTGACAGGAAAGCTGCATAATGTAAACGTCCATGTGTCAAGTACAGAGTAGCATAACCCACTGCCTCCGACTGATCATCTACGGATGCTGAAACAAATATCACCAATATTTCTGAAATAAGCGAGATATCTAAAAAACACTTCCTTTCGTCCAATTTGGACACAGGGGCAAAACGGTAATTTTTGGTCAAAGCGGGGTCCATGTGTGGCCTATTTTTACTGAAATGTGTGACAGGGGTAAAGGTCACTAAATTGGAAAAATTATAGGGCAAGCAAATCCTAAATGTCGATACAAACTCAATAGTATATCCAATTTTGAATTCCGGTGAGCCGATCATAAATTCGCCCTTCAAGTCAAACCGCGGGGCCCTCGAATAGGCGGTTCGTTCAACTATCTCAGAATCGCATAAAACTTAGGTCAGAGGACCAGCAAGATACCACGAATCCAATGGCACACTTTTTGTCGTATTCCGGAGAGCGTACACAAAGTAGGGTGGTTGTTTGCAAAAGTCACGATACAATTTTTTTTTACGGATACGGGTTGATTTCTACGCGTACTGTCACGCCCCAGTCCCAAAAATATATAGGACTAGGACACGTAAGCATGCCAGCCGCATGGATATGGCAACTCTAATATATGGAAACCAAATCCATACGTACGCTGTAATAAGAATACCGATTCCATAAGTGGTATAGAATGTATCATAAGTCACAGGGTATAATCTAAATCTCATCCACGAAAATCAAATATAATTAAATGACCAACATCTAGGAAACTAAATCTCAATAAGAAGTATCTAAGGATAATAGTTGGATGGAAACAAATCCACTACCAACTCGAATATAAGAGCAAATACAATATAAGGACAACACCACAAACACAATATAAAAATACCAGCTATCAATCACGGCTCGAAGAGAGGACATCATAGAAACATAAGTAACCATCTGAATCTGCGCTACTGCAAATACTCAAGAACAGGTACACCTGGAAGGGCCAGGTCCTCAGAGGGACATAACAAAATACATAAAAGTATGCCAATAAAGTACTGCAATAAATATCCAATGGATCGTCTAACCGTCTAAGTGAATGCAGTTAAGAACAACTTTCCCCACAAGTGAGCTATCTGGCTGAAAACTGGGATTTGGCATGGTTCTCTTTTGGAGATCCAGGGGCCTACAAAGGCACGTCGTCTTTTGAATGGCGGAGGCCCGCCTGATAATAATATAATATATAGTGGTCATCACCACCCGTATCTCCAGCGGAGAATCCGGGCGCACAATAGAAAAAGTACAAAGGAGCTCAAATACGGTACTTGTTGTTCTTCCCACCCCATGCTTTAAGCATGTCACATCCATAACACAATTTGGTTCATAGCCTATTCTTAGTACCCTAGTCCAATCCTGCAACCAAACAAGGACAAGGATGGGACCACCGTACTACAATAAGCTATGTCCCTAGACCTCTAATAACTGCTAAGTCTACTAGCATGCAAAGTTTCTAACAGCAGTTATTCCTAACGCACGGCCCACACGTACAGGAGGCCAAACCCTGCACGCCAGTCCATAATCTATATGAGACTCATAACTCGTGTAACAACTGTGTCACGGCCAATGAACCTAATGATGCTACATGATAGTGGGGTAGTCTCATAAACAAGGTCAATGAATACATAAATAAAAATATACCGCGACGACACCGTCGCGCACATTTTAAATACAGTTAAAATATATGAACTAAAGACATAAAATAAAGATTCATGCAACATATGGAATATGAATAACAGTACAATGGCAAGGTATAGTTGTCTGGCAAGAAAGCTGCAATGTACCAATAACCTGCTCCATAAATTGTGCAAATCCAATATCCTATGTACACATAAATATAATACAATAAAATTATTAGTCATTAGACTTGCACATACATAACCGTATTTATACTGGACTCAGGGGGTGCAATAGGGGTAACACTAGTCATCTAACACGGTCAATTATGCATTGAATTACGCGGGGTCACATCTTCAAGTGTTGTACACAATCAGACAGTCAGCTGACAGGTGTCTAAACCAGTGCGTTAATGTACGCAAGGCAGGCAATTCACAAGTTCTTAAGGTCAACATGGTCAAGGTAAGTACGGGACAGTCCACGGTATCCTAGGGTCGTACAGTCTAAATATATATAGTCATAATTATAAAATAGCATTTAATTAATTCTAATATACATATATACATCCATATAATTATATAATATATAACTAATAATTTATTTACATAACTATTGGAATACATATACATATTAAATATGTACATAAATATATGCTAGTTAATAATATGCTAATGATTAACTAAGTATACATCTATTAGATATATGCATATATACATATTGAATAATTTTTGTGTATGCGTACGGGTACGTGTACGAACGCGAGTTGGGTTTACCGTCTCAAGGTCTGCTATCTGCTAACTGTGGTACAGAAATACTAATGTCCTATTGGCGCATACACGATCATACATTAAAAGGAGAAGACAGGCATGTTCAAACCTCGGAGTACGTGCACGGGTACGATGGTGAGGTTGAAGACGATGGTGATGACTAAAACGATGATGGCTACGATAATGGTAGTAAATGGTGAATGTGTGGATTTAGATTAAGGTGGTGGCGAGGATGCTATGGGATGATGATGATGATGCATATTGATGTTGACGATGATGATGTGGGCTGATAATGATGATGATGTCTACTGTCTACGACGATGGTGGCGAGGACGACAATGACGATGATGATGGGATGATGATGAGATGACAAAGATGCGATAGTGGTGAGATGATGATGATGAGTGGTAGTGATGGGTTGATGGGGATGGTAATGTAGATGGTGTTAACGGGATGATGATGGTGATGACGATGAGGAGGAGAAGAGAACGGAGGATGGTGATAATATGGATGATGGGATGATGGTGAGATGATGATGATGAGGGTGATGGAATGATGATGACAACTAAAACGTCGATGATGGTAATGACGACAACGAGGATGATGATGATACAAATGGTGGATGATGAGGATAATGGAAGATGGTGATGTTAATGGCAATGGCCATGGTGGTGATGTTGATGATACAATGGTGGTGACGAGGTGGACTGCCGAAGTCCGGCCAGGGGACTTCTCCGGCGATACATGGTGATAGTGAAGATGATGATGTTAATGGAAGAGGGTGATGATGAAGAGGATGATGATGAGTCGTGTCTGCTGGAGTCCGGCCAACGAGGGAAGGTTCGGCCAGTAGGAGGAGAGAAACAGGAAGTGGGGCTGCGAGCAGCTCCGGCGGGGTGGACTCGGCGAGATGGCAATGGTGGCGGTGGTGATGTGATAATGATGATGAAGAGTGTTGATGATGGTGATGTAGGTGATGGCTGCTGTCCTCCAGTCAGCGAGGGGAGGATGTCCGGCCGGAGGAGGATGGCACACAGGAAGGAGAAAGACGAAGGGATAGCAATGGCAATGGGGTGTTGACAGTTGGCCGGAGGGGGACTGGCCGATAGCTGCTGGAGTTTTAATGGTGGTGATGATGTTGGCAATGAGCGGTGGCCGAAGGCTGCTGAAGTCTCGGTGTTGCTCCGGCCAGTCCCAGGTGGTCGAGGCAGAGAGGTCAGGGAAGAGGGGAGCTGTCGAGGGAACGGGGAAGGATGCACCGGTGAGGGGAGGAGATGGCCGGGGATGACCACGACGGGGGCAGAGTGCTGAAGTCAAGATGGCCATGGCTGCTCGGCTTCTCCAGTCGAGGGACAGGCGGGGAGAGGAGAAAGAAGAGGGAGCAGGGAGGTAATCCGGCAGATGGAGACGGTGCACAGGCAGGGGGGAAACGGCTCGACGAGGGCTAACCCGGGGGTGGGTCGAGCACAGGGAAGGAGATGAATAGTGTTTGGTTATTATTTGGGTAAAAATAAAAAAGGAAGAGAAAAGAATAAAACTTATATATTTATACATGGGAAACTAGGGTTTTGTGTTGACCTAGTGGTTGGGCTTGGTCAACACCCTTGAATGTGGGCCTTGGGCTCTCATGGGAATGTTGGGAGGGCTAGGATTTGCATGATTTAAAATGCAGGAATTGGATTAAAAATAAAAGGGCGATGTTGCGCGTTTGCACATCCAGAAAATTATGGGAAAAATTTCTATGAAGGGGAAAAATAAATTTCTTTATGAATTGTCCAATGGTGGGGACACCTCAATGCATTTTTGCATAAAAGCCACCAACAATTGGAGAATTGCACAAAGGCAGAAATTTGATTTAATTAATTAAATCGAACGCGTACGATGTTCTAGAATTAATTAGGAGCACCTGGGATTAAATTTAGGCAGGCCACAAGTGTTAGGGGCGTAGGGGGTACAGTGTAAAATATTAATAAAATTCAGTTTGCACAAAACGATCAAGATTGTGTCCTCAATTTTGATTGGAACGCACAAGGGTACAAAATTAGAATTTATTTCGAATTAATAAATAACGTCCGTAACGTTTATTGTGCGGCTAAAATATAGCACCAGATATAGAAGCATGAAAAATACGCTGGATAGCTATACGTAGCATGTTGATGCTGGGCAGCATAACAAGATGACTTCGGATCCCTCGATGTACAACAGAGCTTTTCCGCTAAATACAGCATAAAATATAAAGCTCAAGGACTATCCGCGTAATACAGTATGTCCAGGCTGCTTCAGCGTAAAAAGGGTGCTACATCGCCTTTACGGTATAAAAACTCATCCGCTCTTAATGCAGCATTGAAGTGTACGAGAAACGCTTCGTATTATTCAAAATGAACCTGTCAAATCGTGCAGTGAACCTGACGTCTAACTCCTGACAAAGAGTACTGCACGACTACCCAGACGACGGCTATAATGATGGTGCGGCACAGCGACCCAGACTGTCGTTTAGTGACATTTTCTTGGCGTAAACCGCTTTTACGCACACAAGGGAATACGCTGCCGAGTTTTATATAGGCAGACGTGAGCTGTTTACGCTTCATAGAAGACAAACAGGCTGCCACGTCAAAAATTGCTCTTCGTACAGGGCTCTACGCACGTCTCTACATTTAATGCGCCGAATGGTGGATGATCTCTGCATTTAATGTAAGAGATTTGATTAATGTCACCAGACTGTCATTTAGTGACATCTCCTTGGCGTAAACTGCTTTTACGCATACAAGGGAATACGCTGCCTAGTTTTACACAGGCAGAAGTGAGCTGTTTATGCTCCACATAAGACAAACAGGCTGCCACGTCAAAAGCTGCTCTTCGTACAGGGCTCGAGGCACGTCTCTGTATTTAATGCGCAGAGTGATGACAGAGCTTGAGGCACGTCTCTGCATTTAATGCGCAGAGTAATGATAGAGCTCGAGGCACATATCTGTATTTAATATGCAGAATGATGGCAAATCTTCAAGGCGCGTATCTGTATTTAATGCGCAGGATGATGGCAGATCTCTGCATTTAATGCAAAAGATTTGATTATATCTCCAAAAACCGTAATTTTGGCTAAAAAATATCCACATCATCACTGTGGCACATTACGCCATCAGGCTATTCTCAGCTATGGGAGCACGCTGTACGCTATCTCATTGGAATACGCTAACTCAGGCTACATCTGTACTAGTGCGTATTGAAGCTATTCGGTCCAGAATTCGCTCAAGCCTCAGTCAAGGGAGGAGGATCGGCTATCTTCTACGCTCACTCGGCTTCTATGCCTGCTCGGCTTCTACGCCCACTCGGCTTCTATGCCCACTCGGCTTCTACGCCTACTCGGCTTCCTTGTCGGTTTGATAACTCTTTGGCTTCTACGCCATGGTGACAGTTATTGGCTTCTACGCCAACCTTTTCTATGCGAGGGATAACTACCTACGTGGCTTTTATGCCGTGATCTTCGCAGCAGTTATACGCATCATCTCTTAATGGGACACGCGGGCAACGATTATTGTAACCATCGTGTAAAAGGGTGCTGCACTTTCCACTATTCGGTTTCTACGCCGATTGAGTGGTCACTATCACTAAAACTCTATAAATAGAGACCTTTATCAACAGAGGTCCAAGGTCAAAAAATTAAAAGGAGGAGAAGAAGGTCAAAAAATTGGTCGAAGAATCCAAGGTCAAAGATTCCAAGATCAAAAGAGAAGAATCCAGAGCTCAGGCAAAGAGTAGTGATCGATGACTTTAGCATCGAGCATCCACTCTCTTTAGCAACCTTCGAAGCTGCTTTCTGTCTTCTACGGCACTTCTTCATCATCGTGTGGTCCAAGGAACAAAGTGATCGACTGCAAATCAGACTCCTATAGCAATATTTATCCAGATTAAAAATTATACTTAACATCCTCGTATAGGATTAATTGTACTTCTTGTTTGTGAACCTAAGAGCGGGTTTCGTATAAACCTCGTTTCTATTTCTTTTGTTTATTATCAAATACACCAGAAAGCAATATTATAAGTTACACAAGGGTCAGGATAGTAGGCGGGCATGTCTAGGATGAGGTTGTGAAGTTTGTAGATAGGCAATGGCTAGTGTAGTGCTCCAATTACGAAGCAATGGTAAGGTGCGCTACGCGATAAAATAGTGTACAGTTAAATCAAATACCATGTTCTAAATTCTAATTGGTTCAAACTAGCCCTAATTCTACTAGATAAGCCAAGTAAACCTAATTTTGGGTGAGGGGGTTTACAATCTACCCAACTTAAAATAATTTCGTCCTCGAAATTAAACTAGGGTAGTGTTTCTCTATCTAACCTTACTTGATTATAGTCTAATGAATTCTTCTTAAGTTAACATTGCAGTTTTTACTCAACTTAGAATTTATTCATCTATCATCTAAGGCTATACATCTAAGAAGGCTATGTCCTAAATTATTTAATCATGTTATTTAATCCTCAAAGTTTTTAACACCAAACAAAACATCTATGATATGCCCTTAATTACAAAAGAATAATCCTCAAGTATGTGATCGGCCTATGGGGTATATCTAGTACGCTCTGTGTATCAAACTTATACCAAGCACGAGGTTTCGTCTTTTCGAAATAAGGAAAGACGGAGATCAATAATAAAAGAGTTCAAGGGAGAGGTAATAGAATAGAAGTATCGGGATCAAGGTGTTTAAAGAATTCAAATGAGAATTGTCAAAGCAGTTGTGGATTGAAATCCTATTTTGGTGTTTCTTTGTTCGTATGCTCGTATTAGTATAGTTATGTAACCGATACGATATGTCAGACATATCTAGGGCAAGTATATTCGTCTACTAATCACTACATATCTCAATCCACGTAAAGTAGTATTACGAGGGGCGAATCAAGCGCACTAAGGTTAGCTAGATCTTAATACACCGATTCTGAAATGTATTAGTGTACGCGTCCAATAATACATATGTCGTGAACAAGCTTGATAAAAGAATGAGCTTGCAAAACTATGTTGTAACAGCAGCATAAGTCGAGGTAGCACCAAAATATAAGTACGCTAGATGAAGATGAAAGGAGGTACAAATTAATTCAAGTTCACAAAAAAAAGCAATAATAATAAAAACTCTACAATCTCTACAGTTATCATACAACCTCCTTGTCTAAGTCGCTAGTCGACCAAATAGGGGCATGTCCTCCAAATTCTATTGTCTGAATAAACACTGTTGTCTTTGCTAGCATACAATTAATGTCATTCAGTTACACTTCATCAGTGGATCACAAGGACTATGTGATACTAGGTGGTGAGGTATACTACCCAACTTAAAATAATTTAACTACTATTGTATTGTCTTAAGGATACCGTAAAAGCTCATGTTAAGGTCTATGAGAAGGGGTCTTGGTACTTTATTGGGGTATCCTCTTCTATTACATAGGTCATGGTCATCTTACATCTTAGTCATAGTGCTTATAAAACAAGTATCAATAGTAAGGATAGAAGAGTTACTGGCCGTTAAGGGGAAAAGGGATCTCGCTGGTATCGAGATGAGGGTACAAATTACGTGATTTAAAAACTAAGGGTTAATCATCGGGTCACAATCTACAAAAACAACTTATACTTATCAAGTTCTAACTACCAAGCACAAAAATTTTCAAATTTGAGACTACAACTATAATCCTAGCAAACTATGTGTCCTTAACACAGAATAAAATTACTTGGCCTATTATCAGAAGTGTCAGATGGCACGAGTTAAAAGATAAAGAGAAGAAATATAATTAGTCATCGCAAAATAGCGAGCGCTATGGTCGCAGGGGAATAATATATAAAATTAAGATAGAGGGCTCTAGATAGCATCATGGTTCTCTAAGGGGAGTAGGGTGTTAGTTGCTATGTTCGAGACATGATTAGGAAAATATTCTATGCCTTGCTCTTGGCTTTCTAAGGTATTGTCTACTAATAACAAGAAAATGATATAAGTTTACAGTTCTCCAATACTTTCTAACTATAAAGATTAGGTAGGTTCAGTCCTAATATTCAATTTTAGTTTTCTATTGGTTCCTCAATACTAGGGTCAAACATTATGGTAACTTCTAACTAACTATAGTAGTATCTATACTACTCACAGGTCCTCATAATTCATCAAGGGGAAATGGTAAACCAACTCTAGGGATAAGGAATTCTAGGGTTCACTAGGTATTCTAAACTTAGTGGTGTGTCTATATTCTCATTGTATTCTTAATAGGTGTGCTACCCTAATTATCATCCTAATAACAGGGGTTCCTACATTCTAGCAGGAGGCTATACTCAAAGAACTATTAGGGAAGTACAGGAATCAAGCAGGATACGATTGTTCAAATAGAACAAATAGGAGAAAGATGAATCATAGTCAATTGTGGATGAGATCCTATACTCTAGTCCTAGGTACAGGCTTGTTCGGTATAGTAATGTAACTGAGACAATATGCTCTCGACCTGTATGGGCCACCACAAAAATAAGTCACGCCCCAATCCCAAAAATACGTAGGACTAGAACACGTAAGCATGCCAGCCGCATGGATATGGCAACTCCAATATATGGAAACCAAATCCATACGTACGCTGTATATGAATACCGATTCCACAAGTGGTATAAAATATATCATAAGTCACAGGGTATAATATAAATCTCATCCACGAAAATCAAATATAATTAAATGACCAACATCTAGGAAACTAGATCTCAATAAGAAGTATCTAAGGATAATAGTTGGATGGAAACAAATCCACTACCAACTCGAATATAAGAGCAAATACAATATAAGGATAACACCATTAACACAATATAAAAATACCAGCTATCAATCACGGCTCGAAGAGAGGACATCCTCGAAACATAAGTAACCATCCGAATCTGCGCTCTTGTAAATACTCAAGAACAGGTACACCTGGAAGGGCCAGGTCCTCAGAGGGACATAGCAAGATACATAAAAGCATGTCAATAAAGTACTGCAATAAATATCCAATGGGTCGCCTAACCGTCTAAGTGAATGCAGTTAAGAACAACTTTTCCCACAAGTGAGCTATCTGGCTGAAAACTGGGATTTGGCATGGTTCTCTTTTGGAGATCCAGAGGCCTACAAAGGCACGTCATCTTTTGAACGGCGGAGGCCCGCCTGATAATAATATAATATATAGTGGTCATCACCACCCGTATCTCCAGCGGAGAATTCAGACACACAATAGAAAAAGTGCAAAGGAGCTCAAATGCGGTACTTGTTGTTCTCCCCACCCCATGCTCTAAGCATGTCACATCCATGACATAATTTGGTTCATAGCCTATTCTTAGTACCCTAGTCCAATCCTGCAACCAAACAAGGACAAGGATGGGACCACCGTACTACAATAAGCTATATCCCTAAACCTCTAATAACTGCTAAGTCTACTAGCATACAAAGTTTCTAACAGCAGTTATTCCTAACACACGGCCCACACGTACAGGAGGCCAAACCCTGCACGCTAGTCCGTGATCTATATGAGACTCACAACTCGTGTAACAACTGTGTCACGGCCAATGAACCTAATGATGCTACATGATAGTGGGGTAGTCTCATAAACAAGGTCAATGCAATACATAAATAAAAATATACCGCGACGACACCGTCGCGCACATTTTAAATACAGTTAAAATATATGAACTAAAGACATAAAATAAAGATGCATGCAACATATGGAATATGAATAACAGTACAATGGCAAGGTATACTTGCCTGGCAAGGAAGCTGCAATGTACCAATAACCTGCTCCAGAAATTGCGTAGAACAAATCCAATATCCTATGTACACATAAATATAATACAATAAAATCATTAGTCATTACACTTGCACATACACAACCGTATTTATACTGGACTCAGGAGGTACACTAGGGGTAACACTAGTCATCTAACACGGTCAATTACGTGTTGAATTATGCGGGGTCACATCTTTAAGTGTTGTACACAATCAGACAGTCAGCTGACAGGTATCTAAGCCAGTGCGTTAATGTACGCAAGGCAGGCAATTCACAAGTTCTTAGGGTCAACATGGTCAAGGTAAGTACGGGACAGTCCACGGTGTCCTAGGATCGTACAGTCTAAATATATATAGTCATAATTATAAATTAGCATTTAATTAATTCCAATATACATATATACATCCATATAATTATATAATATATAACTAATAATTTATTTACATAACTATTGGAATACATATACATATTAAATATGTACATAAATATATACTAGTTAATAATATGCTAATGATTAACTAAGTATACATCTACTAGATATATGCATATATACAGATTGAATAATGTTCGTATACGCATACGGGTACGTGTACGAACGCGAGTTGGGTTTACCATCTCAAGGTCTGCTATCTGCTAACTGTGGTACAGAAATACTAATATCCTATTGGCGCACACACGGTCATACATTAAAAGGAGAAGACAGACAGGTTCATACCTCGGAGTACATGCACGGGTACGACGGTGAGGTTGAAGACGATGATGACGATGGTGACGACTAAAATGACGATGGCTACGATAATGGTGGTAAGTGGTGAATGTGTGAATTTAGATTAAGGTGGTGGCGAGGATGCTATGGGATGATGATGATGATGAGTATTGATGTTGACGATGATGATGTGGGCTGATGATGATGATGATGTCGACTGGCTACGACGATGGTGGCGAGGACGACAATGACGATGATGATGGGATGATGATAAGATGACGAAGATGCGATGGTGGTGAGATAATGATGATGAATGGTGGTGATGGGTTGATGGGGATGGTAATGTAGATGGTGTTAACGGGATGATGATGGTGATGACGATGAGGAGGAGAAGAGTAGGGAGGATGGTGATAACATGGATGATGGTGAGATGATGATGATGAGGGTGATGGAATGATGATGACAACTAAAACGTCGATGATGGTGATGACGACAACGAGGATGATGATGATACAAATGGTGGATGATGAGGATAATGGAAGATGGTGATGTTGATGACAATGGCCATGGTGGTGATGTTGATGATATAATGGTGGTGACGAGGTGGACTTCCGGAGTCCAGCCAGGGGACTTCTCCGGTGATACATGGTGATAATGAAGATGATGATATTAATGCAAGAGGGTGATGATGAAGAGGATAATGATGAGTCGAGTCTGCTGGAGTCCGGCCAGCAAGGGGAGGTTCGGCTAGTAGGAGGAGAGGAACAGGGAGCGGGGCTGCGAGCAGCTCCGGCGGAGTGGACTCGGCGAGATGGCAATGGTGGCGGTGGTGATGTGATGATGATGATGAAGAGTGTTGATGATGGTGATGCAGGTGATGGCTGTTGTCCTCCGGCAGCGTGGGGAGGATGTCCGGCCGGAGGAGGACGGCACACAGATAGGAGGAAGACGAAGGGATAGCAATGGCAATGGGGTGTTGACAGTTGGTCGGAGGGGGACTGGCCGATGGCTGCTGGAGTTTTAATAGTGGTGATGATGTTGGCAATGGGGGATGGCCGGAGGCTGCTGAAGTCTCGGTGTTGCTCCGGCCAGGCCCAGGTGGTCGAGGCTGAGAGGTCAGGGAAGAGGGAAGATGTCGAGGGAACGGGAAAGGATTCACCGGTGAGGGGAGGAGATGGTCGGGGATGACCACGGCGGGGGCGGAGTGCTAAAATCGAGATGGCCATGGCTACTCGGCTTCTCCAGTCGAGGGGCAGGCGGGGAGAGGAGGAAGAAGAGAGAGAAGGGAGGTGATCCGGCGGATGGAGATGGTGCACAGGCGGGGGGGGAACGGCTCCGGCGAGGGCTGACCGGGGGGTTGGTCGAGCACAGGGAAGGAGATGAATAGTGTTTGGTTATTATTTGGGTAAAAATAAAAAAGGAAGAGAAAGGAATAAAACTTGTATATTTATACATGGGAAACTAGGGTTTTGTGTTGACCTAGTGGTTGGGCTTGGTCAACACCCTTGAACGTGGGCCTTGGGATCTCATGGGAATGTTGGGAGGGCTAGGATTTGCATGATTTAAAATGCAGGGATTGGATAAAAAATAAAAGGGCGATGTTGCGCGTTTGCACATCCAAAAAATTATGGGAAAAATTTCTATGAAGGGGAAAAATAAATTTTTTTATGAATTGTCCAATGGTGGGGACACCTCAATACATTTTTGCATAAAAGCCCCCCAACAATTGGAGAATTACACAAAGATGGAAATTTAATTTAATTAATTAAATCGAACGCGCACGATGTTCTAGAATTAATTAGGAGTACCTGGGATTAAATTTAGGCGGGCCACAAGTGTCAGGGGCGTAGGGGGTACAGTGTAGAATATTAATAAAATTCGGTTTACACAAAATGGTCAAGATTGTGTCCCCAATTTTGATTGGGACGCACAAGGGTACAAAATTAGAATTTATTTCGAATTAAGAAATAACGTCCGCGACGTTTATTGTGCGGCTAAAATATAGCACCAGAGAGCAATATTATAAGTTTCACAAGGGTCAGGATAGTAGGCGGGCATGTCTAGGATGAGGTTGTGAAGTTTGTAGATAGGCAATGGCTAGTGTAGTGCTCCAATTAACGAAGCAACGGTAAGGTGCGCTATACGATAAAATAGTGTACAGTTAAATCAAATGCCGTGTTCTAAATTCTAATTGGTTCAAACTAGCCCTAATTCCACTAGATAAGCCAAGTAAACCTAATTTTGGGTGAGGGGGTTTACACGTACACACGTTCGAATCAACTTCCATGAAAGCCCACATGTCAGGATATACCATACGCGCCTTTCAGTACAATTGGTATGTGACGAGGCAGTCCCGTTTGGTAGGGCATACTATGTATCACAAAATTTTAGTTTTAAAATATTAAGTTTTTGGTCGTTTTGAAGGCCGAATAATTAACAAATAAAACAAACTAATAAAAAAAATAGTAAAATTCTTGGTTATATTGAGAAAAAAGTATTTTAATTAGATTTTAAAAATATTAAACTAGTTTATGGCAAATTAGGCATGAACATGGGGGTTTGGGTCAAATTTCTGGACTGTTCTTGTAGTATTTTTTGGCTGACTTTCGGTCAAATTTTTTGACCAATCCAGGACACGAAAACTCGTCCCGCTTGGAGAGAATCCTAGAGGGTTAGGTTGTGAACGTATACGAAGAAACTGCTCGAGAAAAGGATGAGAGATGAGAGAGATATTGGACCTTGAAGTAGGGGTCGCTGTTGTTGTTGTGCCGAGCGTGCGGGCGGCTGATCGGCGGTTTGTTGTCGGCCTGGGCGGCGGTCGCCGGCGTCGGTTGTGGACGGGGCTGGAGGATGGCCGCCGAGGACTGGGGTAGGGGTAGGGTTTGTAGAACTTAGATTTTGGGTTACGGTTTGATGGTTATATATATATATATATATATATATATATATATATATATATATATATATATATAGGGAGAGGAGAGGTCTTGGGCTAAGGGAGGGGTCGCGGGTGAGTTCGGGTAGGTCTAGGAACTGGGTTGGTTTAGGTTAAGGTTTTAAGTAAATTTTCTTTTCTTGTTAATAACTATATATTTATTTACATATATATTTACATATATAGATGCGGTTATAAAATAAATCCAAAAAGAATATTTGCACACAAAAATAAATTCTAGAAAATCTATCACCCTTTAACAAAGACTTCAAATACAAAAAAATAGTTTTGTGAAATAATTCTAAATGAGTATTTATATAAGTAATTGAATCAATAAAATTTATTTTCTAATTTACTAAGAAAATAATCTAAAGAAATTTAATAATTAAATAAATACATATAATATTTAGAATTAAAATTTAAAATTAGGGGATTTTACAGAGCAACATATCATCAAATTACTCAGTGTCCCTATATACCTATAATAAGGCCTATGGCACCATATCAACAATTTGAAACCAGGCCTATGAATGCAGAGTTTAACCCAAGACAGGTAATTCAGGAAAATGTACCAATGCCAATGTTAAATGTACCAAGGCCAATACAACATGCAGCACTAATAATACAGATAATGGTACCTGCATGAAGTCAGTATAGACCTCCGTTACCATCCCAAATAAGACAATTCCAACAAGCACAAAGATCACAACAAACTTATACCGACAAGAAGAAGCATGGCCAGGCTTTCTTGATGGATACTAATGAGGCAGAATTGTTTGGAGAAGTTATAAAATATACAATATTAGTTTTGTCATGCCCCAGGACCAGAATACTAAAAAGCGGGACTAACAAGGCCAGCTATGTATACTTAGAGCACTCCGTTACTCCGCATATACGGTGAAGCTGTAAGACAAGAGGGATCACTACTACAATCCAACAGTCAAGCCTAGCTCCAACAAACCTAGTATCTCAATCACAGGAACAACATATACAATAACAAGATGTAAGATCAACTGAAAAAAATAGTAAAGCATCCCAAACTATAATATACAGATGATCATAATGCTAGTAAACACAAAATGAGTAAACTAGCCAGAGTCTATGTCATACATGATCAACTCTAGGATATGCCAATCATGCAAATGCCCATAGGCTAGCAGATCAATCCAAAACACGAGCTAAATACGTGCTCGGAGGCTAAAAGCCAACAAAATAAGAATGTACAACAGAGCGGGGAAGTAAGGGGACCCACTCAAGCGGTCTGGTGCTCCGGGTGGTAACCATCCTCGAAAAGATACAGGAGATCCTCTGGTGCAGCTACTGGATCTGGCCATACAAAACCAGTGGAGTCAGACCCCAAAATAGCAAGTACCACAGAGGAAGCCAATCTAGGAACTTAAACCAACAACATAAGAAATGCAATACTGAAAGTAAAGACTAAAAATAAATAAATCACAAGTGCTGAAGTAGAAGGGTGATCTCATGTAAGGCCTAGACTAAACATCATTCATTAATCATGACAAATTATATAAGTACGACTTGATACTTTAACTAACTAGAGTTATCATAATCCTTAATTACTAATAATTGTAATACTACATGATGCTAGAGTTTCTTCTAATCACATGCCCCTATAGTCCGTCCGGGATCCCACTGGCACACGTTGAGACCAAGAAAATCACATAATGAAGCCATGCAAATCCACTCGATGAAGCCATGTAAAGCCACTTCTTTGCTGTGGGTAACCGGGACTGCATACAATCTAGAAAAATCCTTAGTCATAAACTATGTGAGTCTCTAGTTGTTTAGTCCTTAGCATTTTCTTGTATGAATTAGGGTGTGGCATTCTGCAGAATCCATCCTAGAGATGATACAGTTAAATCAAGTTCTAATAGTAATATAGTCTAGTTTTAATGTACATTGCACAAATAGACTCATGTAAGCCACGACAACAACAAAGCCATATGAAACCAAGTAAAGCCAGGAAAAAGCCAAGTGGAGCCATGTCAATCCAGGTGAAGCCAATTAAAACCAAGCCAATCCATGTTCGATAAATCCATGTAAAGTTATGCCAAGTCAAGTCCAGTCAATCCATGCAAATTCTTAGTTATGCCATTTGGATTGATTAATGCTCCTGCAATATTTATGGATCTTATGAATCATATATTCAATCATATACTGGACAAATGTGTTATAGTATTCATCAATGATATTTTGATATATTCAAAGAATAAAGAAGAACATCTATAAATAGTACTTTAAACTTTGAGACATGAACAATTATATGGGAAGTTTAGAAAATCTAAATTTTGGCTAGACCGTATATCTTTTGTTGCCCATATCATTAGTAGTGAAGGAATTTTAATTGATCCAAGAAAAATAGAAGCAGTAAAATCTTGGCCCGCACCTAAATCTGTAGCAGAATCCGAAGCTTTCTAAGTTTACCAGGATATTACAGAAGATTATAGAAAATATTTCGAGAATTTTTGAACCTATAACCCGTTTGACACGGAAGGATGATAAATTTATCTGGATAAACAATTGCCAGACAGCATTTGAAGAATTAAAAGAAAGACTTATTACATTACCTGTTCTAGCATTACCAAACAGATCTGGAGGTTATAAAATTTATAATGATGCTTCTGGTAAAGGCTTGGGTTGTGTACTAGTGCAATATAGAAGAGTTATAGCATATGCCTCTCGTCAGTTGAAGCAACATCAAAGAAATTATCCAACACATGATCTAGAGCTTGTAGTAGTAGTGTTTGCACTTAAATTGTTGAGGCACTACCTATATGGTGAAAGAGTTAAAATCTATACTGACTACAAAAGTTTAAAATATATATATTCACTCAGAAAGAGTTGAACATGAGACAAAGAAGGTGGTTAGAGTTACTTAGGGACTTTGATATGGAACTGGAATATCATCTTGGCAAAGCAAATAAAGTAGCAGATGCATTAAGTAGAAGATCTACATTATTCTTTATGAACACATAAAAAATAAATTCTTGATGATTTAAGAAAAATGGGAATTAAAATTATATATCCAATAGTAGGAGGATCATGGGATGATCATTTTCATCTAATTGGATTCTCTTATAATAACAGTTATCTTGACAGCATTAAAATGGCAACGTACCCTTTGAAGCTTTGTATGGAAGGAAGTATCGATCTTCTATATGTTGGAGTGACGTAGGTGAACGCCAATTTTTGGGTCCATAATTGGTGGTGCAAACTGTAGATAAGATTAAAGTTATAAGGAGTCATCTTCAGGCAGCTCAAGATAGGCAAAAGATGTTGGTAGATAAACATTGAAGATCTTTAGAATTTTAACCTGGTGATCAAGTATTCTTGAAAATTTTGCCATCTCGAGGAATAATCAGATTTGAAACTCGACAAAACTTAAGCCCAAGGTACATTGGACCCTTTGATGTAATTAAAAGAATTGGAGAGGTATCATACATGTTGGCATTACCTCCAATACTAGAAATAATTCATAATGTATTTCATATATCACAACTTTGAAGATATGTACCAGATCCAAATCATATATTGGACCATTCGGAGACAACAGTGGCCCCGACACTCCGAATAGAACAACAACTAGTAAAAATTCTGTATAGAAGAGAAAAGATACTCAAGAACAAAATCATATCTCTGGTATGAGTGACATGGAGTAAAGATTCTCCAGGTGAATCTACCTGAAAATGGGAAGAAGATATGCCAAAATAGTATTCCTATCTATTTGGCACTCAAGGTTTGTTTTAAAGTCTAAGTACTTTTGATATACATTTATAAGCATAATTTGAATTCCGAGGACGAAATTTTTCTAAGGAGGATAAATTATCATAGTTGGTTTCAATTATTTTTTAATTATTATTACTATTTATTTGAAAATATAAGTTTTACGAAAAATAGCTTTTCGAGGAAAAAATATTATTTTAATAATATAATTTCTCGGGACCCAAAATTTTAAATTTTTTTATTATTTATTTTACAAAAATCTTAAATATTTTTATTTGAAGTATTAGTTTTGTGTCTTTTTTTATTTAGAAATTAGGGTTTACTTGGTGTAAAGATTGATTTGGATTAGGCTAAATATGTTTAATTTAAAACCTATTTTAACTTTACTTAGAAATTATCAAAATACCCTATTTTTCTAACTTAATTCCCAAGCTTCCAAAGGAAGTTACTAACCTTTCAATACATGGCTGGCCATTGGGGGGTTCCATCCTATTGGTTGTGGTTTCATGCAAGTTAAATATCTTACATGGATAAATAAGGGGTTGGGTTATATATGTATATATAAACTTTACTTCCTTATGTACATGCCTTTAACCTTCTTAGCTTTCACCCTTCATGAAACACTCTCCTACCATCTCCTAGCCCATTCCAAAACCCTCTATCCATCCCTCCATAAATTCTAAACCCTATAGAATCAAGGCAAGTCATTCATTTCTCTACACAAATCTCATTTTTATATATTTTTTATATTGTTCTTGGTTATTCTATTAATTCAAGTAAAGTTTATATTTTAGAAAAAATTTAAGATTATTATATGTGATTTAGAACATGTTTCTAAGAGTTTTACGTTAAGGTGATACACCCGTAGGAGGCTTGGACATAAGATAGAACTAGGTTTTTTACGTACTGAATTCGTTCCTACGACGCAATATTTTTCCGAGTCAGTTTTCATCTATTAAACCCTGTCTAAATTTAATTTTGTCTAAATGACAATCGTTGAAAATTTGATAAGCTTTCCAATGGTATATGATATGATAGGGTTTTAATTTATATAATAGGAGTTATGGGTCATGCAACAGAGGTATAGAATTCTAGAATCGAAATCTAGAACCTATGTGCACATTTCTGTCTATGCCAGATTTGACCTATTAACCTTCTTCAAAACCAGGATTTGCCTGAACAAAAATTATTGTAAATTTGATAAGCTTTACAACCGTATATGATATGATAGTATTTGGGTGTATATAATAATATTAGCCGTGCACCGTCGACGTAAAATTCTGGAATCAAAATATGGAATATTTTACACCTTATTTCGTAGGCCAGTTTTGACCAATTAAACGCTGTTAAAATTCGATTATGTCTAAACAGAAATCGAAGAGGATTTGATATGCTTTCCAATCGTATATTTATGTGATTAAATTATTAAATATTATTTTCTTGGTTCTAGAATATCTTGTTGACTGTATTCTCGTATTACATGAGATTAATACGTATAGAAAATTTATTTGGTATTATTCCAATAGTTGGAAGCATTCCTGCAAGTGATACCTGTATTCTAGAAATATAAATCAAGATGTATACTTGAACCAGGAAATAAAGTTTTATTTATTAGAATGGACTTAGGATTAATTATGATTGTAGAATAGAGTATTGGGTGGGGAAGAACATGTAGGACCATGTATGGCAACTCTAGAGGGGGGTGTGAATAGAGTTTATGTATACAGTGGAATAAAATCACCTGTTAAAATATAATTCTATGCATGAAATGGTGATCAACTACTAGTAGTTAGAATATATCTCATGTGCAAGAATACTACTAGCAGTGTTATGAATATATGCAATAGAGTAAGAGAGAAAGCAAACGCAAATACCAAGATGTATACTGGTTTTCCTCTGAGAGGACTAGTCCTATCACGAGAAATCAAGCTCAAAATTTCTCCACTATAATCACCAATAGTGAATCACAAGCTTTAATCCGAAGGTTTGCCACTTCTTTACACCATGATTTTTAATCCAAAGTCTCACAAATTCACAGCTTGATAGAGAGAGTAACTGGAATAAAGCTCTTTACAACTCAGAAGACTTCTAGACCGAGATCACACTTGGCACTAGGAAGGCCAGGGAGTTGCTCTTTGAGATAGAAAAGTTAAGACTTAGAGGTTTGCTCATAATAGGATAGAAGACTTAAGAATAGTTGAGTTAGTAAGAATGAGAATTCCAATCCTATTTATAGTTTGTAGGCAAATAAAATTCGGCCAGAATTCTGATGGGGTTTAATTCAAATTTTCAACCATTGGGCTAAGAAATCAGGACCTATTGAACCGGTTGATTTTATACCAAAAGGGTAACCGAGTTCGGCAAAAGTTTGGCCCGAGTTCGATCTCTTAGTATGGTAGACTTTGTAAATGAATGTGGCCTAATTTGGTGGATAGGTTCTTTGGTTCATTTGAGTGGACTAAGTATCTAGGTATAGGTACTTGGGATTTGCCAGTGTGACTCAGCTTACATCAGTCCTAGACTCAAATAAATGAAAGATTACATTTGAATATGAAACCAATAGCTATTGTAGAGTCTAAATTTGGTACTGATGGAGTTGATATGCTTTGCATCAAGTATTTGCTTCATCTGTGTTCTGGATCTGATTCATCTAATGTTTGACGATTATCAAAATCAGGTTAACTGTGACCACTTTGTGTTAATAATCTCCCCCATTATGATAATTGATAAACTATGCCAAAATACACATATGGTGAGTCTGGTGTAGCCTTTGATGCAAATAGTTGAAACATAGACGAAGTTTCTTTGAACGTAGATCTTTTCTGGGAAAACTAGCTTTTTAGAAAAAGCTCCCCCGTAAGTAGATTTTTCCTTTGAATGGGAGCATTTAAAAGACCTGTAACTTGACATTTCTTTATAGCAAAATTAGGTGCATATATGTCAACAAAATAGATATAAATATATCACAGTTATATGTCATCAACTATACATCATCAACTATAATCGTCATGTATTTTATCATTTTTCCTCCTTTGTCAAAATATCATAGTGGAAAATAATAACTCCCCCGTAATGAGTGATTATGACAAATTGAAGAAATAGACATAATAACCAGATAAAAGTAGCATGCATTTGTTTAATAAATTAACCAGAAATAATAACATGTATTATTTTAATCAGAATAAATAACAAGACTGACACTAGGCAAATAGCATAAATGTTTGAACATTTTAAGCAAATATTTCTAGTATACTGAAATATATTAAAAAACTAATACATCCACATAGCCACAGAAAACTATCATAAGTCATCATCAACAGCATCAGTAGGTGGATGATCGTCAAAGTAAGCTCCGGTAGGGTCGAAGTACTGCTGAATAAATGGATCATCGATCTTGTAGCCAGAATAGGAAGGATCACGAGCCACTAGGTGAGGTACAGTAGGATGATGGCATAGGTGATAATGAAGATCTGCTAGGGAGTTGGCTAATGTGTGATCCTAAAGAGTGGTGCGATAAGAATGGTCGTGAAGCCGAGTGATAATCATAGTGTTCTGCTCTTGGTGTTGAGCGACTATCATCTCGTTTTGGAACCTAAATTATTCGTAGAACATCTCCTGGATAGAGTCCAAGGTAGCAGGATGTGCAGAGGATGAAGGAGTAGGAGTTGGAGCAGGAGGAGCTGGGGCTGGATTAGCTGGTGCATCAGAATCAGATGAGTCATCTTTATCTGGAATGAGAGAAATAGGCTAAATCCTACAGGCTTTGGTCAGGTAGGCTGGCTCAGATAGATAAGTGGGTTCTTCCATAGGAATGTGGAAGTGCTCAAAGATGAGTGGTAGATACATGGCATAAGAAAGTTGATGTTTGTGTTTACAGCAGTCAATCATCTGCCAAATAATGGTTTTAGGAAGGCTAAAGGGAGTGGATATGTAGAAGTGATATAAAGCAGACATCTCCATATAGGTCACATCATCTTTGGAGGTTTGCTTAGGAATGATAGCAGAGTATATGATACGGTAAAATTCATAAAAGTATTGGTTAAAATAACGAGCATGGAACTTTTCAATAGGACAAAAATGTGGGGTGCAAAGTATATCCCTGAAAGAGTTCAGAGAGATATCGTCTCTGAGATTGAGTTTGCCGATCTCAACTAGGCCATCTTCTTCATTAGGGATTTCCAGAATTTTACCCAAAGTTGTATCGTCAAATTCAATATGTATTTCACCCACTCTCGAAGAGATAGACCATTGATTATGAGATAAATTGCAGTAAAATATGCGAATGTCATTGAAGTTTTCTAGTTCTGACTAGACGATGAAGATGAAATTCTACAAGTTTAGGTTTTTGGGCATAAAAAGTAGTAAAGTTAATAGGATTGCCCTTACAAAGATTTTTTTACAAAAAATTATTGAACCATAGGTTTGAAGTATCAATAGAAGTAAAAATAAAATTATCATATTCTCCTAGATTTGAAATATTTAAAAAAAATAAGGAATAGGTAGCATCATCACAAGAGGGTCGAGAAGAGGAAGCTTTATTTTCATTTCTCTTCTTTTTCCTAAATTTAGGAGCTATGAATAAGGGTTTGAGAATGTGAAGATTGTACCTTAAAAATATTGAAGGGGATGAAGGAGAATCTCACCAAGAGCCTTAGATCTCAAGTTGAGAGAGAATAAGCCTTGAAGAAGGGGATTACAAAACTAGGGTTTTGGAGGAAGGGTTTGATTCTCAGTTTTGAGAAGAAGGGTTTTGAGAGGATGAAGTAATGAGATCAAATTCGTGGCTGCTGCTATTATATAAAAATACTTGAACCAAATTTGGACCGAGTTCGGACCGAACTCTGTCCGAGTTCTGATGGCTCAGGATTTTAAAAAATAAGTTTCTATAGTATGCTTATAAAAGCTATAAAAACATATAAGTGACAAGTATAAAATATGTCTATAAATATGACAGGCTATCTATCAGTCATTGCTATTTAAAAAAGTCTTTTAACAGAATTTATAACAGTCAATTACTGAATGAATGATTAATTATATTTAGGAAACATTTTGTAAATAGCTCTTTGTATATTATTACTCAGTGAGGTATTTTTGTTATTATTAATTAGCCGTAGGGGCCGGTTCCCAACTAACGGTGGTCTGAAGACACTTAAGTACCATATCGCTTAAGGCTGTTTACACCTTGTTGGTAGATGGACCCTTTAGGCTATTTAACAATACTTTCTATTCCTTTAGAGCATAATATTGAAGAATTATTTCGCAAAAGTTTTCTTCATACACATTTTAAGAATAATTGAACTACCATATTTAATGAGTACAGTATACTACTATAAATGTGAAAATTGTGTTACCATAATGACTTAATAGTCATATTTTTGTTGTTGGTGCAATTGTCTTGAGAATATCCATTTGGCTTTTTGCAATCACCAACTTTTTTCTTTACCATTATGTCTTGCCGTAAATCATTCCACCTATATGATTAGAACAAGAATTTGGTATCCAGGATTTGGATCCGTATTTATTAGCTTTAGGAATCTACTTATACATATTCATATCAACCAATTTTTTAGCCTTACACTGATGTGTAATGTGTTCTTTTAAACCACAATAATGACATATAGCATAGGCATTTATGTTGGGCATAGAAGGATGAATATGTGAAGTAGTGTGACGTATCTTGTGTGGATATTTGTAATAAAATGCATGATTATGTTAAGTATGTTGCATTCTACATGCATGATAGTATGGAGCATTTGGTTTGCTTGCTAGTGTCTTATTATGAGTGCTCTTTTGTTTAACCATGTGTCTCGTGTTAGACTGAGTAGTAGGTTGTACGACCTGTTTTTCCAATCTAATCTCTAATTTTTTAGATGTGACATATAAATCATCATATTTAGCAGTAAGAGTATCTATCTTAAGTGAGGCATCAGAGTACTTCTCCTTTTTCTATTTTAAGTCCTCCTTAAATTTTGTATTTTCTTGATTACTTTCATCATAACAGCCAAGATCTTCTTGTAGGCTAAGCTCAAGTTTGAAGATTTTAATAGATTCATCACAAGAGGAGTTTTCTCTAGCTTCCTTAAGTAAGCAAATAAGCTGATCATTTTTAAGCTGATAAGATTTGATATCTTTTTGAGCTTGCTTAGTTATTTCTAAGCTTATTATAGTCTTAAAATAAATCATTAAAAGCATCAGATAATTTTTCATACGAAATATCTTTTGTTAGTGAGTCATCTTTTACCTTGCTTACCATTAAGCGCAATATATTGAAGGTTTTTATCATTCTCATACTGGATGCTTGCATTGATTGCTAGATTTTTACTTGGGCATAAGTTTACAACATCTTTTTTTCTTGCTGTCATCATTGTTGCATTGAATGTCTGCATCTTTATTTGTACTTGCAGATTCTTCATTTTGGTATAAGCTTACAACATTACGAGGCTCTTCTTTAATTTCTTCTTTGTCTCCATAAGTTGCTTCCAACATTCTCCATATCTCATATGATATTTTGCACTTGGAGATAAGTTTGAATTTATCTTCTCCTAGAGTACAGTAGAGCATGTACATTACCTTTGCATCATCGCTTGCTGCTTTTTTTATCTTCGGTATATTCATTATCTGCTTTGTTAACTCTTTTGTAACCATTAGTAACGTAAGTCCATAAGTTAAAGCCAAAAGATTTTAGAAAAGTACTCATATGTATTTTACAAAATAAATAGTTAGTGTTGTTAAAAATATGTGGCTTATCAAGAAGTTGACTTTCACCGTTGATGGGAAATAGTGATCTTGTTGTTGCCATATGTTATACTCTTTGGATATTTATCTGATAATCAAAAGAACTTGCAGTGGTTCTTATATAAAGAGTACCAGTTCTGATACTAATTGAGGAACAAATGATATCAGTAATATCTATATAAAGAGAGCATCTGTTCTTATACCAATTGAAAGAGTAGTTGGGATCAGAAACTAATTAAGAGACTATCTGCTCTGATACCAATTAAGCAATTGATGTCAGTAATAGTTTCAATGTAAGAGTACCTTCTCTGATACCAATTATAGGAGAAATTGGTATAAGCAAAAGTTCCTATATAAAAGTAAAAGTTATAATATGAAGAGTAACCGCTCTGATAACAATTGTAGGAGCAATTGGGATCATAAACTAAATAAGAGACTACCTGCTTTGATACCAATTATAGGACCGTGTATGGCAACTCTAGAGGGGGGTGAATAGAGTTTATGTATGCAGTAAAATAAAATTACCTGTTAAAATATAATTCTATGGCATATAATGGTGATCAACTACTAGCAGTTAGAATATATCCCATGTGTAAGAATACTACTAGCAGTGTTAAGAATATATGCAATAGAGTAAGAGAGAAAGCAAACATCAAGATGTATACTGGTTTTCCTCTGAGAGGACTAGTCCAGTCCTGAGAACTCAAGCTCAGAGTTTCTCCACTATAATCACCAATAGTGAATCATAAGTTTTGATCCGAAGGCTTGCCACTTCTTTACACCACGAGTTTTGATCCAAAGTCTCGCAACTTCACAACTTGATAAAGAGAGTAACTGTTGGAACAAAGATCTTTATAACTCAGAAGACTTCTAGACCGAGATTACACTTGGCACTAGGAAGGCTAGGGAGTTGCTCTTTGAGATAGAAAAGTTAAGGCTTAGAGGTTTGCTCACAATATGATAGAAGACTTAAGAATAATTGAGTTAGTAAGAATGAGAATTTTAATCCTATTTATAGGTTGTAGGCAAACAAAATTCAGCCAGAATTCAGATGGGGTTTAATTCAAATTTCTAACCGTTGGCCCAAGAAATTAGGAGCTATTGAACTGGTTGATTTTATACTAAAAGGGTAACCGAGTTCGGTCCGAGTTCGGCCCGAGTTCGGTCTCTTAGTATGGTAGACTTTGTAAATAAATGTGGCCTGATTTGGTGGATAGGTTCTTTGGTTCATTTGAGTGGACTAAGTATCTAGGTATAGGTACTTGAGATTTGCTAGTGCGACTCAGCTTACATCAGTCCTAGACTCATATAAATGAAAGATTATATTTGAATATGAAACCAATAGTTGTTGCAGAGTCTGACTTTGGTACTGACGGAGTTGATATACTTTGAATCGAGTATCTGCTTTATCTGTGTTCTGGATCTGATTCATCTGATGTTTGACGATTATCAGAATCAGGTTGACTGTGACCACTTTGTGTCAACAGAATAATTTGGATCACATCGTATGAAATTTTGGCAATATAATTAACAAAACTGATCAGCACTTGTATCTCCTTCGCAAGGTCTTGCGTTGAGAGCGGGTGAATGATTAGATCACCTACCTATGTGACGCTCGTGTTATCTGTAAATGTTTACTCTAATTCGATAAAAATTCAAATTTGGTATTAAATGATGTTATTATTTTTCTCCCGAAAAGGAGTGGCCGGACTACTAAGCACCATGCCTACCTGCCACCACCTGATCCCTCGTAACGCGATTATTGCCTAAATAGTGCTCATGACACTGCGAATATAAGATCCAAACATGTTATCTAACTTGCATCATCATATTAAAAAAATAGTATTATGGTTGTGTTAGTGACTTTCGGACTTAAGGAATCCTTTGGATACAAATATATTAAGATCACTTTAGAAGTTAGATCAAAGTCGTATATTTTTATGTACTTAGAGTTGGTTTAGATTTTTTATTGCACTTGATCTTCAGTATCATATTAATTCATTTATTTTACCTTCCTTGAATCAAGGACTTGCATGTCTTTGATGACCTAGTTTTGTTCACTAGATGAATGCCAGGCTGAAGACGAGGTACTTTCCTTGTATAATATGGACGAGTCTGAAGAGTAAATAATGTCGTGTGTAGAATAACTTTATTTTGCGTTCTTGTATAATTAAATGTGTATTAATTTTTATGGGAGATATATATGTGGTTGTATATGTTAATGAGTAGCTTGCATACTTTTTTTTGAAGATAGAACTCAGACTTGTGAGATGTAAATAAAGAAGAATGATATGTGATTAGTTCTTACTTGTTGATGGTTTAGCTTTATCTTATATACAGGCAAAAATTATGGTTACAGATTATGTTTATTCGTAAAGTACGTAGCCTAGGGATGCTGGTTACGTACTCGACTCACCGTATATTGGGAGCGAGATGTGACAGGAACTGCCACTCCCCATTTTTATTATATGTATTGATATGTGTACTTATTCTTGTATCCTATATTTTCGTATTCATGTATCTTGTATCGATATCGTATCTTACACATGGTGCAAATATCCATATCCATTGGTGAGTTCATGTATTTTGTTATTGGTTTCCATTGGTACTTTCAAGAGCCATGCATGTAGATTGTCCTTAGATTGACCGATAGGAATAAACTAATTAACTAACTTATAAAATTGTATTTAGATTACTAGATTTATAAGAAGATAATTACGCATGAGGCTACCATGGACTTGTAGAGAACCTATTGACATTATCATAGATCTGTGCTAGGACTCGTATGTAGATCGGAGTACCCTAAAATGCCCAAAATAGAAATTTATCTATCAGATTGGTGTACCATTGGTATACCGTGTCATACCACCAGTATACCGTCGATGCCCAGTCTGCCTAGTCAGCGGAGCTGACTAGGTGCTCCCCTTTGCCCATTAATCCCTTGCGCTAATTATTAGGGGTTGTATTTGGGGGAGAGGGCCACGGATTACCTAGATGGAAGCCATCCAATAGCTCTCCTCTTCCCCTTCTCTCTTTACATAAACCCATTTTCTATCTCTTTCTCTTTTTCCTCCCTTCTCTCTCTCTCTCTCTCTCTCTCTCTCTCTTGCATTTGGTCTGAACCTACAAGCTAGGTCTTAAGACCTAAGGGTATGATTTTTGAATCTCCCTTGGTGGTGGAGTAGAAGCTAGGCATGGAAGCTAACCTAGGCAAGTACATCTTGCAAAGAGTGAATAAAATTATAATTTCTTCATATTTTTATTTCCTATATATTTGTTGCTTAGTTTAATACAAAACATATTTTCTTAAATTATTTTCATCAATTACTTACGGCATTGTTTATATTTTAATTGTGATTTAACCTAAATTTAATTTCTAGGACATAGGTTCTGATACCGTAGTGGATACTAGGTATCAGTTATGATACATAGGTTTTTCTTATTGAACCTAGTCATAAATATTATAGGAGACCCACCCCTAGTATTAGAACTTCTTATAATTGTAATGAGTGGAAACAAGACTTAGTTTTGGCCCCGAAATTCTATTTCCTGAGCCATATTTGTGCTTTTCAGCACAAACGATATACCATCGGTATACCGTTTGTGTGAATTTTTGAGTTAATGTAATCGAGTGTTATAGTGTCGGCATACCTCTTGTATATCAAGTTAAGTACACCGTAGGTATGCCATTTGTGTGGAATTTTCCAATATTAGATTTTGTCCCAACTTCTAGAGCTAGCGGCATACCGTCGGTACACTGCCACCGGTGCACCTCTGGTTTACAGGTATGTTATCCAGTTTCCAATTTTCCTAGTTTTTATGTACCGACTTATGGTACGAGTGTCTAGTTCTTCCTATATATTTCCCTATTTATTTTCTATTATATTATAGTACTAGTTGTAAACCCCCAAAATTTTAATTTATATTTTATTTAATTATTGAATTTCCTTAGGTTATTTTCTTAGTTAATTAGGAAAAAAATCCTTTGATTTATTTATTTATATAAATATTTATTTCACAAAACTATTTTTTTCATTTTAATATCATTTGCCAAAGTATTATAAATTTCTTAGATTTTAATTTATATGCAAAATATATCTTTTTGTATTTATATAATCTCATATATATATATATATATATATATATATATATATATATATATATATATATATATATATATATATATATATATATATATATATATATATATGCAAGTAAATATATAGTTATTAATAGAAAGAAAAAAAAGAAAAGAAAAAAAAGAAGAAAAAAAACAAAAACACAAACAACAACAACAACAACAACAACAATAACAAGACTACAAACAAAAAAAACCTATTACAACCCAAAACCTTACTCACAGACCCCCCCTCAACTTCCCAGAACCCGACTCTCTTTAACCCACGACCCAAACTTCCCCCCTCTCACCGACTCTCTCTCTCTCTATATATATACATATCGAACCTTAAATTGAAACCCTAACCCTAGGTCTCCACCTCTACAACCGCTGCCCCGCCGCCCGACCACCAACTGAGCCGTCGCCGTCGTCAAAAACCGCCGGCCGACCGCCTGAAACAAGACAACAACACTGCTCCACGAGCCTTATTTCTAGGTACCATGACTCCCTCATCGTTGATTCTTTTCTCGAATAATTTTATTGTACACGCTCGCAACATAACCCTCTAGGAATTCCTTCAAGTAAAATGATTTTTGGTGCCATGGATTGAGAGAAAAGTCAACTCAAAGTTGACGAAAAAGTTGATTTCAAAACTGCACGAAATAGTCCAACTACCCTACTTTACACTCAGTTTTCTCCCAAACCATGAATAATTTTTAAAAATCTATTTTAAGGCATTTATTTAAAACATGTAGGATAGAAAAACTTTTCTTTTAGTTTTATCTAACTCTATGTATTCATCGAATAAAACCTGTTAGAAGTTGACTAAAAATCATGTTTTCAGAAACTAAAACTTTATGATACGGAGTGTGCCTCATCAAATGGGACAGTCTCATCGTGTACTAATTGCACCAAAAGACACGTATGGTATATCCCGATGTGTGGGCTTTCGTTGAAGTTGATTTGGACGTATGTGCACGCCGGAATCAACCCATATCCGTAAAAAGTCTCCCGTATCGACGTTTTGCAAATTTTATTATTAGTTTGTGTGCGCTCGTCGGATCGCCACAAAACTTGTGCCATTGTTCTTGTAGCATTTGACTTGTCCTATGATCCGAGTTTTGTACCTTTTCGAGTCAGTCGACGAATTACCGTTTTGCGAGCCCCATGATTCGACTTGACGAGCAATTTTGTAATCGGCTCCCCGAAATCCAAAATTGGACATACTGTTTGTTCGTATTGTCAATTAGGATTTGTTTGACCTATAATTTGTCCTATTTATATACCTTTGACCTTGACACATTTTTTGTTGTAAAGTGGCCCACATATGGACTCTACTTTTGTCCGAAATTACTGTTTTGCCCCTGTGTCTAAATTGGACCAAAGGGTAGTATTTACTGACTATCTTGCTAATTCTAAAAATATTTGTGATATTTATTTCAGCATCCGGAGATGTTCATACATCTTTCTCTTTTTGTGCTAATGTTGACTTGACATATTCACTGCCAGGATATTGTCTAAACTCTGCTCGGACACCAGGCAAGATATCTTGCTATATTTACTGTAAGTTTGTTTTTATTTTAGCATTTTATTTTATTGTTGCATAATTTATTTTCATATAAATTGTGCTTCCAAGATTGACTTGGGTGCAAACAATGGTGTTCATCGTCTTTCGTAGCTTTTATTATTTATATGCATGTTGACTTAGTTTTAGCGGACTATCTCCTACTTGTAGGATATTTTTATATCTTCTTGGACCATTACACACGCATGAAATGAGTTGTGACATTCTATTAGGGGCACATACTTCGTATTCGACTTGCTACCGATACTTAAGGAACGTGTGACGGTTAGAAACGTAACTGTTATGACTAGTGGATTAGAGACTCATATAGTTACAACACTAGACATGTTGTGGATATGACTTGGTTAGTGCAGGGATAAGGGGGAGGATAATCATTGTGTGTATGCGATAGCCAAATTGGTGGCCTTAGTATCCGGATGGAACTTTGGTGATTATTATATCAGATACCCTCTGACGCCGCTGGATGTTACGGATGTTTAGAGCATACGACTGTATGGCAGTTTATGTACAAGATGTGATAAGAAGCCAACAATCCCACTCATACGCACGAAAGTTGTCTTCTAAATTGCACATTAGATGGTTAGAGCACCATTTTCATGTTTATTTACTTACTACAGTTTATATGTCTTGCCTCTATGTATCTTGTTACGTCCCTCTGAGGACCTGGCCCCTTTCTAAGTATAGACGATCAGGACTATCCGTAGGAGTACGAACAGGGACCTGATTCTTCTGTCGAGGAGGTCTTACCTTCTGAGCATCTTTGATTATCTCTAGAGATGGATCTTTTAGTTGATACTCTTTTATTATCATTTTATTTTATATTGGAGTTTCATCCTCCTCTCTCATTTTAGTTTTCTATAGTCGTTGGTAGTGGATTTGTCTCCACCTGACTATCATTTTGGATTATTTAGACTTGAACATTTGGATCTATTATGTTAGTTTATTTCTCTATTTATTGACTTGCATCTGTGGATGAGATTTAGTTGCCTGTGACTTGTGACTTTATATACCACTTGTGAATTATTATTCATAATACAGCATACGTATGTATTATGGTTTTCATATATTGGAGTTGCCATATATATATACAGTTGGCATGCTTACGTATTTCTAGTCCTACGTATTTTGCGACTGGGACGTGACACTAGTACATGTTGACTTCTAGCTTTGTATAAGTGATGCCTATTGTGATATCCCGACAGTTTGAGGATTTATTGACCAATAGCCTGTAATTAATGTTTGATGAAATTCTTGTGAGCTTGAGGGCCCAATATTGTTATGATAATTAGTGCCATATCTAGTAATAGTGTTTCTGACCTAGTATATATTCTTCATCATTGATGGAGCAATTATTAAGAATAAATAGTGTCGTATCTAGTTATAGTGTTCCTGACCTAGTATATATATTTCATCGTTGATGGAAAAATTATTAATAGACGGATTCAGTTGATAGACTGACTTGATGGATAGACTGATCCGACTGATTAACTGACTATCATGACCCACACCCGGATGTTTGGGCACGAGTGTGTGGGTATGTCTAGTCTACGCCGCAGTATCGGTGGTAGAATATTATCTTAACCTCTAACTAGAATCCATACATTATATATATATTATTATTTGCCATCGGTCAAAAGGGAAGTTGATACTAAACTCGTTTTTATATAACAAATTAAAAAAGGGTACAAAGAATTCCTAACCAAAAAATCTAAGTACAATGGATTTTGAGAAGTGTGACGATGGAGATCGAGTACTACAGCTAATTTTTTTACTCCGTTAACGATCGATCGATGAAGGGGGTTGCAAGGCCTATGGCTCAATAGCACGAAATACATAAATTGGGCTCTTGGGTTTGCTTATGTGTGTCGATGTGTGTGTTGGGAAGAAAATGTTCCTACTATTTATAGCCATCTGCATTGAGACAACCATGTGCGCGCATGTGCTGTAAATTATAGTTTTTAGTCTATGTGTGTAGGTTTTGGGACTGCCACATGACATTATCAACAAAATACGATTGCAATTGTGTGCGTATGTCATGGTTCAACTACCACGTGGTTCTTGCTAAGGTTGGCTGTTGCCAAAATCTTGGAACAGGCCCATGTAAGTTGGGTTGTTCACAACCCATGTGTGCATGACCCGGTCTACTTGACACGTATTATGCGCTGGCTGTTGAGGGCCTCTTGTTGGTTATAACAAAACAATTCTACCCCATGGAGGCCTATGGGATCACTATCGTATGAGGGCTCCACCGCATGAAGAGTACGCCGCATGAGGGCTCTGTCGCATGGAGGTTTGTCGTGTGTACACGTGGCACTGCAAAGCTATATGCTGACAAAGGTAATTATGACGGTGATGTAAGTGTTGAAGTTCGTTGTTTGCACCAAATACGAGGCACCCTGTAAGCCCTCAATTTTCTAATAAATATAATTTTACCTAATTCTTAATATTGCTAAATATTTGTAATTGCCAAGTATATTATTTACTAGCAATAAATAATTTCTTAGTACTATTTTATAGAAATTTTGTAAATAATAATTCTTCTAGTAAATAATTTTACTAAGTATATTATTTTGGTTCATTGCTGAGGATTATTTCTTTACATGTTAATACATGTTACTAGTCAGCCCAAATACTTCAGCCAAACTACTTGCCAAGTCAACCCACTGTCAGCCATTTGAGCCCAAACCCGAATGAACGGGCCCAAATAAAACCAATTGGCAGTCCAAACAAACCAAAATCACTAAACCCTAGACCCGACCCGCTAATAGCCACAGCCGAAACCGCTGAACCCTTAATAATGAAAACCCAATTTTAAGCGGACCAACACCCTGTTCCCTTTCTTCTTCGTTCTTCATCCTCCCCTTCAAGGAACCGACCTAGTTACCGACCACCGCTGAAGACTCTCGTAGCTTCACCGACCTTCGATCTAGACGGCTCCTAAAGTTTCCCAGAGACTCCAGAATTGGGATCGATTCCTCTCCGACTTCTCATCACCAAATCAACGGCGAATCCCTGAACAAAGTCACACCTCTTTCATCCTCCGTCTCGTATTCAAATCGGCCATGGCCGATCCAACCTCCTCGGGGATCGATCTTCTCAGGCGACTGCTCAAACTCTGCATAGTCGATCACCACCGCGGATCTTCGGCCATCCTCGAGACAACGGTCGTGCGTTCCAATCGTGTATGTACTTGCCTTCGTGTCACGTGCTGTGTCGAACTCCGCTAACACCGATCGGCTTCACCGACGGCGTGGTCGAATATTTCTGATCCTTGAGGTCATCGAGACTGATCAACGATGTTCAATCTTCTCGTGACTCATTTCCTCGATGCCTCGACAAGTATTGGCCTTGGTAAGTCTTCAGATCTATATTCTTTGGTGAATTTTTGATGTGATTCGAAATGATCAGACTCTTATTTCGGTTGAATGTCAGGTGTTCGAGGAAATGTCCCTGTAAGCCTTCTTCTCCAACCGATTTTGGATACGTGTGGAATATCATTGATCTCTAAGCAAACTGAGTTCCCCTCCGATCAGAGAAACCCTAGATCCTTAAGAGGTTGTGTTATCAGTACGTTGTCTGAATTTTTTTTTTTTTTTTTTTTGATTTCTTATTATGTGTCATTACTCAACCAATGAACTGTTAAATTATTCAAATCCATCGAACCACAACAAGGAAACTTGGATTGATGCCAAGTGACTGTTAGTTTTGAAATTTCTTCTCAAATGTTGATCCAGTAAGAATCGATTGTAATCGATTGAATTCTTGATCGAATTGATGCTTCAGTTGATCACTCGATTTCTTTCTTATTTGGTGCAATTATTACTTCCAGCTTGTTTTCAACTGAAAGTTTAGTGTTGTGGACTGGGTTGCTCGTTCGAATTATCGATTGAACTCAGGTACCAACCTCCTTCTTGATTCAATCTATTTCAGTTTGTTGGTATTAATGAAGTCTTGATCAAGTTCTTGTGTCCTCTGTTTGAGACACATCATTGTGTTTGTGTGGAACCTGACACACAGGTATCAGTTCTCTTACCCTCTATTCTTGAATATCAGTAGAGATTCGGTTGGGGATGAAGTTGGATTAAAATTTGGAAAAGCAAAATGTTGTGGCAGCATAAGAAAGTTCTGTATCGAGTGGTAGAGGCGAGTGTTAGATTAACTTCAATTCAAAACTGAATATTAAAACATCAGTGCATGGATGAGTCCGGCCTTGGCCTATTATTTAAGATTGATTAGTAGGCTAGTAATATAGATAGTGGACGAGTGTTACTGTGTTTCGGTTCAATCATTGGAAGTAAAATAAGGATGGGCCAGAGACATTAATTTTCACTGAACAAAAAATTTGAATTGTTAGTAATGTTGTTAGTTAAATAATTGTTAGTAAGAATAATTTTAGTTAGTTATAAACAACATTAGTTACAACTCAAAAATTGTGTAGTTAGAAATTAGTTAGTTAAATGTTAGTTGTTAGAAGTTAGTTAGGGAAATCAAGAAATAGTTAAGGACATGAAATTCTAGAGAGATCCAAATAAATAGAAGATTTTAGTCTTGCACCTATTTTGACTTAGAACTTAACACCTATCCATTGTTTGCTAGGTGGACTTTAGCTCAATCTCCACCATTGGATAAATGTAAGTACACTTTCTCTCTCCATTTATAATTTTGTATTTCATATTGATTGCACATGGTCATGGTTTAACTGATTGTCCTTGATTGATGTTATTGATCGACATTGATTGAGTCGAAAGGGGACACGAGTCATATCATGTGGTTTACCATTAGCCGGACGAACGATTGACTGCTAGCACTTTATTTGCCTTAAGTCCAATTATTGATTGACTGCTAGCATTAATTAGTGCCTTACTCACATGATTGACTGATAGCACTAATTAATGCCTTATTCACATTGATTGACTGTTAGCACTTATCATGCCTTACTCGCATTAGCCTCCACATGCTGTGTTCAGTGTCAGATTGCATGTCATTCATGTAGTGTAGTGCATGATTGTTCAGGTACGTTTTGGTCACTTGTTTATTTTGATTATCAAATATTATTTATTTATTGTATCATATTATAAGTGGTTTGGGTATGTGTTACTTTGCTCCATTCCTAACTGGATGTTGATATATTAGGCATGGACATTAGCACTTGGCTCGGAGGAGGATCCAGAAGATTTAGATTAGTTTTATTCAAATGTACAAATGTATTATTTATTTTGGATGACTGTAGATATGTTGTTGCCTTTAGTTTCACCGAGTTTGTTCCCGAAAATTTATTGTAAAAAGACATGTAATAATAAAAATAGTGGAATTGTGGTGGTCGTTAGTATTCCTGTGAGGATAATAATTGATAAATATAATTTGATAAAAACTGAGGTTTAGAACAATTGACTATCGCTGTCAACGACAACGTAGGTTGGGCGTTCATAACTCGTACCCGATATTGAGGACGCGAGATGTGACACATTTTTAGTGGTGGCCTATACATGTCTGTCCAATAGTACTTAGGATTTAGAGTGCTATTTGGAAACCTGCTAGAGTATGAAACTCATCACAACATAGGCCGATAGTATTATTGTGTATATTATTACTTTTTTGCTGTATCTCTTAAAGTTCTATGAATGACTAAAAGATGCGAGGTCGTGGTTGCAATCCTACGGCTCTAAAAGAATTGTTATTATATTAGTTCACTACTCATTTTTCACTCAGTAATTATTTCAGTTTGACTATTTTGGAAAACTAAAAGATAATTTCCATAAAGAACTATTTTAATTAGTAAATATATGTACAAGTATTTTCAGAATGAACACTTTCGACAAAGCTAAATTTTTCTATTATATAGTAGTATGGATAAAGAGAAATATATGGTAGATAAAGACATGCTTGGTAGAATAGCTTTTTAGAATGGAACCTTGTGAGAACAAGTTTTGACATAAGATCTTGCAACTAATTTGGAGCGATGATAAAAATTGGAAGTGTCTACTAAATAGCAAATTTACCAAATGATTGGGAATAATGGGGTCATATGGATTGATAGAGAATCATAAATGATAAACTTTATGAAGATGGCAATGTGAGTTTTGAGAACTTGATAAAGTTCTTTCAAAGGAAGTATTTTGAAATTAATTTTTTTGGATAATATGGAATCATGAGGAGATAAGAATTAGAGCATCTGGGAAAGATTAAACTTTAAAGTTAGTTGATTAACGATAAGGAGAAACACATACAAGAAAATAGTAAAGCAATGATTTCTTTATAGAGTAAGTAAGGTTATGAGTCAACATTGGAAGAAACCTAGTTATTTGACAAGTGATAGAAAATTGATATAGATCTTGCCATGTATAATTTGAAGGAATTTAAAAGTTTGGACAAATTGAGAAAAGAAGAGTTAAAGAGTAATCTAGGAAATACTTGTAAGTAACTTAAGGGAGCACAAGGAACTTATGATCATTTGAATAGATTGGATATTCTGATATCATCAATTATTGAGAAAATTTTAGTGATGAAGATAGTTTTGGAAAAAAAAAACCCTGGAGAAATAGTGTGATCGGGTAATTGAAGAAATTTCAAATTGCTCGAAGTTAATTGAGGAAATAAGATTAAGATATTGGTATGAGTTGTAAATTTTGACCGTCAAGTAAAAGCAAGTATTGAGTAAGCAGACAATAAAGAGGATCCTTGGACTTCAAAATTTTATTTTTGAGATCCTTAGGAATTAAAGGATATACTATTTTGATGATAAAGAGTTATTAAAGGAATTTGAAACAAAGAATATGGACCACGGTGATATGGAACTAACAATTTTAAAGGAGCTGAGTGACGTTATGTGTATGGTAGCAAGGTATTATCGGAGGGTAGAAGATTTTAGATTAGTTAAGAAAATATAGGTTGTATGGGTTTCTGTTAGCTAACTTCATTATCTTTTTCATTCTTTCATTAACAAATATTTCTTATTCGACTCCTCCTTTAATAAACCTTTTGAGTCTTTATCCAACTCAAGTACCACAAACTTGTATCCCTCAATTCTTATAGCTTTCTTATTTCTACTTACAAATCATTAGTTGGAATGGTTTCTATAGGGAAGACAATATATGTTTAGGGATAAAGATTTCATAATGTTCTTTAGAAGGAAGCAATTTGAAATTGGATCTTGGGATAATATAGAATTATGTGATATCAGTATAGGAACACTCAGAAGGATTAAAATTTTGGAATTAATTGATTATTGATAAGGAGAAACGGATACAAGAAAATAGTGAAGCAATGAATATATAATTATGCGAATATCGGTATAGGAATACTCAGAAGGATTAAAATTTTGGAATTAATTGATAAGGAGAAATGGATACAAGAAAATAGTGAAGCAATGACTTCTTCACAAAGCAGGTCAAAATTTATCAACGTTGGAAGAATGCTCGCCACCTGAAAGAAATATTTTTCTTTTTAGTATAGACTTTACCAGGTATAAATTACAGAAATTTTTTTAAAAAAAATTGGAGACAAGAAGAGTAAATGAGTTTTATAGTAAATTCTTGCAAGCGATAGTAGCTTAAGGAAGCATCAGGAACTTATGATTATCTAGATGGGTCGGATGTTTTAATATTATCGACTGTCGAGAGAAATTTTGTGATAAAGATATTTTGGAAGATGAATAATCTATGAACCTTTGAGAATTTGGGAGGATAAAACTTATGTGACAAGAATATAAAGAGGATCCTAGGGGAAGAAATGGTGTGATCAGATGAATGAAGAATTTTCAAAGTTACAAATTGTACGATATTAGGAGATGTGACTAAAACCTTGGCATGTGGACTCTAAAAATACGAGTTAGAGTTATGCAACCACTCAAACGAGATAATATTGGTTTAAGTAATAAGGAGTGAAGAATGGGTGTGCACCGGTTAATTTCAAATTTTTGCAAATGGTAGTTGGAAGTTTTATGATCAGACTTGGAGATCAAGTTTTCAAAGTAAAATTTTTGGGATAAAATGAATTCGCAAGAGTATAGGAATAAGAGTGAAGTAAACACTCTGAAAGGTCAATTTTAGGGATTGGTGATTATTGAGAGATGGATGCAAGAAAAGAGTAGGAGAATCCATGGAAGAAGTATTTTAAGAAAGATAAATGATGGATCTTATGGAAGGAGTTCTAGGAATAGCAAATATCAAATTCAGATAATCGACGAGCTTGAAGTTACGAGTTTGCTCAATATTAGTTGAGGAAATAAAACTAAGACATTCGTATGGATGGAAAAAGAATTGGGTGAGCATAATGATGGAGGAATGTTACTATATGGATGATTATTAAAATTGTTTTAAGATCCTGGAAATTAAAGGATTCACTATTTCAGGGATATAAGATTATCTAACTATTGAAAAATATGAATTTAAAAAAAATATAGATGTTAACAGAAGTGATTTGAATGGTTATGCAGACAAAGGATAACGAAGCACAAGTCTAGATCGAATGACAAAAAAGGTATATGAAAGGAAATAAAGAATTAAGGTTTTGGTAATATATATATATATATATATATATATATATATATATATATATATATATATATATATATATATATATATATATATATATATAGGAAGCAATATTGAATAGGTTTTTGAGGGTTTCTTCTCTACAACTATCATTCTTGACACTTTATCTTGCATCGACCAATTTTCTCAAACATTCCATCTTTTCTTCGTGCCATCCCCGAAATTTTGAGGACGAAAATTTTCAAGCGAGGAAGATTTGTGACCCCTTAATTTTCTAATAAATTTAATTTTACCTAATTTTTAATATTGCTAAATTTTTGTAATTGCCAAGTATATTATTTACTAGCAATAAATAATTTCTTAGTACTATTTTGTAGAAATTTTGTAAATAATAATTCATCTAGTAAATAATTTTACTAAGTAAATTATTTTGGTTCATTGCTAAGGATTATTTCTATACATGTTACTAGTCAGCCCAAATACTTCAGCCAATTACTTGCCAAGTCATCCCACTGTCAGCCATTTGAGCCCAAACCTGAATAAACGGGCCCAACCAAAACCAATTGGCGGTCCAAACAAACATGTCACGCCCCAGTCCCAAAATACATAGGACAAGGAATACGCGACACGCCAGCTACGCATTCGACCAGACTCTGGTCTGACTCAAATACGTATAAGCTGTATAATCAAGGGCACTATCTAGAAATCTCATAAATGTAAACATCTAAGTCTCAATCCACAATGAACAAAAATATATACAAGAGAGAGCTGCATGTGCTAAAGTCGGCTGCCCAATAATACACAAAACTCGAGTAGACTCGAGAAGAAATAAGTCTACAAAACTAGGCTACAACAGCAGATGAATAACCAATATGAATAAATAACCATAATGCCGGTAGAAAAGATAGGAGTACCTGGTACCAATGCCCGCAAGATAAGCAACTCCATCGGCAACTCCAAATGCTCCGTAATTGTCTATGCTGCAAAACTGGCAGGGAACCAGGTCCTCAGAGGGACGTAACAAGGTACAAAAATACAGCATGCCAAAGTACAACAGAAAGTACAAGTGCAACGATGGTGTAGTCTAGCATAACCAACTAAGTGAGACACAATTTGAAGACAACGTTCGACGCGTGGGCTGTCCAAAATAAAATTGTAGCTCCGAACACAGAGACACACGGGGCGTACCGTAGCTCCGAGCACAAAGTCACACGGGTGATACAACTACTCTAGATACAGGATAACTACAGAAATAGTACATATACATATATAAGCGCGTGCAGAGGAGCCCAAACGTCTAGTAACTATCTTTCCCATCCCAAGCAGTCAACGATTGTGCGTTGAACCTGAACCTCTATCTAACAGTCTCGTCACACAGAAATAACTCAACAGACACGACCCTAAGGTCGTCCCAGTCTCCGGTCATGATGTCAGTATCAGGATACAGGAAATCTGGTACGATAACAGTGTATGAATGTGTCCTGGGATAACGATATACTCAGGTACGTACATCGAGGGTTTACGAACATCTAACATTCGTTACAAGACGTTACGACGAACGTCTGCACCCGGCTGTGATCCGGACGCGAAGTAACAATCTTAATCAACCACGCGCATAATGTACATAATGAAATAATAAAATATCTGTAACTGAAATACAGGGTGGCAAATACACTTGCCTGCGTCCGGCTGCTGAAGATGGGGGTCCGGTACATCGTCCAAGTCCACGGGTCCCGTAGTACCTAGAGATGAGATACAAACTCAATCAATAACTATCATGCGACAAACAGGGATGTGACACACGTCTATACATATGCTCAGACTCAGCTACAACTCACAGGGACAAGACGCTAGAGGGTTGACCAAGGTTGACTATTGGTACGTTACATTAAAATCAAACTAATCATCTGTACAATATCATTAAACCATCTTCAATCCTTCTATATTCAGCACAGTGTTCATTGGTATATCATGCATATTTATTCCTCATATTCTACCTCGGTGTGCACCGACGTTAATACGTACATTTACTGTCATCCTCAAATACTCAATTAATAATTATTAAACCTTCTGTTTATATCATCCTTACCAATTCACAAATAGTACTTCTCTTCAATTAAACCCATCATTAATATTCAGTCCCCAAATCACCAATTAATGGTTTGATACTACACACTAGTTCACAATTAAACATGTGCTCCTTAGTGTTTATCAATATTCAAATATCAGAATCTTATTTCTCAATAATTTAAATCTATTCCCACAATAATCAATTTGCATTTAATTAGGACGATGCCTTAAAATCTCATATGGTGATTTAATCCCCACTTCATTATTTATGTCTCAAATCCATCCATCATGGATATATATTCCATGTCCTTATTCAAATCATTTTTAAACCTTAATTAATTGATTTATCATTTTTTCAACCATGTATAATATTCATAACATCTAGTTATAATCAAACCCTAAACTCCCATGCAAATAAACAACTCTAACATAAACCCTAAACTAAACATACATACATGTATAACAACATAGAGAGGGGGAGAGAGTTGTATACCTCGACGAGGTTTCACTGGCCGGAGGGGGTGATGGCCGGAGTAGACTGGAGGTCATGGGGAAGCTACTGGTCGGAGAACAAACTGGGGGTGGTGGTCGAGAGGGTGGAGTGGTCGATGGTGGTGGTGGAGTGTACAGCAGGCCGGAGCTCGCTGGAGTGGTTGAACGGACAGCTGGCCGGGCTCGTGGCAGTCAAGGGTGGTGCAGGGAGAAGCTCGTGGCGATGCTCGTCGGTGAGGAGTGGTTCGTAGCCGCGGTAAGACTGGCCGGGGAGTGAAGCTGGGGGCAGTAGTGGCGGATGGAGGTCTCGGCCGCCGAAAAATATACGGGTGAATCGTGGGAGCAGTAGAAGCCGCGGGGAGAGGTCGGCGCAGCAGCTCGGCCGGAGCAGTGGCGGTGCGGCAGGAATACAGGAGGCCGCCGGAGAACGTGGAGGTAGCCGTCGGGAAAGGGGTGGCCGGCCGAAAAATGTGAAGTGGAGGAGAAGAAAAAGATATGAAGAAGAAGAAGAAGATGGGTGGAGGAATTTCCTACGGTTTGTAATGTAGGAGTGGGGGGAGAGAGAGAGGGGGTGAGGTTTCCTAGGTTTTAGGGATTAGGGCCGCCATGGGGTTGTGTGTAGGGATGGTGACATTTTATAGGATGGTGTGTGATGGTTGGATGGTAGGGATTAACCCATTTCAAATGTGTGGTGAGGATTACTCATGAAAGAAATTATTTCTTCATGCAAAAGAGAGGGGGGGGATTGTTGTCCGATCAAAGAAGAGGGTTGGCCTCTTCATTTGGCTTTGACCAATGAGGGTGTGCCACATGTCACAATATTTGTAATTTAGACCCTTAAGTTTGGGTAATTGCACAAACACATGAAATGATGAAAAAATTGTGGAAAAAATGGTATTTGGTGTTTTGTAGGGTGAGGGGGTGTTGTGTGTTTTGCATGGGCTTAAATACATAGACATTGGAATTAAATGGGGATTAAAATGGGATTAGTCAAAGTTGGTATCCCCAATTTAATTAGAATAAATTATCATGTGCTCTTTAATTAAATGGGGGCTCATGGGATCTCAAATGAGAATGACACAAAGGTCATTAATGGTATAGGCTTGGTGTCAGTCTTGGACCCTTTAATTGGTCCGGCTCAACGGGTCAAGTTGGTGTCCCAAAATTGACGGCAACGACACAGGTGCGCGACACGAGATTTAAATAAGGATTTCGGTTACGGAAAATTGTGCAATTAATTTAGAGCACAAGGAAAATAGGATTTTGAGCGACGAAAAAGTCCAGCGCCTAAATTGGCGTGTCAAGTTAAAAGTGCAACAATCTGTTAGAATTTATGGGCTGATGTTGGGCTCCGAATAATTCAACAATGGTAGGACGCGCCGATGGTTTAATTAAAATAAACAGACATCTGCAACCTTACTCTAAACCTCAATCAACTGCTGCTAAACCAAAATTTTCCATTCCATACCAGACTATCTATAGAAATAAATGAGGGGGTTTACATCCTTCCCAACTTAGAAAGATTTCGTCCTCGAAATTAAAAGTAAAGTACGATAATAGCTAAGAGAATTTTAAAGCAAGCTGGTAATCAAATGCGGTACGTAAACTCGTACATTGTTCCTCAAATAAATACGGGAACGCTGTCGAATGGAATCCTCGCGCTCCCAGGTAGACTCGCCTGGCGAATGATGCTTTCATGCAACTCTGACCAGTCGAATAGCTTGACCTCTCAAAGTCTTCTCACTGTGATCGAGGATCTCAACTGGCTGCTGTACGTAAGATAAACTGGGCCCGACTGTAATCTCTGAATGATCAAGCACCTGGCTAGGGTCTGCCACGTATCTCCTCAACAGCAATATGTGAAATACGTTATGCACTCCTTCTAATGATGGAGGCAATGCAAGACGATAAGCCACTTCGCCAACTCGTTCCAAGATGTCAAAAGGTCCGATGTACCTCGGACTCAGCTTGCCTCTGCCTCCGAATCTGATGGTACCACGAGTAGGCGATATCTTCAAAAATACATGGTCACCTTCCTTGAACTCCAAAGGTCTGCGGTGTGCATCTGCCCAATATTTCTGTCTGTCCTGTGCTGCACGCAGGTGACTCTGAATCTACTTGACTTTCTCCACTGTCTGTGTCACCAACTCTGGACCAAGTATCTGATGCTCTCCCACGTCACTCCAACATACTAGTGACCTACACTTCCTGCCGTACAGTGCCTCGTAAGTTGCCATCTGTATGCTAGCCTGGTAGATGTTATTGTAGGAGAATTCCACCAAGTGTAGATGGTCCTCCAAAGATCCTCCAAAATTAATCATGCACGCTCTCAATATATCCTCTAGTATCTGTATCGTGCGCTCTGACTGGCCATCAGTCTGTGGATGATATGTAGTGCTGAACTTGAGACGAGTTCCTAGACTCTCCTGCATACTCCGCCAAAAATATGACGGGAATCTGGAATCACGATCCGATACGATGCTGACAGGCACTCCATGTAGTCGTACTATCTGCCTCATATATATGTCAGCTAATATCTCCGTGGACTGCCCAACTCTGAAGGGCAAAAAATATGCAGACTTGGTGAGTCTGTCTATGACAACCCAAACTGCATCCTTCCCGCTAGGGCTCCTCGGAAATCCTGTGACGATGTCCATGGTAATGTGTTCCCACTTCCACTCGGGAATAGGAAGCAGCTACAATAGTCCTGCAGTCCTTTGATGTTCAGCCTTGACTTGTTGACAAACTAAACATCTCGTCACGAATCTTGCAATCTCTCTCTTCATCCCATGCCACCAGAAATGTCGCCTCAAATCTCGGTACATCTTTGTATCCCCGGGATGAATAGAATAAATTGAGCTATGAGCCTCGATCATCAACTCTTGGCGTAGCTCGCCAATCGGAACGTATAGGCGATCTCCATACCTTAACGTTTCGTCTTCATGAATCCTGGGTCCCGTCTGTATGCCGGCCTCTGTCCTCTCTCGTGGATGTCGAAATCTCGCATCTGTAGGCAGGGCCGCCTTGATCCTCTCAATCAATGTAGACTGAACCTCGAGACTGGCCATCCGTCCATCCATGCCTGGCAATACAATCTCTATCCCAAGCTCCTGGAGATCCTCTAGTAATTGCCGCTGAGTCGTCAAAAAGTATGCCATGGGCTTCCAGATTAAGGCCTCTGCTATTACCTTTGCCTTGCCAGGGTGGTACTGCAACTCTATATCATAATCTGTCATCAACTCTAGCCAGCGCCTCTGTCTCATGTTGAGCTCCTTCTGCGTATAGACATACTTCAGACTTTTGTGATCTGTATAAATCTCAACACGCTCTCCATAAAGGTAGTGTCGCCATAGCTTTAGTGCAATTATCACTGCAGGTAGCTCTAGATCGTGCGTCTGATAGTTCTTCTCATGAACCCTTAGTTGTCCTGATGCGTAGACTATCTATTCTATCTAAACATAACTCATATTTGCTAAGCTTGGCATACAGTCTTTCCTGTCTCAGCGTCTCCAATACGATCCTGAGATGTCTTTCGTGCTCCTCCTGGCTCTTGGAATATACCAAGATGTCGTCGATAAATACCACCACGAACTTATCTAAGTACTGGTGGAAAATACTGTTCATCAGGCTCATAAATACTGCTGGCGCATTGGTTAAACCAAACGGTATGACTAGAAACTCATAGTGCCCGTACTTCGTCTGAAAAGCCGCATTCGGAATGTCCTCTCTTCGTACCTTGATCTGATGATAGTCGAATCTGAGATCGATCTTCGAGAATACATATGCGCCACTTAGCTGATTCAAATAAATCATCGATACGCGACAATGGTACTTGCTCTTTATCGCTATGGCATTTAATGTCCTATAATCGATACACAAACGTACCGTCCCATCCTTCTTCGGCACTAATAAGATGGGTACTCCCCATGGAGAAACATTAGCCCGTATGAAACCCTTATCTAAGAGATCATCTACTTGGACCTTCAACTCAACCAACTCCTTCGGTGCTAGTCTATAAACGGGAGAAGTAACTGGCTCAGCTCCGGGAGTCAACTCTATAGTGAACTCAATCTCTCTGTCAGGTGGCAGGCCTGGGAGATCCTCTGGAAACACATCCTCAAACTCTGATATAAAGTAAGGGCATATCGGTTCACCTTCTGCAATGTGTGTCGCTAGGGTAGGTTGGACACCATGCTCTCGGACTCCCCGAAGAAACTCTAACTCAGGGTAATCTGGTGGTCTAAATATAGTGCAACCACATCGACAATCTAGCATCGCGTGATATTGGCTCAACCAATCCATGTTTAGGATACTGTCATAGTCTAAACTTATCCTCATAATAAATTTTCCAGTTCTATTTACAACACCAATCCTCAAAAAGAAAAATTCTTCCTTGCTTAATGTATAATTTCTCTTCTCCTCAAAATTTTCCCTAAAATTTTATTTCTCAAATTTCTTCTTCCTGTTATTTATTGCTCTGAGTCACACAGTGCAATTATAATAATGGTATCACCCAAGCACATACTAGAATTTCTGGTATCAGATCATCATCTTCCAGGTGAGATCCTAAAATTTTATCTCCTCTAGTCCATAATATCATTCCTGGTATCGCTATCATATACAACAACTAATTCCTCGCATCGGGCTATGCACTTCCATAAATTATTCTAGGTCATGATCAACAATCTTTCCAGCTCCTAGTACTTCCAAGATCACTGCTATCTCAAGTACGGATAGGGTACTACTGAGTCCAATTCTCTTGTTATCCTTTCACGCTATATCTAGAATCTAAAAAGAACATATCAATCTATCCTACTAAGGGTAACAACCTTCTCAGAGAATATTATATGAATTCTGTCTTCTGTCGTATGGACTACGATCTTCTTCTGGAGGGAACCATCAGGCTAGAGCATTCGTCTTTCCGAATTAATAGGAGATGAGAAACAATGATAACGATATTGGCGAAAACTGAACGAATACAATTTGGAAGTCCAAAGGCGATAATCACATACAAAAGGGAGTTTTTAAAATTGATTATGGATTGAGCGTATACAACAATAAATCATAATATATATTCCTAATTTGCAGGCTCGCTTGGCACAGTCAGGTGACCAAGACGATTTAAGACGGACCTGTATGGGCCACCACAAAAATATGTCACGCCCCAGTCCCAAAATACATAGGACCAGGAGTACGCGACACGCCAGCTACGCATTCGACCATACTCTGGTCTGACTCGAATACGTATAAGCTGTATAATCAAGGGCACTATCTAGAAATCCCGTAAATGTAAACATCTAAGTCTCAATCCACAATGAACATAAATATATACAAGAGAGAGCTGCATGTGCTAAAGTCGGCCGCCCAATAACACACAAAACTCGAGTAGACTCGAGAAGAAATAAGTCTACAAAACTAGGCTACAACAGCAGATGAATAACCAATATGAATAAGTAACCATAATGCCGGTAGAAAAGATAGGAGTACCTGGTACCAATGCCCGCAAGATAAGCAACTCCATCGGCAACTCCAAATGCTCCGTAATCGTCTATGCTGCAAAACTGGGAGGGAACCAGGTCCTCAGAGGGACGTAACAAGATACAAAAATACAGCATGCCAAAGTACAACAGAAAGTACAAGTGTAACGATGGTGTATTCTAGCATAACCAACTAAGTGAGACACAGTTTGAAGACAACGTTCGACGCGTGGGCTGTCCAAAATAAAACCGTAGCTCCGAACACAAAGACACACGGGGCGTACCGTAGCTCTGAGCACAGAGTCACATGGGTGATACAACTACTCTAGATACAGGATCACTACATAAATAGTACATATATAAGCGCGTGCAGAGGAGCCCAAACGTCAAGTAACTGTCTTCCCTATACCAAGCGGTCAACGATTGTGCGTTGAACCTGAACCTCTATCTAACAGTCTCGTCACACAGAAATAACTCAACAGACGCGACCCTAAGGTCATCCCAGTCTCCGGTCATGATGTCAGTATCGGGATACAGAAAATCTGGTACGATAATAGTGTATGAATGTGTCCTGGGATGATGATATACTCAGGTACGTACATCGCGTGGTTACGAATATCTAATATTCGTTACAAGACGTTACGACGAACGTCTGCACCCGGCTGTGATCTGGACGCGAAGTAACGATCTTAATCAACCACGCGCACAATGTACATAATGAAACAATAAAATATTTGTAACTAAAATACAGGGTGGCAAGGTACACTTGCCTGCGTCCGACTGCTGAAGATGGGGATTGTCATGCCCCGGACCCGCCCGGGCCGCCGCTCCGCCCTGCCCCACCCAGTGTGGCCGGATTTATCGAACCGGGCACGAATTACTGAGCCTCGGTGCGCCGGACGTGAATCACCGCGCCCGTCCCGCTGGTGCGAGGAAGGAAGGGAGCTAATGGAATGGCCCGTTCGAGCTTTCGGGGGACGTGATGCCTCACGGGCCTGGGGTTGCGTCCGTGCAAGGCCAATCGTTAAGTTGATAGTTGGCTATCATCGCATCAATCGAGTAAGCAGCAGAAATGGACTTGTTGCAATGCAATGCATTTAGCCAATTGAGTATTCGGGACAATCGAGGCAACTTGGGTTCCTTTAGCAAAGGCATACGTTCGTTCCATACATTATGCCCCCTTATGCGATAGCATTCTCGAGGCAACAATCGAAACCAGGATTCCGGGTCTTAGGGACTGTGGCACGCCTATCGCTTCCTCGGACGATCTAGTACCTGCAAGCAAGTAAACTGTTGGTGGGTCAGCACTTTATACAAGTACTGGTGAGATAAAACAACTGAACAGAAACAAGCATTCACTAAAACCAAGCACTAAGTAATCATGTTATAAAATATTACATTACTAGTGATCTTTCTAGTTTTACCTAGGTTCGTTTTATGCAGTTCTAGCAGAGTCATATTACATGGTTTGGAAACATGTTTGAAACAGAGTTTCATATGCAATAAGCAAGCAAGCAATCGTTCATGTTCCAGGGTGTGCGCTGCGTGTCTCGTGCGACTCCAGGGTCAGATGCAAAGCTAGACACACAATGCACAACCTTAGGGGCAGTCATCTATCCAAGACAACACAATGACTTAGCTATATGTAGGGCGGTCCCCGAGTATCTCAGGATCGGCAGCTGGTATTACAACATACCAATGACTCTTTATCTGATGCTAGAGGCAGCTGTGACTCATGGTTGCTTTCCACTATCTCTGTAGCAGCCGTGACAGATGCAGTTCAGCTCTCCACCAATAGCCATTGTCCGATCGCATGCGAATGCATGGAATACTATGAAATAAACTCTAGTATGCAGACGAGACGAACCATCAGAATACAATCGTTGTTGCGGGGCAATCCGACTTATCACTTGAACACGTTCAGGCACAGTATGGTTCTCTCGAAGCATAGACGATAGTGTTCCAAAGACAAGCTAGGTGAGTTCGTTCATTAACATGCAAGGCAGGTTCTATCATTCTCTTATGAAAACATTGCAAGCAAAAACTCAGGTTATTATTAAGGCGTGCAAGAATCAGAGAACGAAGTTCTGCCCACTCACCTGATACATAATGCCGACGCGGAGCGGGGCATTACAGGGATCTGGTAAAGCGTCCAAGTTCGCGGGTCCTGTAGTACCTAGAGATGAGATACAAACTCAATCAATAACTACCATGCGGCAAACAGGGATGTGACACACGTCTATACATATGCTCAGACTCAGGTACAACTCACAGGGACAAGACACTAGAGGGTTGACCAAGGTTGACTATTGGTACGTTACATTAAAATTAAACTAATCATCTGTACAATATCATCAAACCATCCTCAATCCTTCTATATTCAGCACAGTGTTCATTGGTATATCATGCATATTTATTCCTCATATTCTACCTCGGTGTGCACCGACGTTAATACGTACATTTACTGTCATCCTCAAATACTCAATTAATAATTATTAAACCTTCTGTTTTATATCATCCTTACCAATTCACAAATAGTACTTCTCTTCAATTAAACCCATCATTAATATTCAATCCCCAAATCACCAATTAATGGTTTGATACTACACACTAGTTCACAATCAAACACGTGCTCCTCAGTATTCATCAATGTTCAAATATCAGAATCTTATTTCTCAATAATTTAAATCTGTTCCCACAATAATCAATTTGCATTTAATTAGGACGATGCCTTAAAATCTCATATGGCGATATAATCCCCACTTCATTATTTATGTCTCAAATCCATCCATCATGGATATATATTCAATGTCCTTATTCAAATCATTTTTAAACCTTAATTAATTGATTTAGCATTTTTTCAACCATGTAAAATATTCATAACATCTAGTTATAATCAAACCCTAAACTCCCATGCAAATAAACAACTCTAACATAAACCCTAAACTAAACATACATACATTTATAACAACATAGAGAGGGGGAGGGAGTCGTATACCTCGACGAGGTTTCGCAGGCCGGAGGGGGTGATGGCCGGAGTAGACTGGAGGTCGTGGGGAAGCTACTGGTCGGAGAACAAACTGGAGGTGGTGGTCGAGAGGGTGGAGTGGTCGATGGTGGTGGTGGAGTGTACAGCAGGCCAGCTCGCCGGAGTAGTTGAACGGACAGCAGGCCGGGCTCGTGGTAGTCGAGGGTGGTACGGGGAGAAGCTCGTGGCGATGCTTGCCGGTGAGGAGTGGTTCGTAGCCGCGGGAAGACTGGCCGGGGAGTGAAGCTGGGGGCAGTAGTGGTGGATGGAGGTCTCGGCCGCCGAAAAATGTGCGGGTGAATTAAGGGAGCAGTGGAAGCCGCGGGGAGAGGTCGGCGCAGCAGCTCGGCCGGAGCAGTGGCGGTGCGGCGGGAATACAGGAGGCCGTCGGAGAACGTGGAGGTAGCCGTCGGGAAAGGGGTGGGCGGTCGGAAAATGTGAAGTGGAGGAGAAGAAAAAGAGATGAAGAAGAAGAAGAAGAAGAAGAAGAAGAAGATGGGAGGAGGAATTTCCTACAGTTTGTAATGTAGGAGTGGAAGGAGAGAGAGAGAGAGGGGGTGAGGTTTCCTAGGTTTTGGGGATTAGGGCCGGCATGGGGTTATGTGTAGGGATGGTGACATTTTATAGGATGGTGTGTGATGATTGGATGGTGGGGATTGACCCATTTCAAATGTGTGGTGTCACGACACGCACCCGGAAGTTTGGGCACGAGTGCGTGGGTACGTCCAGCCTACGCCGCAGAGTCGACGGTAGTACGCTGTCTAGGTCAATCCACAATTACTAACTAGCTCATTCACAATAACATAGGAAAGATAATAAGGAGAAATGAAACTTAAGATTGCAACTGAAAATAAATGTGACAACGGATTCAAATGTTTAAGTACAGAAATTCAATATTCAAATCGGGGACAAACCCGATAAATAAGATAAGAAATAGAAGTGAAAGATAGCTACTACTAGCTACTCAGCAGCAGGGGTCTCCTGGGTGGGTTCTGGCTCCTCATAGGTATCATCTGTACCCTCATAGGGACCATAATAGGTAGGGGCAAGGTCCTCATCATCGCCTAAATCAACAGATCCAGTCAGGAAAGGAGCAAAGTACACAGTGCACAACAAGGTTAAACTAAATATTTATGACAATTAGATATTGAATATCATGTTAAGGAAATTGCATAAAAGAACGTCAATATCTCAGAGTCACAACTATAAACAGGAATATGAGAAAACAGAAGTAAATGAGCAGAAAATGAAACTACAACAGTCAGCAAGAATTATAACATGACCAGAAATTATCTGTATGAAACTTGTGTTTGTTTTTAGAATACTTAGTTGGCATATAGGGGTTTATAAGGCTAATTAGGCCGTCATGGACAGCTATTAAACACGAATAATCGAGATCCGGCTGATGGACAGTCGTGTACCAACAGCTATTAAACACGGCAAGGGAAAGGGTAAACTACATGCCTTCTAGGTATTCTCCCACCCGACATGAAAAACAAGACATGAATTCCAATATTCAAGACATGAAATATAGTATTCTAACACTACGTGTAATCAGCAAGGGTACTAGTAGAGCAGGGAATTTAATTATCACAATATAAAGATTAACTTGAAGTGCAGGTACTTGCCTGTTGTTTGGATCTGATTAGTTAGGTTCTTGGAGGAAAAGTCCAGAGATGAGTCCAAAAGCTGAAATAGACATTACCATCACGCTCAGAAGGTGTCAAATAGCTACAAACGCCTGTCCTTGGGTCCAATTTGGATACAAGGGCAAAAACGGCAGTTTCGGGTCAAAACGGGGTCCGCCGGTGGGCCCGCTTTGCACCGAAAAATGCGTCCGGGTCAAAGGTCTCTAAATTCATCAAACTTAGTGTCAATAGGTCAGGAACGCTGATACGAACCCAACAGAACTTCCAGATTTGGATTCGCGTCGAGCGGGGCCTGTGGGGCCCACGACACGCGATTTCGTCAACGTTCTCAGAATCGAACCAAACTTGACCCACAGGACCAGCGTATCGCTACGAGTCCGATGGCGCAAGTTTCGTCTCGATCTGACGAGTGTGCACGAAGTTAGGGTAAAATACAGAAAAGGCGGATACGGGGCGATGTCCGCGGATACGCGTTGATTCCGGTGTGCACGCACACCCGAATCAGCTTCCACGAAAACTCACACGTCCGTATCAACGATGCGTACGTATCTGTGAAGACCGCACGCGACCAAGTCGTCCCGTTTGGCGGGGCGGACTCAGTTCCGGGGTAAAACAGGGTCTGGTTTTTCCTGTTTTTGGATCGCGGTGTGCGATCACCACAGGACGCGATGTCCCGAACAGCTTGTCCGGACACCGAGAGGGTCATACAGGCTTCGCAACGCAATTTGCGGAAATAGAAACGGAGCTACGAGGCGAAAGTTACGCGTACCTGAAGGGGACCCGAAAATCAGGGTCGAGACGTGTCCGTGTCGTGTCCGACACGGAATCCAAATTAGGGCTAGGGTTAGGGTTTCGACGTGTGTCGGCCGTAGGCGGCGGAGGGCGGCCGGAGAGGCGTCGGCGAGGGCGGGGGACGGTTCGCCGGGGCTAGGCGGAGCTGCTGGCGGTCGGCGGTGGCTCAGGGCGGCCGGCAGCGGCGGTGGGGGCTGCTCGTGCTGCTGCTGCGGTTGCTGGAGTCGGCGGCGGCGCCGGAGGAGGAGCGGAGGAGGGGAGGAGGTGCGCCGAGGGAGGAGGCGGCGCTGGCGGTGGCTGGGCTGACGGCGAGGCAGGGCGGAGCTAGGCGGAGAGGGGTGGCCGGAGAGTTAGGGTTAGGGCGAGGGTGGTGGAGGAGACGGCGAAGGGGCGGGGGATTAAATAGAGGGGCGAGGCGGTTAGGGGAGCCGGCCAAGGCGGAGCGGGGGCGACGTGACCGCGGGGAGCGGCGCAGCGCACGGAGGACGGCGCTGCGCGCGGAGGGCGGCGGAGGAATCGGGGCGTCGTGGGGGGGGGACGGGGTCGTGCGGGCGGGTCGGCTGACGGCGGGTCGGGTTCGGCTGAACCCGACCCGACCCAATAGGGCGGCTGGGCTGGTTAGCGGGCTGGGCCGCGGCCCAATGGGCCAGGAAAAAAATAAAAATAAATAAATAAATAATAAATAATAAATAATAAGTAAATAATTTAGAAAATTAATTAAATAATTAATTAAATAGTTTTCAGGTATTTAAAAATATGTCTGAGGCCCAGAAAAATCCAGAAAAATTACCCTAAGTCCAATTTTCTATTTTACACCAAAAAATGTTATTTTCATGATATTTTAATATTATTTATTGCTAATTAAAAATCATTTATTAATTGAAAAGCTTGATTTTAATTACAGAAAATTCTCAGAAAATTCCAGAAAATTGGGGAAAATCCAAGATTTAATAATTTGAAAATTCAGGGGGTTTACAACCTACCCAACTTACAAAAATTTCGTCCTCGAAATTTAAGAATAACAATGGGACGAAAAGAAAGGCCGGAAATTAAATATACCTCAGGGTCCAAAAAGATAGGGATATCGCTCTCTAATCTCGTCTTCTCGCTCCCAGGTGGATTCGCCGGGAGAATGGTGCTTCCAAGCTACGCGAACCAGGGAGATAACCTGGTTCCGTAGAACTTTCTCCGAGCGATCCAGTATCTCCACGGGTTGCTCTTGGTAAGTCAAACTTGGGCCTACTTCGAGCTCTGAGTGATCCAAAATGTGGCTGGGGTCTGACACGTACTTCCTCAGCTGCGACACGTGGAAGACGTTATGTACTCCATCCAGAGAGGGTGGCAATGCCAGTCGGTATGCCACTTCTCCGATTTTCTCCTGAATGCCAAAAGGTCCAATGAATCTTGGGCTGAGTTTTCCACTCCTTCCGAACCTAATGGTGCCACGTGTCGGGGAAATCTTCAAGAACACCAGTTCTCCAACCTTTAACAAAGTTATAATCAAGTCTTAGTTCCATAAGCAAAATATTTAAATTGACTTGAATAAATTTAATTACCTCAAATTCCAAGGGCCTTCGGTGGCTATTTGCCCAATGTCGTTGCCTGTCTTGAGCCACTCGAAGTCTGTCCCTTATTTGCTTTACCTTCTCAGCTGAATCGATCACCATCTCTGGTCCCAGCAGGGCTCTTTCTCCAACGTCGTCCCATGATAGCGGGGTACGACATCTTCGTCCATACAGAGCTTCAAATGGAGTCATCTCAATACTTGCTTGGTAACTGTTATTATAAGAGAACTCCACCAGATGTAGGTAGTCTTCCCAGGATCCTCCAAAATCCAGAACACATGTACGGAGCATATCTTCAAGTGTCTGGATTGTACGTTCCGATTGCCCATCGGTTTGGGGATGATAAGCCATGCTGAATTTGAGTTGAGTCCCCAAACTGGCTTGTAAGCTCTTCCAGAAGTGAGAGGTGAATCTTGAATCTCTGTCGGAGACAATACTTACTGGAACTCCATGCAGCCTAACAATATGTCTGATATATAAATCTGCCAGCTTCTCTGTAGATAGCCCTACTTTGAAAGGTAGAAAATGTGCAGACTTGGTCAGTCTATCTACTATCACCCAGATTGCATCCTTACCACTAGGTGTCCTTGGAAGTCCGGAAACAAAATCCATTGTGATATGTTCCCACTTTCACTCCGGAATGGGTAGGGGTTGAAGCAGTCCTCCAGGTCTTTGTCTTTCTGCCTTGACTTGCTGGCACACTAAACAACGAGATACGAACCTGGCTACTTCTCTTTTCATGCCATGCCACCAAACATGCGTTCTCAGGTCCTTGTACATCTTGTTGGCTCTTGGATGCATAGAGTATTGCGATCTGTGCGCCTCTTGCATGATTTCTTCTCTTATGTCTCCTTGAGGTACACATAATCTATCGCCATGCCTCAGTGATCCATCTTCATGAATTCTGAATTCTTCTACTAGTCCAGCTTGCACTTGACCTCGAAGGCTTCGCAGGCCTTCGTCCTGAAATTGAGTCTCCTTGATCTTGTCCATTAAGGTAGACTGAATCTGCAAGTTCATCATTTGGCCTTCTTTTCCTGGGATAATTACTTCAATACCTAAACTTTCCAAGTCCTCCAGCAGGTGTCTGTCCATAGTCAAGTGCATCGCCATAGGATACCTGCTTAGAGCATCAGCAACTACATTTGCCTTCCCAGGGTGATATTGAAGAGTGATATCAAAGTCTTTCATTAGTTCCAGCCACCTTCTTTGCCTCATGTTTAGCTCTTTCTGGGTGAAGATATATTTTAGACTTTTATGGTCTGTAAATATTTCCACCCTTTCTCCATAAAGATAATGCTTCCAAAGTTTAAGAGCAAAAATGACAGCTGCCAATTCTAAATCATGAGTTGGATAATTCTTTTCATGGGGTCGAAGCTGTCTAGAGGCATAGGCTATTACCTTCTTGTTTTGTTCCAGTACACAACCTAGACCTTTTCCAGAAGCATCACTATAAATAGCGAAACCTCCGGTTCCGGAAGGTAAGGTCAGAATAGGAGCAGAAGTCAGTCTTTTCTTCAATTCCTCAAAGGCATGCTGACATTCATCAGTCCAGGTGAACTCTTCATCCTTCCTTGTTAATTTTGTCATGGGCTCCGCAATTCTTGTAAAATCCTTCACGAACTTCCGATAGTAGCCAGCTAGTCCCAGGAAGCTTCTAATCTCTGCTACAGAGTCTGGAGTGGGCCAGGATTCTACTGCAGCTATCTTCTTAGGATCTACTGCTATTCCATCTCCAGTCACAACATGTCCCAAGAATTCTACTTTGTCTAGGAAGAAAGCACATTTAGATAATTTTCCATAAAGTTTTTCCTTCCTCAAAGTCTCCAATGCTAACCTCAAATGTTCTTCATGTTCTTCGGGGGTCTTGGAGTAGATCAAAATATCATCAATGAAGACCACTATAAATTTGTCTAGGTATGGCTGGAAAACTCTGTTCATTAGGTTCATAAAAACTGCTGGAGCATTCGTCAACCCGAACGGCATTACTAAGAATTCGTAGTGTCCGTTCCGGGTATTGAAAGCAGTTTTAGGGATGTCTTCCTTTCTCACCCTTACTTGGTGGTAACCAGACCTTAAATCAACCTTGGAAAAGACCCGAGCTCCACTCAACTGATCAAATAAGTCATCTATCCTGGGCAGGGGATACTTATTCTTAATTGTTAAGGCATTCAAGGCCCTATAGTCAATACACATTCGGGATGTTCCGTCCTTCTTGGGCACAAATAATACTGGAGCTCCCCAGGGTGAGACACTAGACCTAATGAAGCATTTGTCTTCTAGTTCTTTGATTTGCTCATTTAGTTTTATTATCTCCTTCTTGTTAATTCTGTAGGGATTTTGGGACACTGGTGCTGCTCCTGGCACTAAGTCAATGGAGAATTCAACTTCTCGGTCTGGGGGTAAGCTTGGAAGATCCTCAGGGAAGACATCAAGGTATTCAGAGATGATAGGTAGTGGCACTTCTTCTGTTACTAGGGCTCCACAAATTTTGTTATTACCCATTTCTCTAGAACCTCTAGCAAATTCAAATTCTGGCTTGTCAGGTGGCCTAAAGATTACACTACCTCTGTGGCAGTCTATTGTGGCATGATGTTGACTTAACCAATCCATACCCAGTATAATGTCAAAACTGGGCACTGGCATTACAAGTAATCTAGCATACAGTTCTCTTCCACATAATGTAATAGGACAATTGTTACAGGCATCACTAACCGGAATGATTCCTCCACCGGTAATGATCTTATAACAATTCCTAAGGGGTTTAGTGATTAAGTTATGCTTCATAAGGAAATCTACTGACATGAATGAATGAGAAGCTCCAGAGTCGAATAAAGTAATAGCTGGTATTGAATTTATAAGCACAGAACCTGTGATCACGTCTGCTGTGGCTTCTGCTTCTTCCAGAGTCATTGCATAAGCACGACCTTGCTGCGGTGCACCCCTCTGTTGCTGCTGTTGGTGCTGAGCAAAGCGTTGTTGTTGAGTTGGAAGCGGGGGTCCCCTCTGTTGTGCTGCTGGGGGCCTGGCCTGGACTGGAGCCTTTGGTGCAGCGGGGCATCCTTGAGCAGCAGGACAGTCCCTCAATTGATGTGCTGGGGAGCCACAATAGAGACAGGCACCTAGCCTCTTTCTACAGTCTTGCCACGTGTGGCCTGGTTTTTGGCAATAGTTGCAAGGGGGAGCTCGCTGGTTCTGTCCCTGAGCCTGGTGTTGGGGTGCTGGAGCTCGAGGGAGAGGACGCTGAGTTTGCTGCGGGGCCCTCTGTTGTTGTTGTTGCTGTTGTTGAAAAGGGCGTTTGTTGGGTCCCGCATTTCCGGTATCTCTTTCTCGCTTCAGTTTGTGCCCCATATCTCTCTCTACGCCTTGTGCCACGCTCAGGATTTCTTCATAGGTACGAGCTCGGCTGGTGGTGACAGCAAGGCGAATATCCGGAGACAGCCCCTTCTTGAATCTACGGGCTCTGTCCTCCGGGGTACGAACCATGTACTCCGCAAAGTGGCTTAACCTGCTAAATTCAGTAGTATATTCATCAACAGACAGATTACCTTGTTCCAGTCTCTCGAATTGGCTTTCGAGAGCTTCCCGAGCCACTTCGGGGTAGAATTTCTCCTTGAATAGCCTCTTGAAGTCTTCCCAGGTAATGTCAGGGGCAGATAATTGGGGTTCATCTCTGAACCAGGTTTGAGCAATGTCGAACAGTTGCAGGCTTGCGGACTCCACTTTGAGATCATCGGGAACCCGAGCAGTCTTCAGGAGTCTCTCGACATTCTCTATCCACTCATCGGCATAGAGAATGCCCTCAGTTCCGTAAAATTCCAGGGGTCTTAGATTCTTGAAGTCTTTGGCACTCCCTGGCCTCTTGAGTGACGACTCCTGGGGCTTAAGAGCTTCTGAGAGGCTGGTCCGCAGAAGTGCTGTCTGTTCTTTCTGGGATTCCACCAATCCCTGGAATACTCCTAGCAGTTGTGTCCCATCTAGGGTAACTGCCGGGACAGATGGAGGCGGCGGGAGTGCAAGAGTCTCGGGCACATTCTGCTCAGCTGGTTCTGATGTGCCTCCTACTGTGTTCCTGGTCTGGACCATTCTGAAAGATTAAGGGATAGGAAGATCAGAATAGAATACTTGGAAATCAAAGGCGATAGGAAAAATTGAGCAGCAATGATATCAAGAATTGAAATAAGGACGCTATACCGTGAATGAGCTTTTCCTAGAATCCTCAATCTTATTCCATACCCTGTCCTAGTGTCACGCCCCAGTCCCAAAATGTCGAGGGACTGAGCACGTGATAATGGCCAGCAGCACACACCGATAGACAAACCCAATTTAATGGATCCATCGGAGTGTACTTAAGCTGTATTATACAAGTCAGGGTTTACTAATCTCATCCACAAATTAAAGATAGCAATATCAGCATAATGAAAGATCTACACAATATCCAGGCAAAGTAAATAAATCGGAGAACAATCCGATATTAAGTCTGTTACACAAGTTCTCAAAGACAGGAATTAAAGAGTTTAATTAAACAGGAAATAGAGAGTTTAATGAAACAGGAAAATAAAGACTAAATGACTGAGCATGGTGAAGCAGTTGTTCAGGAGAAGTCCTCAGCGGTCACCTCGTCCTCAGGTTCAGGTACTGCTCCGAGTAGTGCCCCTGTTCCGTACACCTCAGGGTAGATCTCGTCTGCTATAACTGGAGAACAAAACCAGGTCCTCAGCGGGACGTAACAAGGTACAGAAGAATACGAGCCATAATACAGTGAATGAGCATGCAAGTCAATCAAAATGTTAAACACAAGAGAAGCACAATAAATTAATAAGTCTAAGACAGTGGCATGCCGATGTTGCTATCAAACAAATCTGGGTAAATAATTAAACTAGCTAAGTGATCATGCAAGTGAGAGTTATTATTCATACTCAGGCTGAGACTACTACAGGATCAGTGACAAGAAACCATAGCAGTGTTTTCTCGAAGGGCCAGTACAGGTGCCAAAGCTCTGTGTCAGAGACTAGGACACTTCCAGATAACCAGATATATATATAATATAATCAGCCTTGATATGGTAATACTCTCCCCACCCAATGAATCTCACGTCACAGATCTCAATGTTCATGTTACGCAAGATTGAAACTAATGCAGTCAGTCATTTATTAAGTTCTAAAGCTTAAATCATAAAATCTATATCTATTACAAACCCCCTTGAATAATCAGGAAGATTCTGTATCATGCTTGTGTCAGGTGTCCTGGGGATAATTTACTTGATAGGGCAAGTACCACAGTCACAGAAATTAGAGCAAGAGATTCAAAATGAATTAAATACTGCATTTAATGGCAAGGTACACTTGCCTGGATTTTCGGTTCCAAAGGTTGCTCTGGCTTCAGCTGGATTTCCAAGCAGTACTCCGGTTGCTGAAATAGACATCACCATCAGGTCCATAACACATCAATCAGCTAGGAACGCCTGTCCTTGAGTCCAATTTGGAGACAAGGGCAAAAACGTCATTTTCGGGTCAAGGCGGGGTCCAGATGTGGGCCGTCTTGCACCGAAAAATGCGCCAGGGTCAAAGGTCTCAAAAACAGTCCAACTTAGTGTCAACAGGTCAGGAACGATGATACGAACCCAACGAAACTTCCAGAATTGGATTCCGATGAGCCGTTCTCAAAATCGTCCGTCGGGTGGAGCCTGTGGGGCCCACGACACGCGATTTTTCCAACGTTCTCAGAATCGAACCAAACTTGACCCACAGGACCATCGTATTGCTACGAGTCCGATGGCGCAAGTTTCGTCTCGATCTGACTTGTGTACACTAAGTTACAGCGAGCAACAGAAAGTACGGATACGGGACGGTGTCCGCGGATACGCACTGATTCCGGTGTGCACGCACATCCGAATCAGCTTCTGCGAAAGCCCGCACGTCCGTATCAACGACGCTGACGTATCGGTGAAGACCGTACGCGACCAAGTCGTCCCGTTTGGCGGGACGTACTCGATTCCGGGGTGAAACAGGGCTAAGTTTTTCCTGTTTTTGGATCGCGGTGTGCGATCACCACAGGACGCGATGCCCCGAGTGGTTTGTCCGGGCACCGAGAGGGTCAAACAGGCTACACGATACAATTTACGGAATCGAATTCCGAGCTACGAGTCAAAAGTTACGGTTACCTGAAGTGGGTCTGAAAACCCGAGAAGTTCTGTGTCCTCGTGTCCTGAGTCGAGTCTTGTGTCCTCGTGTCCACCCTAGGTTTTAGGGTTTCTGTGTCCTGCTGTGTCCTGCTGTGTCGAGTCTTTGCCGGAGAGGGCGGCGCGGTTCAGTGCAGGCGGCCGGCGGCGTCGGGCCTCGGGGCTGCGGCGGCTCGGCGAGCAGGCGGCGGAGCTGTCGGCTAGCTGCTGGGTCGAGAAGTCACCGGAGGAGGAGGAAGGGAGGAAGGGAACGGTGCTGGGCGCTGCGGGTGGCTGGACACGGCAAGGGCGGCGGCGCCGAGGTGCGGGTGTCGTCGGCGGGGAGTCACAGTGGCGTGGGCGGAGGAGTTGGCCGGAGCTAGGGCACGATGGGGGAGGAGCCGAGGCGGATTGGGCTTTATATAGGGAGGAAGGGGAAGGCGAACGGCGGCCGGCGGTTGAACGGGGAAGAGGAAGAGGATAGGTCGGCGGCGGCGGGTGAGGGAGCTGGAACGGAAGCGTCGCCGGCGGCGGAAACGGCCGGAGGCGGGAGGCGAGAAGTCGGGGAGCAGGCGTTGGGGAGATGGAGAGGGACCGGGTTCGCGGGTCTGCGGGTTCGGGTCTGTCGGACCCGACCCGACCCGGTGGCCTAATGGGCCGGTTCAGGTTAGGCGGGCTGGGCCGTTGGGTTGGGCCGGATTCAATTTAAATAACTCATTTAAATAATTAACTTAATGATTAAATAAATAAGTAATTAATTAATAATAGATTTTAGGTGTTTAAAAATAGGTCCAGGGCCCAATAAATTTCAGAAAAATTACCCTAAGTCTAGATTTTTATTTTACACACAAAAATATTATTTTCATAATATTTTAACAATATTTATTATCATTTAAAAATCATTGAATAATTAAAATACTGGTATTTAAAAACAGAAAAATTTTAGAAAATCCCAGAAAATTGTGATAACTACAAATTTAAAATTCTTTGAAAATCAGGGGGATTACACCTAGGGTATTACCCTATTTTAGGATAGGACCTGCATGGGCCACCATAAAAACGTGTCACGACCCGCACCCGGAAGTTCGGGCACGAGTGCGTGGGTACGTCCAGCCTACGCCGCAGAGTCGGCGGTAGTACGCTGTCTAGGTCAATCCACAATTACTAACTAGCTCATTCACAATAACATAGGCAAGATAATAAGGAGAAATGAAACTTAAGATTGCAACTGAAAATAAATGTGACAACGGATTCAAATGTTTAAGTACAGAAATTCAATATTCCAATCGGGGACAAACCCGATAAATAAGATAAGAAATAGAAATGAAAGATAGCTACTACTAGCTACTCAGCAGCAGGGGTCTCCTGGGTGGGTTCTGGCTCCTCATAGGTATCATCTGTACCCTCATAGGGACCATAATAGGTAGGGGCAAGGTCCTCATCATCGCCTAAATCAACAGATCCAGTCAGGAAAGGAGCAAAGTACACAGTGCACAACAAGGTTAAACTAAATATTTATGACAATTAGATATTGAATATCATGTTAAGGAAATTGCATAAAAGAACGTCAATATCTCAGAGTCACAACTATAAACAGGAATATGAGAAAACAGAAGTAAATGAGCAGGAAATGAAACTACAACAGTCAGCAAGAATTATAACATGACCAGAAATTATCTGTATGAAACTTGTGTTTGTTTTTAGAATACTTAGTTGGCATGTAGGGGTTTATAAGGCTAATCCGGCCATCATGGACGGCTATTAAACACGAATAATCGAGATCCGGCTGATGGGCAGTCGTGTACCAACAGCTATTAAACACGGCAAGGGGAAGGGTAAACTATATGCCTTCTAGGTATTCTCCCACCCGACATGAAAAACAAGACATGAATTCCAATATTCAGGGCGGCCGGGGACGGTTCGCCGGGGCTAGGCGGAGCTGCTGGCGGTCGGCGGTGGCTCAGGGCGGCCGGCAGCGGCGGTGGAGGCTGCTCGTGTTGCTGCTGCGGTTGCTGGAGTCGACGGCGGCGCCGGAGGAGGAGCGGAGGAGGGGAGGAGGTGCGCCGAGGGAGGAGGCGGCGCTGGCGGTGGCTGGGCTGACGGCGAGGCAGGGCGGAGCTAGGCGGAGAGGGGTGGCCGGAGAGTTAGGGTTAGGGCGAGGGTGGTGGAGGAGACGGCGAAGGGGCGGGGGATTAAATAGAGGGGCGAGGCGGTTAGGGGAGCCGGCCAAGGCGGAGCGGGGGCGACGTGGCCGCGGGGAGCGGCGCAGCGCGCGGAGGGCGGCGCTGCGCGCGGAGGGCGGCGGAGGAATCGGGGCGTCGTGGGGGGGGACGGGGTCGTGCGGGCGGGTCGGCTGACGGCGGGTCGGGTTCGGCTGAACCCGACCCGACCCGATAGGGCGGCTGGGCTGGTTAGCGGGCTGGGCCGCGGCCCAATGGGCCAGGAAAAATAAAAAAATAAATAAATAAATAAATAATAAATAATAAATAATAAATAATAAGTAAATAATTTAGAAAATTAATTAAATAATTAATTAAATAGTTTTCAGGCATTTAAAAATATGTCTGAGGCCCAGAAAAATCCAGAAAAATTACCCTAAGTCCAATTTTTCATTTTACACCCAAAAATGTTATTTTCATGATATTTTAATATTATTTATTGCTAATTAAAAATCATTTATTAATTGAAAAGCTTGATTTTAATTACAGAAAATTCCCAGAAAATTCCAGAAAATTGAAAAAAAATCCAAGATTTAATAATTTGAAAATTCAGGGGGTTTACATGTGGTGAGGATTACTCATGAAAGAAATTGTTTCTTCATGCAAAAGAGAGGGGTGGATTGTTGACCGGTCAAAGAAGAGGGTTGGCCTCTTCATTTGGCTTTGACTAATGAGGGTGTGCCACATGTCACAACATTTGCAATTTAGCCCCTTAAGTTTGGGTAATTGCACAAACACATGAAATGATGGAAAAATTATGGGAGAAATGGTGTTTGGTATTTTGTAGGGTGAGGGGTGTTGTGTGTTTTGCATGGGCTTAAATAAATGGTCATTGAAATTAAATGGAAATTAAAATAGGATTAGTCAAAGTTGGTATCCCCAATTTAATTAGAATAAATTGTCATGTGCTCTTTAATTAAATGGGGGCACATGAGATCTCAAATGAGAATGACACAAATGTCATTAATGGTGTAGGCTTGGTGTCAGTCTTGGACCCTTTAATTGGTCCGGCTCAACGGGTCAAGTTGGTGTCTCAAAATTGATGGCAACGACACAGGTGCGCGACACGGAATTTAAATAAGGATTTCGGTTACGGAAAATTGTACAATTAATTTAGAGCACAAGCAAAATAGGATTTTAAGCGACGGGAAAGTCCAGCACCTAAATTGGCGTGTCAAGTCAAAAGTGCAACAATCTGTTGAAATTTATGGGCTGATGTTGGGCTCCGAATAATTCAACAATGGTAGGGCGCACCGAGGGTTTAATTAAAATAAACAGACATCTGCAACCTTACTCTAAACCTCAATCAACTGCTGCTAAACCAAAAATTTTCATCCCATACCAGAGTATCTATAGAAATAAATGAGGGAGTTTACAAAACCAAACTCACTTAACCCTGTACCCAACCCGCTAATAGCCACACCCGAAACAGCTGAACCCTTAATAATCAAAATTCAATTTTAAGCGGTACAACACACTGTTCCCTTTCTTCTTCGTTCTTTATCCTCCCATTCAAGGAACCGACCTAGTCACTGACCACCGCTGAAGACACTCGAAGCTTCACCGACCTTAGATCTAGATGGCTCCTAAAGTTTCTCGGAGCATCCAGAATTGCCAAGCCACCGTCTCAACTGACCCCCTTATCGCTTATAAATAGGGATTGATTCCTCTCCGACTTCTCATCACCAATTCAACGGCGAAGCCCTGACCAAAATCACACCTCTTTCATCCTCCGTTTTCCTTTGAGAACTCGTATTCAAATCGGCATGGCCGATCCAACTTCGCTGGGGATCGAGCTTCTCCGGTGACTGCTCAAACTCTGCATAGTCGATCACTACCGCGGATCTTTGGCCATCTTCTCGAGATAACGGTCGTACGTTCCGGTCGTGTCTGTACTCGCCTTCATGACACGCTCTGTGTCAAACTTTGCGGACACCGATTTCACCGACGACGTGGTCGAATATTTCTGATCCTTGAGGTCATCGAGACTGATTGACGATGTTCAATCTTTTCGTGACTCATTTTCTCGATGCCTCGACAAGCGCTGGCCTTGGTAAGTCTTCAGATCTACATTCTTTGGTGAATTTTTGATGTGATTCAAAATAATCAAACTCTTGTTTCGGCAGGTGTTCAAGGAAATATCCCTGTAAGTCTTCTTCTCCAACCAATTTTGGATACGTGTGGAAGATCATTGATCTTCGAGCAAACTGAGTTCCCCTCCGATTAGAGGAACCCTAGATCCTCAAGAGGTTGTGTTATCAGTACATTCTCTGCAAAAAATATTTTGATTCCTTATTATGTATCATTACTCAACCAATGAACTGTTAAATTATTCAAATCCATCGAACCACAACAAAGAAACTTGGATTGATGCCAAGTGACCGTTAGTTTGGAGAGTTCTTCTCAAATATTGATCCAGTAATAATTGATCATAATCGATTGAATTCTTGATCGAATTGATCCTTCACTTGATCACTCGATTTCTTTTTTATTTGGTGCAACTGTTACTTCCATCTTGTTTTCAACTGAAAGTTTTGTATTGGGGACTGGGCTGCTTGTTTGAATTGCTGATTGAACTCAGGTACCAACCTCCTTCTTGATTCAATCTATTTCGGTTCGTTGCTATTAATGAAGTCTTGATCAACTAAGCTCTATAGCAGATTTAAACAACCAATTTCTTGTATCCTCTGTTCGAGACACATCATTGTGTCTATGTGGAACTCGACACACATGTATCAGTTCTCTTACCCTCTATTCTTGAATATCAGTAGAGATCCGGTTGGGGATGAAGTTGGATTAAAATTTTGAAAAACAGAATATTGTGGTAGCATAAGAAAGTTCTGTATCGAGTGGTAGAGGCGAGTATTAGATTAACTTCAATTAAAAATTGAATATTAAAATATTAGTGCATGGGTGAGGCCGGCCTTGGCCTTTAGTCAAGATTGATCAGCAGGCTGGCCCTAGGAGGATTGGAGAGGTTTAATATATATAGTGAAGGAGTGTTTCTGTGTTTCGGTTCAATCATTGGAAGTACAATGAGGATGGGCTAGGGACGTTAATGTTCACTGAACAGAAAATTAGAACTGTTAGTAATGTGGTTAGTTAAATAATTGTTAGTAAGAATAATTTTAGTCAGTTATAAACAACGTTAGTTACAAGTCAACAATTGTGTAGTTATAAATCAGTTAGTTAAATGTTAGTAGTTATAAGTTAGTTAGGAAAATCAAGAAATATGTTAGCCTACCTAATTATAGTTAGTTAGTTATCATAGATTGTGAATATCTCTTAGTTGTTAGCCTACCTAATTATAGTTAGGTAGTTATTATAGATTGATTGTGAATATCTCTTAGCATATTTATTGTTAGCAAAGTCTAACTAAACTCTTATATATATATCTTTGTTGTTAATATGAAGAGCACGGGTTTTAATCTCCTTTATGGTATCAGAGCTTCTCGACTCCTAACCTTCTCAAACGCTTCCGCCGTCCTCTTCTCATTCCTTCCTTTCATGGCGTCTCCAACAACCAATTCTGCTGCCATGATGGAATCCACCAACAACAAATTCCACCCAGCACTTGCCGTCTCCAACATCAAGAACTCCATCCCAATTCGTCTTGAATCAGAAAAAGGCCCCTACGTCTCTTGGGCTGAATTATTCCAAATTCATTGCCGTGCCTATAACGTCTACGAGCACATCATCCCGTCACAACCATTATCGGAGAAAGAAAAAGATCCTGCCTTTGATAAGGATCTCTGGACCCGTCTCGATGCCATCGTCCTAACTTGGATGTACGGCACGATCTCCTCTGAATTACTCATCACCATCTTGAAGCCTAATTCCACCGCCAAGGCACAGTGGGATCGACTTGCGAGCATTTTTTTGGATAACAAACACGTGCGTGCATCGACTCTCGAAACCAGGTTTGCCAACACCTTTCTTGATGATTTTTCCGACGTCTCCTCTTACTGTCAGGAACTCAAAGACTTATCGGATCAACTTACAAACGTTGATGCTCCGGTTGACAACCATCGGTTAGTTCTTCGCCTTATAAATGGATTAAATGAGAATTATGACACAGTAGCTTCTACTATTTCTCAAATGGATCCTTTGCCAGAATTTTATGCCGCTCGGTCTCGTTTGCTTTTGGAAGAGACGCGCAAATCCCGCCAGGCGGAGGTTACCGCTCGCGTACCATCACAGCAGGCTCTTGTCGCCCAGCCCTCCAATGACGCAGCCCTCCCTCCAACCTCCGGGCCCGGAACGAACTCAAACTGACATCAACAAAACAAAGGTTCGGCCAATTCATCAACCCGAAATCAGACCTCATATCGTGGTAAAGGGAAAGGTCGAGGTCGTGGAGGATCGAATCATAATGGAGGATCGTCTAACGGGGGCGGGTCGCGCAACCATCCGCCACCTCCTTTTTGGCCGCCAAATCAGCATCAATGCCAGCAGTACTACCCACCTTGGGCTGCTCCGTGGAATCAGACTTGGACTCCACCTCCACCGTGTCCTTATCCCACTAGCGGGTGGTCACGCCCTCCACAACCATCCAGGCACTCCGGAATCTTGGGTCATCGTCCACCACAAGCTCACACCACACAGTTTCAACCAATGGATTTGGAACAGGCTTTTCAAACGATGGCTTTAAACCCCCCAGATAATAATTGGTACATGGACACGGGTGCCACTTCTCATATGACAAGCGATGGAGGTAATCTTACGGCTTATTTTAATTTGAGCAAAAATAAAAATATTATTGTCGGTAGTGGTCAGGAAATCCCAATTCATGGTATGGACAGAAATCCCTTCCTACGCCATTCCCACCCCTTCGTTTAACAAATGTGCTTCATGCCCCGAAACTTATTAAAAATTTTATTTCTGTTCGTCGTTTCACGACTGATAATAATGTGACCATTGAATTTGATCCTTGTGGATTTTCTGTGAAGGACATTCAGACTGGGAGGCAAATCATGAGGTGTAATAGCACTGGCGACCTCTACCCCATCACCAACACCAACACACGCCAACAAACCGCCTCGCCATCCACATGTGCTGCTTTGTCGCCTACTCTTTGGCACAATCGATTAGGACACCCAGGAGTTTCTATTTTACATTCCCTTAAGAATAAGAGGGTTATTGATTGTAAACCCATCTCCCATTCTAATACTTGTCAATCTTGTGTTTTTGGAAAATATGTGAAACTACCTTTTTATTCTTCTAATGCTTGCACTTTGTCATCTTTTGATATAGTACATAGTGATGTGTGGATATCCCCTGTGTTAAGCTCTGCAGGACATAAGTATTATGTGTTCTTTCTTGATAACTATAGTGATTTTTTGTGGACTTTTCCTATTGGCAAAAAAATCGCAAATTTTTCCTCTTTTTCGGCCTTTAGCACATTTATACAAACCCAATTTCACAAACCCATAAAAATATTCCAATGTGACAATGTGACAGAATTTTCTAATAACGCCTTCAAATCTTTTTGCCAACAAAATGGTCTTGAATTCCGTTTCTCTTGTCCCTATACTTCTTCCCAAAATGGAAAAGCCGAACGCAAAATCCGCGCTATTAATAACATCATGCGAACTCTTCTTGTCCACTCTTCAGTCCCATCCGCTCTCTGGCATCACGCCTTGCAAATGGCTACATATCTTCTCAATATAATTCCTCACAAAAATCTTCAGAACCATTCTCCCACGGATATCCTCTACTCTAGAGCCCCTTCCTACGACCACCTTCGAGTTTTTGGCTGTCTTTGTTTTCCATTATTTCTCTCCCAAACAATTAACAAACTCCAAGCTCGTTCCACTCCTTGTGTTTTCTTAGGATATCCACCAAATCATAGAGGATACAAGTGTTATGATATTTGTTCCCAACGAATTATCATCTCTTGACACGTCCATTTTGACGAAACTCGTTTCCCATTCGCTAAGACCAATCTTTCCATAAATTCGTCATACTCGTTTTTGGATAATTTCTTGCATCCAAATATTCAACCCCATTTCGAATTTCCCACGTCCATTGCCCCTGTCTTTGGGCCGCAACCACCTACTGAGCCCACCCAGCCGCCTCCGGCATCTTCCATTGGCCCGCTCCCAATGGCCCAAACTTCTCCCCTCCAAAATACCTCTGGCCCGTCCACTCCCAAGCAGTCTGCTACGACCAGCCATCCATCCCTACCACTAAATCCCACTCGTACTATTATCACCGGAGTATGCATGGGATTTATTGTCCCAAACGCCGTAGCAGACTGCTTGGGAGTGGACGGGCCAGAGATATTTTGGAGGGGAGAAGTTTGGGCCATTGGGAGCGGGCCAATGGAAGATGCCGGAGGCGGCTGAGTGGGCTCAGTAGGTGGTTGCGGCCCAAAGACAGGGACAATGGGCGTGGGAAATTCGAAATGGGGTTGAATATTTGGATAGCAAGGAATTATCCAAAAACGAGTATGACGAGTTTGTGGAAGGATTGGTCTTAGCGAATGGGAAACGAGTTTCGTCAAAATGGACGTGTCGAGAGATGATAATTCGTTGGGAAGAAATATCATAACACTTGTATCCTCTATGATTTGGTGGATATCCTAAGAAAACACAAGGAGTGGAACGAGCTTGGAGTTTGTTAATTGTTTGGGAGGGAAATAATGGAAAACAAAGACAGCCAAAAACTCGAAGGTGATCGTAGGAAGGGGCTCTAGAGTAGAGGATATCCGTGGGAGAATGGTTCTGAAGATTTTTGTGAGGAATTATATTGAGAAGATATGTGGCCATTTGCAAGGCATGATGCCAGAGAGCGGATGGGACTGAAGAGTGGACAAGAAGAGTTCGCATGATGTTATTAATAGCGCGGATTTTGCGTTCGGCTTTTCCATTTTGGGAAGAAGTATAGGGACTGAAGAGTGACCATTTTGTTGACAAGAGAAACATAATTCATGATAGTTAAGGTCATAAATTTCTAGAAAGACCAAATAAGTAGAAGAGTTTAGTCTTACACCTATTTTGACTTAGAACTTAACACCTATCCTTTGTTTTCTAGGTGGACTTTAGCTCAATCTCCACCATTGATAAAGGCAACTACACTTTTTCTCTCCATTTACGATTTTGTATTTCATACTTGTTGCACATGGTCATGGTTTAACTGATTGTCATTGATTGATGTTATTAATTGACATTGATTGAGTCAGAAGGGGACACGAGTCATAGCATGTGGTTTACCATTAGCCGGATGAATGATTGACTGCTAGTACTTTATTTGCCTTACGCCCAATTATTGATTGACTGCTAGCATTAATTATTGCCTTACTCACATGATTGACTGATAACACTAATTAATGCCTTATTCACATTGATTGACTGCTAGCTCTTATCAGTGCCTTACTCCCATTAGCCCCCACATGTTGTTTTCAGTGTCAGATTGCATGTCATTCATATAGTGTAGTGCATAATTGTTTAGGTATGTTTTGGTCACTTATTTATTTTGATTATCAAATATTATTTATTTATTGCATCATATTGTGAGTGGTTTGGGTTATGTGTTACTTTACTCCAATTCTGACTGGATGTTGATATATTAGGCATGGAGATTAGCACTTGGCTCGGAGGGGGATCCAGAATATTTAGATTAGTTTTATTCAAATGTACATATATATTATTTATTTTGGATGACTGTACATATATTGTTGCCTTTAGTTTCACCGGGTTTGTTCCCGGACATTTATTGTAAAAAAATATGTAATAATGAAAATAGTGGAATTGTAGTGATCGTTAGTATCAGGGATTCGTTAGTATTGCTGTGATGAGAATAATTGATAAATATAATTTGATGAAAACTGAGGTTTAGAACATCTGACAACTACTTCCAACGACATCGTAGGCTGGGTGTTCATAACTCGGACCCGATATCGCGAGCGCGGGATGTGACACACCTAGAATAATAAATGCTTTTCAAAGTCATTAATGCTATGACTGAAATAAGTGACACCATGTGGCAAACTTGTCTGCGTCTAGGATCCCTGTCGCATACTTTTAGGGCTGCTACCTTTACGCGGCAAGCTTGCATGTGCCTTGGCTTAGTGCCTCATAAGCTTCATATCGCATAGATGCTTTAAACTTTGTATATGCATGCGGCCTTTAGTGCAAGCGCAAAAATTTGGATTTTTTTATGCTTCTATAAGTCCCTCTTCAAAGTATTCAAACTTGGATAAGTTTGGAATACTTTGAAAAAGAAGCATGGACGAAAGCGCTTTCTGCCGCATAAATCCTCCTGTCTCATAGACTTCTTGCCGCGTGTACTCGATGTTGCATAGGCGTGTCTCCTAGGCTGTAAAATCTTCATTAATGGATAAAATCCATTGGAAATGCTGTCATTGCATGGGCGTAGGATTTAGGCATCCGTTTGACTCATGATAACTATGGATCACGAGAATCAAGGCACTGTGTCCCATCAGTCATTTGATGGATCGAGTTTTGAGGCATCAGATTCATCTTCATTACTGCCTGGTTCATTGCCTTGATCTCCTCACATGTCTCTGGGCCTATAAATAGATGACTCAGGGAGGAGAGAGAGAGAGAGAGAGAGAGAGAGAGAGAGCTTCATTTATATACTTATTCTCCGCTCATTATCATGTCGAGGGCCCCCATTCCCTTTGCTGAGGAGTTTACCAGGGGTAAAGTTGATCCGTGGCCCCCTGATACTAATGCTTCGATTGGAGGTACATGGGTGCTTGGGCCTTCTTTTACGAGGCCATGGACACACGTGCACCGTCTTGTCACATGGACGAGAGCGCCAGGAATATGAACAGATGAAACTTTACTGTTGGACGTGTATGGTTGTTGCTGAAAGGTCTCGACGTGAATATGCGTTAATGGCCCAAACTTTCCATTATGCGCCTGGATACAACTGTCTTAGGATACTTATCATGAACATGCATCAAAAAGCTATGCGTGACCTTTCGTCGCATGGATACGACTGTCTTCTTTAGACACTGCATCATGCGCCAAGGTCAATATGCGCATGTGTGCAGGAATTTATTTGTGCATATGGCATCTCTTGCGCATGGGTGACTTACCTCTGTGCATTTCTGCCTTTGCATGTATTTCCAACATTCTGACTTTGTGTGCTTGATATGCATGGATCGTCTTAAATCACTTCGGTCTCGATGGAGCATAGAAGGATATCATAAACCCTATCATTCGAAGTAAATGCCAATCTTATGCGGCAGTTCGCCAAGAACTAATCCAAGAGATGAGGATGAACGTCCTTCGTCATGAGCAGAGCTGTCCCTGTTTATACGACATGCTAGTCACGTTTCTCCCCTTTATGCGGCTTGCCGTCGGTCGAGCGTCTGTGATGCTGATTACGGGATTTGGATTGATTGTCCCTGTCTTCAATCCTCCCGTATGGCTGAAGAGCACCCGATCCTCCCTTCTTTGCTATCCATCAGTATAGATTTTTTTCCAAATACTGAGGTTTGCACTGAGGAGTTTGATGGAGGGATAAACCAGAATGCATTGAGTTCAGCTGCCAAGTTCACTCACGTCGGTAGCAGAAACAACACGGGGGGCACATTGATGAAAAAAGTGCTGAATGTAGAAATTTCTATCATATGTACTCATGATCTTGAATATCAATAAAAATCCTTAAATATAATAAGTTACCATCATATGTACCCATGATCTTGAATATCAATAAAAATCTTTTTCTTTTCCAGAACTTCTCCTTTGGACTTATTGTGTTTTGTGAACGTTAATATTATACTAAAGATAATGTGGACGTAGCATAATATTGTAGCTATCAAGGGCATCCCTCTGGGGGAATCTTAGTCGACTTATTGCCTATTATGTACTTAAATAATTAAGTACATGCAATAAGTTTGAAACCAGACCCTATCATAGGTAATGCAGATGTGATGGGTTGAGATAATTATGTTGGAGAATTTTGGTGGACTCATCATCCTTTGTGTACTTAGAACTAGGTACAAATGATAAGTTGAAATTACATACACCATCAGAGGTATTATGGACGTGTTGGTAAAAAGTTGATAAACAAGAATGTTTGCTCGGAGTTAATATGGACATGACAAATATGGAATTCCGCTAGAGGTATCTTATTCAGAGGTTATACGAACATGGTTAGATTTAACTCTGCAGTAATAGAAAAAATAAGGCAGAGGTGATGTGTACATGACTGTTTTATTGTGCTATCATATTTGCTCTACTGGGAAGAATGATAAGAGTATAGTTACACTATAAGAAAATAGGACTTTTCGACGTTCCCCTCCCGACATTTATAGGAACATCGGCTTAGGCAAGATATAACGACATTCAACAATAAACGTTGAAAAATACCGACGTTTGATCTTAAACGTCGAGAATTTCTGACATATTTTTCCTGACGTTTATAATAAAGTCAGCTTAGACGTGAAATACCTATGTTCAATAATAAACGTTGAAAAATAATAACGTTTGTTCGTAAACGTCAAAGGATTTACCGACATTTTGGTCAAAAATATCGATATGTACGAGACTGATTTATTATATAAACGTCGTTCTATTTTAGACTTAAAAAAGAAGAGTAAAGAATGTATTTTCGTTCCCCTAATATTTTCCACCAAATTTGTTTCCCTCCTAAACCTCCCTCTAATATTTTGCATCTCCCCCCTCCAAACATACTATTCCTCCCTATCCCAACAGAAGCAGATCTACTGCCATATCCTAGTCTCCAACCTCCTTACCATTCGAAACGTCGCCGGGGAGCTCCTCTTCTTCTATCACCACCACCACCACCTCCTCCTCCTCCTCCTCCTCCTCAGCAGCCTCCTGAACTCCCAACGCTCTTCTATTACAACCTCATCATAAAATCCCCCTTCAAGAATGATGACCTTAAGAAAACCCTCTCCCTCTCGTCAATGCGAAGAGAGGAATGCCCATCCCCTAACAGATTCACCTTCCCCTACATGCTCCAATATTTTTCCAGTCTCAACAGGATCTCCGATGGAATGATGGCCCACGACATTATATCGAGTCCATTCTTGACTCCAACCCCTATGTCAGGAACTTCCTCCTCCAAATGTATGCTCCGACAGGCCTCGCTGATGCTACCAGCCAACTATTCGACGAAATATGGAAGACGATGCGAATGGACACAATATGTTAGAATGTTCTTATTGTCGGTCTCGTCAACTGTAGGCAGTTTGAGACAGATTTTCTTTTGATGATGCGGGAGACACTAAACTAAATATGAAGACCAAGACTACTGATAATGTGGGATTTTGTGCATGTATCAACCCTTTATCAAATCATAACCAGGTACCAACACAGAAGACTATTGATGTTATTTGATACCAGTCTCCTTTCCATTATTTTATATCTCATTTTTATTGGGTATGAAAATTAATGGTATTTTTCCTTTGTGTAGCATACTTGTTTGTTGTTATGCCTGGTTGTGGGTGGGGAGTGGTATTTTGTGTTTACTTTGTGTTCTATGTTCTAGGAAGTGGACACGTATATATCAACCTTTAATTTCCAAGAATTTTAGGAGGAAGGGGGCTTTTTTGTAGTTTGCATGGCAACTGCGTTAAAATGTTGGCTGTCATAATTGGTTTTTAAAAGGCTATGTTGCATCTGTGTAAGCAACAAAATAGTGTCGCCTAAAATGGAGTGTCACAAAGCTCTAATTTGCCATTGATAGTGTCGTACTAAACCAAGTTCACTACTAGGATCAATTACACGTTCAGATAACTGAAATATAAGTGACAGTGTACTTAAAAATATGAACCAATATCATAAATATTAATGAACAACAAGTATTTTCTTTCACCAGATATAGTTGAAGAAATATTAATAGTTAAAAGAGTAGGTGCTTGGATATTCAACTTTATGGTCTAATAAAATCCATAAAAAAATATGCAGGTTTAAGACGTTAGCATGTGTGATCTTACACTAAGAGATAAAATCCAATACTGGGACTTATAAATAAGACATAAAATTCAATAAATAAGAATTTGGTTTGTATAATCTATATAGTAGACAACAAAGGTGTGAGGAAGCAAAGACATAAAGGGATCAAATCTCCTGTTGTTCGTATATCTTAATTTAGTAAATATTTTTGATAACTAAACGTAGAACATACACTAAAACAATTTTCATAACTGATTATTTAACTGATATTCTTTTTTTTGTTCATTGTTTTCTGCTCTTATATACTTTCCAAGCACAGAAAAATTGCATGTGGTTCCACTATTAAGATATCACCAGGATAGTGACCGAGGGTTTAATAATCATGGGTTTTCTACAAGTGAACCTGCAACCATTTCTGACAATAAAGATTTAAAAGGAACAGACCATAGAAATGAAGTTGGCGAGTATAATTGTTTTCTGAACGTAATAATCTAGGTTAGTATTAGTTGATTTTAGTGTAGAAGCATTATTTTGAGGCTAAGCTTATTTGACTTCTTTTGGATACTTAATAATATATTTTGTAATGGATGTCGAGTCATTGTGGCATTTGAGGCAATTTTGAGACGAGTTTTTGAGGATGTCATCATTGCATTCTCATGTTAGAAATTCTTGTGTTGTCTGTACATTATATGACATTTTTAATTTGTGCTTTAATTTTATATAACATTGTATTCAAATGAGTTTTAATCCATGTCTAGATTTCTAGTATTGAGAGCTCTTTTGATGACCTTTTGAAGATTATGGAGATGAATCACCAGTTACCTTGTGATGTTGAGGCTGGTGGGTGTGGGAAAGCAATCTATACTCATCATATTATTTCAACTCTTCTATATGTTCTTACAACTGGTTTGGTCATTGCTCATTGGTTGATTCACTTAGGAATTCTAAATTCTTTTGTCCTTTTAGGTATGTTTGATTCTGATCAAAGACAGAGGCCCCAGAAGAGTTATAAATTATGGATTTATTTATATTTACCTCCCAATTGCTAATCATATCTCCACTACCCCCCATTTATAAAAAAAAATAGTGTTACACCCCCATTCTTTAACAACATGTTAATTATAATTGTGAACTTCCCCCCCACCCAAATAAAAAGCCTAAGTTTTGAGAATTGGGGGTGGGATAACACTATTTTTTTAAAAAAAATAGGGAGGAGGGTACTGGAGATATGATTAACAATTGGGGGGGGGGGATAAATACAAATAACTCAAAATTATGTTATTATTACCCTCTTATCTATACATACATATATATATATATATATATATATATATATATATACACACACACACACACACACACACACACACACACACACACATAGGGCTATGGATATATATATCTACATATATACATAAACACATAGTTATATATATACCTAGCTACATATAGTCATAGATACATAGATATATATATAACATACATAATATATCATACTATTATATATACACAAGTCCCATTGAAATAAAGAGCAATGAAACAAACACGTGGAGTGCACCGCACCCGTATCACACTCATTCTATTATACGCTTGCGATACGGCTCCACCACACAACAAATGCATCCCGAAGGACACGAACAAGTCTAGAATACTAATTATGCATGATACAAATAACTAATTAATCAACTACGTATCCGTGTCAAAATGTGACATGCACAAACTCCCGTGTCGGAGAAAAATCCCAAAAAATAAACTGTATCGCCAAATTGACGGGATACGACCTACACGTATCCAATTATGGACACAACACTAGTCACAAATAATTAAACATATTTCAATTTGATCTAATTGACCAATTGACAAACATATGATGTACCAATCTCGGAATTCTCCCAAAATTGACACAAAAATACATATAACTTCCTCCATAGGCCTCCTATGAACCTAATTCTAATTTATATGGGTAGTCTATGCATGTGTAGCGGTTTTTTATGGTTAAATCTCAGATTTAGAGTCTACTAAGAGAAGAAAACTAAAATATACCTATTGGGAGATGGATTCCCAATGAAATGCCCAAATAAGTGAATATAGCCTCCTTCTTATAGATCTTGGCTCCTCCTTGTAGATCCTTATTTTCTTTTTGTAGATCCTTGTTATTGTAACCTCGAATAAAGAATATAGAAGGAATTTAAGAAAAAAATGAGTAGGAAATGGTGAGGGAATAAAGAAATTGGAAGGGAAAAAAATTCTAGATCTAAATAAAATAAAAAAATGAGAAGAGAGACTCTCTCTCTCCTTCCTATGGTGGCCGGCCCTAACCCCTCTCCAAAGCAAGTATAAAATAACCAAAATATCCCTTGGGGCCTCTCATAAAGAAATTAATTAAGGAGGAAAGGTTATAGTCTAATGGTTTCACTAACTAATTCATCCTCCTAATGAATGTGCCTAATTATTGGGCTCAATCTAAACTAAAATAAATGTTGGGTCCATGCATCTAAACTAATAGTTAGGTCCACTACACAAGTCCAAAATAATCTAGCATCTAACAATAAATAAATAATACAATAAATAATAATTACACATGCATAATATTTAATATACTACTCCTAAAATAAAAATATCCATGCCAATTATCAAACTATCCTTGGTTGAAAAAGTGAGGATGACAGTCTACTTTCAGCAGGAATGCGTAGGATTTCACCTAAGTCATTAGCATCGAATTTAATAGGAATACCACGAACTCTAGAAGTGATAGTGTCATTTTTATATGCTAAGTTGCAATAGAATATTTGGATAGAATTTAGAAAGATAAGGAAACAGGTTGCAATAAATTTTTCAAGTTGAAATTTTTTAAAAATAGGTAGATATTCATTATAGTGAAGAAAATCAATAGAATAGTCGGAACAGATGGTTCTTTTGGAGAAATCATTAAACCAATCAATCTAGTTTTTTAGGTTAGACGAAACCATCGAATTCTCCGATGTTTGACATAATGGGACAAAAGAGAGAATCAGAAAAGGGTTCTAACTTTCTCTTAGGAGCCATAAAGGAAAATATTTAGGAAGGAACAACTAGGCTCTTTGTGGAGGAAGAGGTAGTTTTTTGTTGGTATGAAGTCTTAACCACGAAAGAATATATAAATAGACTAGCAAAAACCTTAAGTTGGAAGCTATTTTAATAACAAGAATATTCAGGAATAATGCTAATCGATTTCGGTCCGAGCTCGGCTCGAGTTCGGTCTGAATTCTGTTTTCATTTATGTCCAGAATCATAATGCAACTTTAATAAATATTTTGCCTTTCTTGACTTGATATAAATACATAATAATAAGTGCTAAATGGGCTTTATCAGATCATAAATCCTTGTAAGTCAGATTATCTCGGAGTAACTGTAGGGGCCGGATCCCAGCTAGCGGTGGTCCAAAAATACTTAAATACAATGTCGCTTAAGGTTATTTACACATTGTTGACAGAAGGACCCTTTCGGCTTGTATCCAACATTATCATAACTTTAAAGAGCTTAGATTGAACAAGAATTTAAAGGATCTTACAATTCTTATATTTTATCAGAATCTAAAATACCTAATTCTCGACGGATAAAGTTGAATCGATCCTCAGCTAAAGGTTTAGTAAAGATTATGCTAATTGATGTTCCGTGTCCATATATTTTAAACAAATATCTCTGTGTTGTTGATGATCCCTAAGAAAATAATGTCTGATTTCTATGTGCTTAGTGCGTGAATGTCATATTAGATTTTTTGTGAGATTAATTGTACTAGTATTATCACAAAGAATATGAATGTTCTTATATTGTAGATTGAAGTCTTCTAGGGTTTGCTTCATCCATAAAATTTGTGCACAACAATGGCCTACGACGATATACTCGGCCTCAGTTGTTGATAATGTAACATAATTTTGCTTTTTATTAAACCAGAAGGCTAGAGACTTTCCTAGAAAATAACATGTACTACTGGTGCTTTTTTGATCGACTTAGCATCCAACAAAATCAGCATCCGAATAACCAATAAGGTCAAATAATGCGATTCTAGGATACCATAAGGCTACCAACAAAGTTAATTTAAGGTATCTGAAGATATGCTTAATTGCGTACAAATGTGATTCCTTAGGATTAGCTTGATATATCGTACAGAGACATACTGCAAACATGATGTCTGGATGACTAGCGGTTAGGTATAATAAAGTACCAATTATACCTTGATACTTACGTATGTCTGTAGGTTTACTGCTCTCATCAAATTTAAGCTTGGTGGATGTTGCCATTGGAGTTTCGATAGGCTTTGCATTGTCCATATTGAACTTTTTGAGCAATTCTTGTGTGTATTTTGCCTGATTGATGAAAGCTTTTTGTGAATCTTGCTTGATTTGCAATCCTAAGAAGAATGTTAGTTCTTTCAATAGCTCATTTTAAATTCATTCTGCATACATATAGCAAGCTTGTTACATAGCATCTCATTAGTAGATCCAAATATAATGTTATTTATATATATTTGCACTAATAATAAACGGTCAGCAAATTTTTTTATAAAAAGTGTAGTATCAACTTTTCTTTTTAAAAAATTGTTTCCAAGTAGAAAGGAGCTAAGGAGTTTATACCAAGCTCGTAGGACTTGTTTGAGTCCGTATGGAGCCTTTTGTATCTTGAATATGTGGTCAGGATATTTAAAATCTTTAAAGCCAAGGGGTTGTTTAACAAAAACTTCTTCTTTTATGAAACCATTTAGAAAAGTACTTTTAACGTCCATTTGAAAAAGTTTAAAGTTGTGAAAACTAGCAAAAGCGAAATGCATTCGGATAGATTCTAGTCTAGCAACCGGAGCATAGGCCTTATCATAGTCAATGCCTTCCTCTTGGTTGTAACCTTGAGCAACGAGACGTGCTTTGTTGCATGTAACTGAACCATCCTTATTTAATTTATTTTGGAAAACCCATTTAGTGCCAATGATCGGATAATTATTAGGTTTGGGAACAAGTTCCCTAACTTTATTATGTTCAAATTGGTTGAGTTCCTCTAACATAGCAGAAATCCAAAATTTATCAGCAAAAGCTTCTCCTATATTCTTTGGTTCTATTTGAGAAATAAAAGCAACATTTGTACTGGTATATCTATTTGAAGAATGTGTACTTACACCTTTAGATACATCACCTATTATCAAGTCCTCTAGATGATCTGTAGAGAATTTCAGTCTCCTTGGCAGACTTTCCAAACAACTTGTACTGGTTGTATCTTCAGGAGTCTTTTTGGTTGTGGGTTGAGTACTTTCATCATCGTTGCCGTTTGGTACTTGAGTGTTGAGTTCATCAAATATAACGTTAATTGATTCTTCAACAATTAATGATTTCTTATTGAATACTTTGAATCCATTGCTTTTTGCAGCGTAACCTAGAAAAATACCTTCATCATCCTTAGAGTAGGTTATCTTTAGTATTGAGAATAAAGCATTTGCAGCAAAAACTTTAAAGTAACTAATAGTTGAGATTCTACCAAACCAAAGTTCATAGGGGGTTTTCTTCGACATAGGTCAAATAAGTACCCTACTCAAAATATGGCATGTTGTACTTACAACTTCAGTCCAAAAGTATTTTGAAAGGTTATACTGATTTAACATGACTTTAGCCATATCACCAAGAGTTTTATTCTTCCGCTCCACAACACCATTTTGTTGAGGAGTTCTAGGACAAGAAAATTTACGAGAAAGTTCATTTTCATTGTAAAATCTTTTGAAATCACTATTTTTGAATTCGCCTCCATGATCACTTCGGATACAAGCAATCATGAAACCTTTTTCGCTTTGAACCATTTTGCAAAAAGTAACAAATTCAAAAAATATTTTATTTTCGTTTGCAAGAAAATAAACCCATTTATATCTAAAAAAATGATCTATAATGACATAAGCATAAAGCTTACCGAGAAGACTGGCGACTCTACTAGGTCCATACAAGTTCATATGCAAGAGTTGTAGTAGTCTAGTGGTACTTACAACATTGATTGACTTAAAGGAAGATTTAATAGCTTTATTTTTTTCACAATTAGCACATACCATATCTTTCTTGAAGGTAATATCCGGTAAGCCTCTTACCAAATTTTTTGTGGACAGTCTTACAATAGTGTCCATATTTGCGTGTCCTAGATGCATATGCCATAGCCAGCTGTCATCTTTATTGGCGTATAGATATCTGCCTGCATTATTAGTGTCCTTTTCAAGATAGAAAATATATATATCATCTTCCCTAATCCCTTCAAAGATAACATTATATGTGGATCTTTCATAAATAGAATATTTAACTTTTACGAAGTTAATGCCATAACCATGGTCAGCTAGATGACTGATGCTGAGTAGGTTATATTTTAATTCTGTTACTAGACAAACGTCTTTAATGACATGATAGGGAGGAATACCTACATTATCATTACCAATAGTATATCCTCTGAGGTTATTGTTGAATGAGATATATCCTTCTTTCTGCATCTATAGTATTACAAATATGTTAGCATCACCAGTCATATGCCGTGAGCAACCACTACCAATAATCCACTTGCTTCTAGCATGAGAGGGTTGATCCACCTACAAAACGAATTATAGATGTAACCCTTGGTACCCATTTCTTTGAGGGTCCAACTGTGTTAGTCTTTGGTACCCATGCATAAATATTCATATTTACTAACTTTCTAGTTCTACAGAATCTAGACAAGTGTTCTTTCTTACCACAGTAGTGACATATAGCTGTGTTGTTCTCACGACCCACACCAGGTGTAAGGATGCAAGTCGGGAACAACGCCCAGCCTATGCTGCAGTATCGGCGGTAGAACGATGTTTGGATAATCTATCTAACAATATAATATGCCACCAACAATATCAATATACTCAATCACAGATCTAAGATAGAGAATAGCATGAATATGATAAAAGAATAGAATAGTCATAATACAACTCATGAGTCAATAATAATAACATCAATGAGTCAAAGAAAATACTAAACAACAAGTGTGAGACAAATCCAGTACAAAGAGTCTATCTATGAAACTATGAGTCCCAGGTCTTCTATTTCAGTCGGGATAAGACCCTCCTGAGCCAGTGTCTCTGACTCTAAGCCCACAATATCCTCAGGACCATAATGAGTAGGGTACCACTCCTCAGTATCATCTGGAAAAAATATATCCAGTCAGAAAAGGAGCAAAGTACATCTCTACCAGTAGTTCTAATAAATGATATAGACTATGTAACAGTAAATAGATGTGAATATATAAGATGCAACATATAGATACAAGAGATATACAATAAAAAAATACTGGAATAAATACAAGGATGAACAACATGGCAATTAACAAGAATACTAATGACTAAGTGAGTGAGTACCAAATTTAACATATGATCGGCTTGGAGACTTGATACAAGATTAATGGCCTAGCTAATCATACGTGCGATGTATAATTAACACTATTCAATGAACAAGACTTTATACAAGGAGGGTATGATCACATATCTACACTACATACTTTCTGCCTTCGACTGGTATAGTTGATCCAACTATGGTACGCTATGGCACAAGATTCTCTAGGAAGATAGCAAATCTCTCCGAGAATTAGTGTCTGTACATGTACAAAAAGAACAAGAAAATAAGGCTTGTACAAGATACACCATATATATCAAGGAATAACATCTCATGATAAGATCCGGATATACCAATCCGTGTAACCATCGTGTCGAGAAATCAAGGATATCTATACTAGATACAAAAGACATAGAGGATATCATAAATAAGAAACTATCAGAGAATGTACTTGCCTGAAACCTGGTGCACAATATCACAAATATCCGATACGGTGCCTCAAAGACATAGATAGGGAATATAACATCAATACAAGGTTTCGGAATAAAAATAAGTTAAACTACTCAATATCTAGGTCAAAGAGTCATTTCTAAGTCAAAACAGTCAAACTAGGTCAACTCTAAGTCAAACCGGTCAAACTATCTATTTCTAGGTTGTATGAGTCTATCTCTAGGATATTGGGTTCAATACTATGAAACTAGGCCACACTTAGTTAATCTAAGATACTATAAAATTACTAAGATACCGTATCTCAAGATACGCAAACAATTAGATATAGAAATATTATATATGTATACACAAGAAATAATATATATACTAATCCTAATTATAAATGTTAAGTGGATACCTTGAATTTGAACCAAAGCGGTATCGCACCACTACATCCTCATCTTGATACTCAAATCCAAAATCTTGATATCGACCCAAAACCTTGATATTTACCTTGGTATCTCAAGGTAATGTCAATTCCTAATATATATTAACTACCCAAAACTAAAGACTAACATATATTTATCTAATACAACTACTAACTAACCACTAACTACTGATACTTATATGCATGTGCACACACACACACACACACACACACACACACACACACACACACACATACACACATATATATATATATATATATATATATATATATATATATATATATATAATCCATCAATAGATACTATCAAGCTACTAACAATATATCTCTAGATACTAGCTAACTACTATTAGTTAACCATCTAACTAACTATTTAACTAAAATAACTAAAGAACTAACTTATCAAATAATCACTCACCTAGATAACTGATACCCTGTAGCCTGAAACTGCTAACTGATGGAGTGCTCGTTGCTGCTGCTTGTGCCTTGCAATGCTGCTGCTGTTGGGATGTTGTTGTGCTCACAGCACTGATGCACACTGCCTCTGCACACGCTGCTGGTGTGGCTGTTGTTGCTGCACTGATGGTCGACACTTGTTGTTGCTGCTACTAGCCCTGCTTACACTATGCACGAGCCCCTTTCTTGCTGCAGAACTGCCTCGAGGCATTGCAGCTTCTGTGCACAAGTGCACACAGTTGCACTGTACAGTTATTTGGGCCGAGCACCTCACTCACTGCCACTCACTAACCCATACAACCAATGCACTCAACATACCACCATAATACTACACACACACATACATATATACACCTATATATATATATATATATATATATATATATATATATATATATATATATATATATATATAGACTCATATACATATAGGTATCTCCAATACACACTCAACACATAGACACCTAGCTATATATATGCATACCTATATAATATACTATAGATACATATACTTATACATATATATCCTACTAATTTTTCTCATACTAATATATATACACAAGTCACTTTGAATTAAAAAGAAATAAAACAAACACGTGGAGTGCATCGCACCTGTATCACACTAGATCTATGATACGCTTGCGATACGAGTCCATCACACAACCAAACGTACCCCGAAGGACACGAGCAAGTCTAAAATAATATATGTGAACAATATAAAGAGTCAAACACACATCTACGTGTCCGTGTCAAAATATGGCATACACAAAGCCCCGTGACGGAGGAAAACTCTCAAATCAACACGTATCACCAAATTATTGGGATACGGCCTACACGTATCCAATTATGGATATGACACTAGCCATAAACAATCAAACACATGTCAATTTGTTCTAATTGACCAATTGATAACATAATATGTGTCAATCTCGGAATTCTTCTAAAATTAACACAAAATACATCATAACTTTCTCAATTAGCCTCATATGAACCTAATTCCAATTTCTATGGGTAGCCACATCATATGGAGTAATTTTTAATAATTAAAACATAGATTTAGAACCTAATTAAAGGGAAAATTTGAATTGAACCTATTGGAAGATGGATTTCCAATGCAACCTCTAAATTTGGTAAAATTGGCCACCAACTTATAGATCATTGCTCCTCTTTATAGATCCTTGCTTCCTCCTTTTAGATCCTTGCTTTACTAGCCTTCAATGATGATTTGGAAAGAAATTGGAAAGAAATTTGGTAGATAAATGATGTGGGAATGAAAGAATTTGGTTGAAAAAAATTCTAGATCTAGATTTGAAATAAAAATATGAGAGATAATTTTTTTCCCTCTTTTAAATAGGCTGCCCCCCTTAGCCCCCTCCCCAAGTCACTATAAATGTCCAATATACCCCTTAGGGCCTCTCATGAAGAAATAATTAAGGAGAAAAAGTTCTAGTCTAATGGTTTAATTAAACTAATCCTCCTCCTAATGAATGGGCTTCTAATGGGCTCAATTTTAACTAATTGCAAGTGTTGGTCCATGAGTCTAAACTAAACTAGTTAGGTCCACTAACACAAGTCCAAACAATAAACTAACATCTAATAATAATTAAATAATACAATAATTAATTTTACAACATACATAATATTTAATAAATTATGAAATGACCAAAATATCTTTTCCTAAAAAATATGGTAGTGACAAGTCTACCCCCCTTAAAATAATTTCGTCCTCAAAATTCAAAGATGAACTACCCCCAGAAAACAAAAAAGAACAAAACAGAATAGAACATAACATAACATAACTAGGAAAGAACATACCTCAAGGCACAAACAAATATGGATAACGCTCTCGCATTTCATCCTCTCTCTCTCCCAGGTAGACTCTTTCGGAGAGTGATGCCTCCATGCGACGTATACCAAGGAAATAATTTGGTTCCTCAGCACCTTCTCTCTCCGATCAAAATCTTAACTGGCTGCTCTGGATAGCTAAGAGTATGGCCCACCTCTATCTCTGAGTGATCCAACACGTGAATAGGATCTGCCACGTATCGTCTTAACTGTGACACATAAAATATGTGATGTACTCCCTCTAATACAGGTGGTAAGTCTAGTCTATAAGCAACTGTACTGACCCTCTCTAGAATAGTGAAAGGTCCAATGAATCGCAGACTAAGCTTCCCGCCTCCACCGAAGCGAATTGTGTCTCATGTCGGAGAAATCCTCAGAAACACCAAACCACCAACCTAGAATAAAACACAACCTTAAGAACTTAATCTATAACAAATAACCAATATCAAGCACCAAACAAAAATCTAAAACTATACCTCAAACTCCAAAGGTCTCCGGTGGCTATCGGCCAAATGCCGTTGTCTGTCTTGCGCTACTCGAAGTCTGTCTCTGATCGCTTAACCTTCTCCGCTGCATTCACAACTATCTTTAGCCCTAGCAAAGATCTTTCTCCAACATCGTCCTATGACAAGGGAGTATGACATCTCCGACCGTACAGAGCCTCAAATGGTGACATCTCTATACTAGTCTGGTAGCTGTTGTTGTAAGCAAACTCTACCAAATAGAGATGGTCCTCCCATGATCCTCCAAAATCTAGTACACAAGTACGCAGCATATCCTCGAGAGTCTGAATAGTCCTCTCTGACTGCCCATCTATCTGGGATGATATGCAGTACTGAATTTGAGTTGGGTGCCCAAACTCGCCTGCAAACTCCTCTAGAAATGAGTAGTAAAATGACTATCCCGATCCGAGACTATGCTCATGAAAACTCCATGTATCCTAACGATCTGTCTCACATACATCTCTGCCAGCTTCTCCGTAGACAAATCCACCTTGAAAGACAAAAAGTGGGCCAACTTGGTCAACCTGTCAACGATGACCCAAATCGCATCTTTTTTTCCTAGAGATCGTGGAAGTCCGGACACAAAATCCATAGTAATGTGCTCCCACTTCCACTCTAGAAGGGGTATTGGCTGAAGTAAACCACCTGGCCTCTGTCTCTGGGCTTTCACCTGCAGGCACACTAAGCATCTGGATACAAACTGTGTCACTTTTCTCTTTATGCCATACCACCTCACACTCTCTCGCATATCCTGATATATCTTGTTGGCTCCTGGATGTATGGAATACAGAGAGCCATGTGCTTCCTACAACATCTCCTTACACAGCTCCCCACTAGGCACACACAATCTAACAGCATGCCGCAAAGAACCATCCTCAGCAATGGTAAAATCATCCTCCAATCCTGCTCTCACCTGAGCTCTAATGCTCCTCAGATATACATCCTCATACTATGTTGCCTTGATCCTGTCCATCAACTCTGAGTGTATCTGCAACCCCTATATCTGCATAGCCAAACCATGGACTATCACCTCAATGCCCAAGCTCTCCAAGTCCTCCAATAAATATCGATCCTGCGTCAAGAAAATAGCTACCGGATCCTGTTCAAGGCATCGACAACTACATTGGCTTTCCCAGGATGATACTGTAAAGAGATGTCAAAATCCTTCATCAGTTCCAACCATCGATGCTGCCTCATGTTCAACTCCTTCTGCATAAAAACGTACTTCAAGCTCTTATGGTCTGTGAAGATCTCCATACGCTTTCCGTATAAATAGTATTTCCATAACTTTAAGGCAAAGATGACTGCTGCCAACTCCAAATCATGGTAGGATAGTTCTTCTCATGAGGACACAATTGCTTGAATGTATAGGCAATCACTTTCCCATTCTGCTGAAGAACACAACCCAAATCTTTTTCCGATGCATCACTATAAATAGTGAAACCTCCAAACCCTGATGGTAATATCAAAATAGGAGCAGACGTCAACATATTCTTCAATTCCTCAAAAGCAACTTGGAACTCCTCTGTCCAAACAAACTCTACATCCTTCTTGGTAAGTCTGGTCATCGGCTCGGCAATCCTCAAAAAATCTTGCATAAACTTCCTGTAGTAGCCTGCCAATCCCAAGAAACTCCTGATCTCTGCTACTGAATTTGGGGTCTTCCAAGACTCCACTGCTGCGATCTTCTTCCGATCCATTGAAATTCTATCACCAGTCATAACATATCCTAATAACTCCATCTTGTCCAGGAAGAACTCATACTTGGACAGCTTTCCATACAGCTTCTCCTTCCTCGGCACATCCAACATAATCCGCAAATACTCCTTGTGCTCCTCCGTTGTCTTCGAGTATATAAGTATGTCATCGATGAACACCATCATGAACTTGTCAAGATACTGATGGAACACCCTGTTCATCAAATTAATAAATACCGCTGGGGCATTAGTCAACCCAAACGATATCACCATAAACTCATACTGACCATACCGAGTTCTAAAAGCAGTCTTCGGTATGTCCTCCGGCTTCACTTTCACCTGGTGGTAGACTGATCTCAAGTCTATCTTAGAAAATACCTTGGCACCACTCAATTGATCGAACAAGTCATTAATCCGTGGCAAAGGGTATTTATTCTTGATGGTGACATTATTCAATGCCCTATAATCAATGCATACGTGCATTGATCCATCCTTCTTCGGTACAAACAATACTGGGGCTCCTCACGATGAAGAACTCAATATGATAAATCCCTTATCCTGTAACTCGTCCACCTGCTTCTTCAGATCGACCAGCTCGCTGTTGTTTACTCTATAGACATGCTGTAAAATTGGTTCTGCACCAGGCACCAAGTCTATAGAGAATTCAACATCTTGATCTGGCGGCAATCCTGGCAATTCCTCAGAAAACACATCTAAGAACTCTGCTATCAATGGATATGTCAACTCATTGTCTTCTACCATAGCTCTACAGATAATGCCTCTTTCCTGCTCTGCAGTTCCTCTAGCAAACTCAAACTCTGGCTCTCCTGGCAGACCAAATAAAACTCTACCTCCTCTACAATCTATACTAGCACTATGCCTACTCAACCAATATACCTCGAGTATAATATCATAGCTCAGAAGTGGCATTACAAGTAGACACGCACTCAGCTCCCGTCCTCTAGAGTAACTCGCCGATCCTTGCAAATATTATTAACCAGGATAATGCCTCCCCCGGTCATGATCTTGTAAATCCTAAGCAAAGACTCAACTACCAAACCATGCTTCAGAGCAAAAGAAACAGATACAAAACTATGGAAAGTACCACTATCAAACAAAGCTAAAGCTGGAATGGAATCAAGAAGAACAGAACCTGCGATAATATCTCCGGTGGGCTCGACCTCCTCGATGGTCGTAGAGAATTCTCATCCCTGACGTGCACCTCCCTGATGTTGTTGCTGGGCACAACGCTGCTGCTGGTTCGGAAGCGGTGGTCCCCTCGACTGTACTGCAGGTGGTCTCGCCTGTGTCCTCGGAGCTGGAGCTGCTCCCTGAACTGCACGACGAGGATTGGTAAGACACTCTCTCAGCTGATGCCCCTCGGTACCACAATACAAACAAACTCCCAGCCTCCTCCTATAAACTCCCAGATCTGGTCAGGCTTCTTGCAGTAGTGGCAGAAAGCTTGTTGTAACTGCCTCAACTGCTGAGGTGCCTAGTGAACCGGCTCCCTAGTTGGAGTCTGGTGCTGGTGCGGCTGCTGAAAAGGAATGGACTGGAAATAAGGATGCTTAGCAGTCACTGTGCTACTGTTTGTCCCCAGAAAAAAATCGCTCTCTCTCTCTTGGGCTTTAAACCCAACTCCCGCTCAACCTTATGTCACTACCATATTTTCTAGGAAAGGGTATTTTGATAATTTTATAATTAATTAAATATTATACATGATAAATAATTATTTGTTGTATTATTTAATTATTGTTAGATATTAGTTATTTATTTTGGACTTGTGTTAGTGGACCTAACTAGTTTAGTTAGACTCATGGACCAACATATATTAATTGTTAGATTTGAGCCCAACTAGAAAGCCCATTGATTAGGAGGATAATTAATTTAATTAAACTATTAGACTAGAAGCTTCCCTCCTTAATTATTTCTTCTTTAGAGGCCCCAAGGGATATAATGGATATTACATAGTGGCTTAAGGAAGGGGTAGAGGGGAGCGGCCTATTTAAAAGAGGGGAAAAATTTTCTCTCTCCTCTTTTCATTTAAAAACTAGATCTAGAATTTCCCTCAACCAAATTCCTTCATTCCTATATCATTTTTCTACCAAATTTTATCCCAATTCCTTTCCAAATCACCATTGGAGACTAGTGGAGCAAGGATCTAGAAGGAGAAAGTAAGGATCTATAAAGAGGAGCAAGGATCTACAAGTTGGAGGCCAATTCATTATATTTAGAGGTTGCATTGGGAATCCATCTTCCAATAGGTATAATTCAGTTTTTTCTCTTAATTTAGGTTCTAAATCTGAGAATTAACAATGAGAAATTAACCCATATGCATAGGCTACCCATAGGATTTGGTTTTATGTTCATAGGAGGCCTATTGAGAAAGTTATGGTATTTTTTTTGTCAATTTTAGGGGAATTCCGAGATTGACAATTGTTGTGTATGTCAATTGGTCCTATAGATCAATTTGGCATATGCTTGTGTATTTGAGGCTAGTGTCGTGTCCATAATTAGGTACGTGTAGGTCGTATCCCAATAATTTGGTGATACATGTTAATTTGAGAGTTTTTCCTCCAACACGGGACTTGTGCATGTCATATTTTGATACGGACACGTAGATTTATGTTTGACTCTTTGTATTGTTCATAAATAATATATTAGATTTGTTCGTGTCCTCGGGATACGTTTGGATGTGTGGTGGACTTGTGTCGCAAGCGTATCCTAGATCTAATGGGATACGGGTGTGATACGCTCCAAGTGTTTGTGCAATCTATTTCTAGATCTATTTCTTAATTGTTCGTGGTCATTGTAATATGTAATTATATGTGTTTATATATATTTATGTGTTAGTGTGTCATATATCTATGTATCTATGTGTTATGTATATATGTAGCTATTCTTTTACATGTGTAATAGCTATTTAATATAGTAGTATACATATATGTATATGTTATGAGTATATATATATATATATATATATATATATATATATATATATATATATATATATATATATATATATATATATATATATATATATATATATATATATATATATATATATATATATATATATATGTTGTCATATATATATATTTATATGTTATGTTATATATTTATATGTTATTGTGTATGATTATATATAGGTGTACATACTAGTGATATTATGGATATACATATGTATATGTTACTATATAATGAGTTGTTCTACTATAGGTATCATTGGAAATATGTATATATGTATATAGAGTGTATACATATTTATATATATATATAAATAGGTGACCGAGTTTGGCACGAATTTGGCCCGAGTTCGGTTGCCTATTCTAGTAAGGTTTGAGTATGAATGTGGTCTGATTTGGTAGATAGGTTCGATGGTTTATTTGAGTAAACTTTGGGTTATGCCAGTGCGACTCGATGTACATAAGTCCTATACTCAATTAAAGAAAAAAATTAAATTTGAATGACGCAGTACAATCTTCATGTATGTCACGACCCGCACCCAAAAAATCGGGCATGAGTCGTGGGTACGTCCAGCCTATGCCGCAGAATCGGCTGTATAACGCTATCTAGGTCACAACTATCTATATCTCACAATAACCTGTCAAAATAACCTCTCCAAAAGGAGGACAACATTATAATATATGCATAAACTCAATCACAATAACTAGGAAAAGAGTAAAAGTACGATAAGATATCAATAAAAGAAACAAAGAAAGCAAGTACAATATCCAAAATATACAGTCCAAGTCTAAGAGTCTACAATATCTCACAGCAGCAAAATAAATAATACAGTCATCCAAAACCAACTGAGAACAAACCCAGTGAAACCCACCTAGCTATACTAAGGTGCTAGCGGCGTCTCCTCTGCTGGGACGGGCTCCTCCTATATCTCAGGGTCGCAACAATCGTCGACACCTGGCCCATAATAAGTCGGGCAAAAGTCCTCAGGATCCTCTGGAAAAAAATATATCCAGTCAGGATTAGAGCAAAGTACATAACTCTGAAAGCAACTCCAAATACATGGTAAGGTGTATATGACTAGCAATAGAAAAGAATACAAGATGCACAGAAAAGTAAATACATGGTAGAACTGATAAAGTAACTACAATATAAAACTGGGAAATAATACAAGTAGTAGAGAAGTAACTATATGTGAAAAATATGAATACTAGCTAAGTGCCTTGAGCACAAGTTCGTTATGTGATCGGCTTGGGTTGCACATGATTTATTCTACGATATCTTCGTTATGCGTGAGTTGCATAACCGACATACACATGAATACTGTTTGGATTTGATCACATAACCAACTTCTACTCCCCTCCCCCACTAATACTCTTGGATCCAACCATGACACGCTACGTACATGATAAATAACTCGCGCACATGAATGCGAGAGCACACGAAGCACATGAGAATCAATACCCGAAGCACATGATGAAATACACGTGATAGAGTACCCGCTGAACACGGTAAGGGGGATAACATCTTATGACGGGATCCAACTAGTACCAGCTCATGAAATAATGTGTCAGAATCAAGTATTAACAGTTCTAGAACAGATGATATATACGCTATCATGAAATAGAAACAATCAGAGGTAGGTACTCGCCTGATGTCCTAAGCAACTGGTGAGGATCGAGATCCGGACTGGCATCGCAAAGACCTATTGCAAAAAGTAAGGTTAAATAGGGTTCTAAAAAGTTAAACATATATAAAATAACTAAAAACAAGCTTCTAGGGTTGTTCTAGGTCAAATGGGTCAAACCGGTAAAATTTGGATCAAAAGTCAACCCGGGGTCCAAAAAGTCAACTCTAGCCCGAAACTATGTTAAAGGTTGACTTTGACAGTCAACCGGGGCAATTACGGTCAACTCTAGGTCAAACTAAGGTCAAACTAGGGTGCCCCTAAAATTCTAGGTCAAAACTAGCTCATTAAGCTAGTAAACCCTCAAACTCGCCCATTGAGATACCGGGATACCCTCGGTATCTGATATATCAACCTACGCTATACACCTCGCCTATACCCTATAATATATATATCCTAACACGTATATGTATATATATCTATACATATAAAACCAACTCTAACCCCATTCCTAGGCAAAAGTCCAATACCTCGCCCCGATACCCAATACCTTACCTTACCCTTCTCAACTCACTAACTAACTAACTAGCTAGCTATATATATATATATATATATATATATATATATATATATATATATATATATTATATATGTGTGTGTGTGTGTGTGTGTGTGTGTGTGTGTGTGTGTGTGTGTGTGTATATATATATATATATATATATATATATATATATATACACACATACCTATATATATATATATATATATATATATATATATATATATATATATATATATATATATATATATCACTTAAATACTGCTGCTACTACCTACTGTTGCTGCTCCTACTAGTTGCTGCTGCTCCTACTCACTCACTCACTCACTCACGCACTCACTCACTCAAACACACATCCATATATATATATATATATATATATATATATATATATATATATATATATATATATATAAGCTCACACACACATATTATATATATACACACACACACACACACAGACTATACATACATACATACATATATATATATATATATATATATATATATATATATATATATATATATATATAGATATATATACACTTATATATATATATATATATGTATATTAATAAACACTCACCCACACACATATAAATACATATGTATATTAATAAACTTGAAAACTCTAATACACACTCCCCAAGGCTAAACCAACCCGCGCACAAGCCCGAAACCTAGAAACCAAGTCGAAATGGCCATTTGGTCATTTTGACGAACACGTGGAGTACGGTTTGCGATACCTCACGAAACGTACGCCAATCTAATCAGAATCGACCCAAAATTTATCCACGAGTTCTAATCGATGTCTAGAATCTCACAAAAATGCTAACTCTCCAATTTTATGTTCATGGCAAAATTTCACATGTACGTGGAACCCACGTCAAAGAAAAACCCCTAAATCGCCCGAAACGCCCAAAACTCTGCGATACGACCTCTCGTGTCCGAACGGGAACACGTACCTACCCTCAAGACACTCAAGCACGTCTACCTACGTCCGTCTAACCTAGGACAACACCCAAAATGGGCCAATCTCAGATTTTATCCGAAATTGACACAAAATCCTATGTCAAAGTCTCCAAACCTATCCAAACAATTTCTAACTTCCTCCCATGGGTAGCCCTAAGGTTTAGAGAGGTTCTAAACTACTAATTATACTATATTAGATTAATCACTAAGAGGAAAGTTAGGATTTACCTCTTGGGAGTTGAAATCCCAAGGCCAAAGTCTCCAAAATCCCTAGAATTTACCACACCAAGCCTCCAAGTCAAGCTTCTACACCAAGTCTAGGCTTTATACACCTACGTTAGAAAGAATGGAAGATTAGGGTTTGCATTAATGAGAGAAGTAAATGAAGGAAGAGAGGGAAGGTGAAGAAACTTACTTGGAAATGAGTGAGAAGTAAAGAAGGAGAATGGAGAGTGGAAAAATAAAGTAGGAAGAATGGAAAGGAAGGGGGGGCGGCCATGTAGAAAATATAGTGTTAGGGCTTGGGAGCCTAACACAAAGACCATAATACCCTCAAATTAAGTCATCCAAACTAGGGTTTTAGGTTTAGGGTTTCTTAAACCAATCTAACTAATCTAAAAAAACCCAGCTAGATAATTAAAAATAAAATAACTATTCTACACCAATAAATAAGTCTGACAAGGGTGTTGGTTGGGTCTGAAATGGGTCCACTAGGGTCTGACATGGGTCCAGACTAGCCAAAACCCTAAAACAACTATTAAAATAAATGCATACATCCAATTAAATATAAATACAATTATTTATAATCATTACACAATTTACCAAATTAAAATAAAAAAAATCCTATTTTTAGAATTGGGTAGTAATAATGTAGCAGCAGTGTTGAGTCTTGAGATTGTGATATATCGATACATGATTTAGTTAACTATCAAAATTAAGTTGATTGAGACCGGATGGAAAAATATATCAAGGAGATTTCATTGCACCTATCTGATGGGCGAATTCATCCATTAATTACTAGATTCATCCCTCCATGATGGTGCCCAAGTATCCGTGAGCTTTAATGGGTCCTTTTGCCTATAAGTTGGATGCTTGGCAAGGAAGAGAGCAACGTTCCTCTTCTTCTTCTTCTTCTTCTTCTTCTTCTTCTTCTTCTCTATCTGATGCCTCTGCAAAAGTCAAGAGTGGGGAGATTGGTTCTACGCTTCGTCGACTCTCTCCCTCTGATGTTTGATCATATGTCTGCCATTGACGAAGGTAGGGGGATGGATGTGTCATGACCCGCACCCGATATAGGGATACGAATATGCGGGTACATCCAGCCTAAACCGTAGTATCGGCAGTAGAACGCTGTCTAGGTCACAATACTATCTAATCAATCTCACACGAATATCCAACTCCATAAGGAGACACAGATATTACAATATAATATAAAAATACTCAACTACAGAACTAAAGCACGATAAGATATCAAAAAAAATAATCAAAATACAACACAAGTCTAAACAACAAAATAATCTAACTTCAAACAATAACATCCAAGTCTCAATGTATGCCGGAAATAAATTCGGTACCATAATCTGCTAAAAGAAACTAACTGAATAACTAGTGATCCCGGCTAGACCTCCTAAAAATTATACCTGAGCTACAAGGTCCAAGGCTGCAGCTACTCTCCCTGTGGTCCGTAATATGTCGGACACCAGTCCTCTAAGTCGCAGTCTGAAAAAATATATCCAGTCAGGATTGGAGCAAAGTACAACCCGATAACAGTTCTATTAATTGACAAGGACTATAAAACAATAAATAGATGATGCTATATACTGAGAGAAAATAATAAATAGATACAATGGCAAAAATAAAGAAAATAGACAATGTAGACAATATGGTAAAGCCAGTGCATATATGAAATGAAGAGAAGGAACTACAATATCATATACAGGGTAATGTAGTATATGAAACTGAAATAAAGAACTGTAACTATTCTAAGTGTTTGAAATAGTAGTTTCAAAATGTGATCGGCTTGGGAACTTGTACGATCGCTATATGGCCTGGCTAATCATACGTGAGGCATATGATTAACACTAATAATATTTTACACTTGTACGATAGGAATATGATCACATCTCTCACTAGCAATTTCTCATTCCCCCAACTAGTGTAGTGGATCCAACCATGACACGTTACGATACACGATCAACATCCATTAAATATCATGTACAATATCTAATATCAATATCGTATACAATGTCAATATGATAACCAATGTAACATCTCATTACTGAGGATCCAATCTATATACTAGTCCGTGTACCATAATGTCAAGAATCATATGTAACATTTCTAAGAATTTGAATTATAAAAATTATCAAATAATAGAAATTATCAGAAAATGTACTCGCCTGTGGTCCTGAGCTGGCAAATACCAATATCCTGCTCCCGAAGTCTCGCAGAACGATCCAAAGGTCCTATATATATAATATAATAATAATAATATCAGTCGTTACACTAGTATATACATAAACACAACTACACTGCACTTAGAAACTAACGTACGTAGGGGGTGGTAACTGGTCAACTAGCAGGGTCGAATGTGCGCGTCTAAAATGCACAAGTGTCATGTCCTCAAATACCGTGCACAGCAAGACAAATAACTAACACTAACACATGTCCAAATCTCCAAATCTTGTGTAACATTAATACATGGCCTAGCTAGTAGGTTAGTATACACAAGGCAGTTAACTAACACCTATGGTCATACAATCATATATAACACTAACAAGCAAATTCCCATGAAGTATTTACTAAACCTAATTACTACTCATACATGCACACATGTACACTAGGCATTAGGGTTCACAAATACACAATGTTACGCAATAACACAACATGAAGGAAAGAGGGCAAGTTCAAACCTCGGTGTGCGCGGCCCTGGAGGTCAGTCTCTGGCGGTGCAGGGTAGTGCTTCGGCGGGTGGACAGCGGCGACGGTAGTGGAGAAGCTGAACGGGGTGATGGTTGTGATGATGGTGGAGACGGTGGTTGTAGTGGTCGTATCTCCGTCGGAGGAAGGTCGTAGGGAGTCGGGGAGAAGATGTGGTGCTGTGGCGGTAGTGAAAGGTGGCGGTGTGAAGTCGGGGAAGGGAAGTCGAGGGTGGTCGTGAGGTCGGCTGCGGGGGTGACTGCTTGGAAAAGAAGGGACCGTGGTGGCGGGTGGCGGTGGTGATCGAGATGATGGTCGGGATGGTGATGGATGCGGTGGTTGTCAGTGCTTGGGGAAGAAGAAGCTGTTGTGGTGGCTGGTGTAGATGGTGATCGAGGTGGTGGTGTTGATCCGGCGGTGGAGTGGTGATGATGGTGGTTGTTATAAAAAATAATGGAGAGAGGAGAATGATTTATGTAGGAGAGAGAGAGAAGGTGATGGCCTTGGGATTAGGGCTAGCCATGTGGTTCCTAGGGATGGGGAAGGGTTTCTACATGAAGGAAATGAAGGGTGGAGATGGTGTAGGTTTGAATTGAGGGCTAGGATCATGTAGGGGGAAAGTTGGAGTGTAGTACACTTAAAATGGGGAAAAAATTATGTATGACCGATCAACAATGGGGGGGGGGTTCTTCATGGCTTGGCTCCAATGGGAGGTGGACACCTCATTGCATTTTTGCATAAAAGTCCCTAACAATTGAGAAATTGCATAAACAGTGGGATTTGTGATTGGATGAGGAAAAATACCATGTTTGGTGTGAAGTAGTGGGTTAAAAGGGTGTGTGGTATTTAGTATGAACCTTGAGGGTGTGTGGGGGGGGGGTTTGGGTTGGTGTTGGGTCTAGTTTTGGGTTAGGTTGGGTTCTTACACCAATTTAATTAAAATTAGTGTAAATGGTGTTCTTAATTTAATTGGAAGTGCATAAGATAAAAATTGGGTGGGACACACGTATCATGGGCGTAGAAGACTCATAATAGAATATTGTCATAATTTGGGTTGCTCCAAACGGGTCGAGTTTGTGTCTCCAATTTTGATTAGGACGGACAATGATGCAAAGTTGGATTTATTTGAATTTAAAAATAAATGTTTGTAACAAATATTGTGCGACTAAAATGAAGCACAAGAGAGGGTATTTATGAGTTACACAAAGGTCAGAATGGAAGACTGGCACGTCTAGGACAAGGATGTGAAATTTGTTGGAAGATAAAAGCTAGTGTAGCGCTCCAAATAACGAAGCAACGGTAAGGTACAATAATTGAATAAAATTTACGGTAGTGAATTATAACCCCAATAATTAATCCCAAATAATACTAATTTAATCCATAATCCTATATTTGGTCAGGGGTTTATCTAGTGGGTTTCTAGGTCTAGTCCACTAACCCATGCATTAATGAACACAATATAATATATATATATATATATATATATATATATATATATATATCATGTAATTATAAAAAAAATAAAATATACACAATACTTATAATAAATAAAAATGACAAAAATATCCCTATTTTAGAATGTGGTAGTGACAGGATTTTTACTTGTTGCTAGCACGAACACTCTGACACTACCTATTTGCGTGGACCAGACCTCGGTCGGTCTACGCGAAGACATTCTCCTCCATCCGCTGTGCATGGTCGTTGCTTAAGAGCTTTGTCCTGAAGATGCACGGTCGGCGAGAGTTTTCTCTCGGTAGCATGAGTGATGCCGTCTTGGGGCACTCATCAGAGGCATGCACCGAGAAGCTATATACGGCCACACTGCATGGGTGCATTCGCCTCTGCATGGTGATATTTGCTCATCTATAGACTAGATTTGGCGACTGTGTGCCTCTTCCCTGAGCGCATGGATGGCTTGACTATCGTAATAGTGGCGCATGTTCTTACGGATACGCGCCCTTTGATATTTTGTTTTCTTTGCCAATATTCTGACTTTGTGTGGCTTATCTTGTGCAGGGGCTTTCTCGGATTGCTTGAGTCCCGATGGAGCATGGAAGGATATCATAATCGTCGTTGTTTGTAATAAATAAGCACATTACCCGGAGGATTATCTGCGATATTCCAGCCTAGCATACTGTAGCTTCTCTCCGTATATGGCCAGGATGTGATGGGAGATCTCGGGTTGAGTCATGGCGACCCATTTGAGTGGCAGCGACGGGCTAATTATCCCAACTGGGACTTCTAATCGCGTCCTTTCACACGATAGAGTTGGGTTTGCAGGGACTCGACTCTACGTTGTTGTCACTCCTCATTCTCGATATACTTATTTGGAAACTACAAGGATAAGAGCTTTAGTCCACAAAATCTGGGATGACCAAACAAATTTAGTCGTCTAAACTGATCTTTAGTGACTAAAAAATGTAGTTGTCACCTAAAGTCCTCCGGATTGACAAAAATAATTGTGAACTCTTGGGAGACTATTAATTAGTTTAGGCTGACAAATAAGTTATTCGCAAGAAAAATCTAAGACGACTAGAAACAATATTTCTCGTCTAAAGTAGAGCGGGAACACTAAATGTTTCGCAAAATTTAAGGTGAAGATGAATATTTCTTAGGCGTGTCACGCCCCAGTCCCAAAATGCCGAGGGACTGGAGATGCGTGGCAATGGCCAGCAGCACGCACCGATGGATAACCCAATTTAATGGAGCCATCAGGGCGTACTTAAGCTGTAAATAAGGTCTACTACACAAGTCACACTAATCTCATCCATAAAGATAAAGGAATAAACTGCATAATCAAATGGAAATAATGTAGCAACATCATCACAGCAAGTCAGTCGGAGAAACAATCCGACTTAAGTCTGAATAAACTGGCTCTATAGGCCAGGAACAAAAGATGTAAACATGAAATAAAAACTGAGTACTGGAACAAGCACTCAGGAGAAGTCCTCGGCAGTCACCTCGTCTTCAGTGTTTGGTTCAGCTCCAGCAATAGCTTCAGCTCCGGTCCCGTATACCTCGGGATACTGTTCCTCAGCTAAACCTGGGGACATAATCCATTCCAGGTCCTCAATGGACATAGCAAGGCACAAGATAAAAACAAGCCAACTGAATAAGCAGTGCAATAAATAAATGAACAGCAGGATAAACTAAGTAACCATCTATGTGATATGCAAATGAGAGCAACACTAGTACTCAGGTTGAGACCGTTACAAGCTCTGTGTCGGGGAGCCGGTAGCAGTAATAACACGTAAAGGGTCTAGCTCTGCTGGAGAGTCTACAACCTCACAATAATAGTAGATATATATATAGAACAGCCTGTAGCCTGTGTGTCTCTCCCCACCCAATGTAATCACGCAAGCCATGACCATAACGTCTCATGTCCATGTCAGCGGGATTATAACTAATGCAACAAGTCATACTGTCTATAAATAAATAACCCTGTCAAGTCCTGTATCCTATTCAGAATCTCCACAATAACTCAGGAAGATTCTATCCATGATAGTGTCAAGTGTCCTGGGTTGTAGGGTACTTGATAGGTCAAGTACAAAGTAAGGGGATCGTAAATCCATCTCTAAATAACGAACCCAACACCGCGTACGGTGTTAGTACCCGACTATGATCGGGCTCTAGGTACGTCGTATGTTTCCTAGGTTTAATCAGTTTAAATCAGGTTATATGAAATTGCACAAGAAATCCAGCAGAGTATTTTTACAGAAAATATGAAAATAATGACTGCAAGTTTGGCAAGGTGCACTTGCATGATGTTTGAATTCCACTTAGGTCCGGGTTTCGGAAATTTCTAGAGATGTCTCCAAAAGCTGAAATAAACAGTACCATCACGCTCAGAAGGTGTCAAACAGCTAGGATCGCCTGTCCTTGGGTCCAATTTGGAGACAAGGGCAAAAACGACAATTTCGGGCCAAAACGGGGTCCGCCGGTGGGCCCGCTTTGCACCGAAAAACATGTCAGGGTCAACGATCTCCAAATTCACCAAACTTAGTGTCAACAGGTCAGGAACGCTGATACGAACCCAACAGAACTTTCAGATTTGAATTCCGATGAGCCGATCACGAAATCGTCCGTCGAGCGGGGCCTGTGGGGCCCACGACACGCGATTTCGTCAACGTTCTCAGAATCGAACCAAACTTGACCCACAGGACCAGCGTATCGCTACGAGTCCGATGGCGCAAGTTTCGTCTCGATCCGACGTGTGTGCACGAAGTTAGGGTGAATTACAGAAAAGGCAGATACGGAGCGATGTTCGCGGATACGCGTTGATTCCGGTGTGCACGCACACCCGAATCAGCTTCCGCGAACTCTCACACGTCCGTATCGACGAGGCGCACGTATCTGTGAAGACCGCACGCGACCAAGTCGTCCCGTTTGGCGGGGCGTACTCAGTTCCGGGGTGAAATAGGGCCTAATTTTTCCTGTTTTTGGATCGCGGTGTGCGATCACCACAGGACGCGATGCCCCGAGCGGTTTGTCCGGGCACCGAGAGGGTCATACAGGCTTCGCGTAGAAATTTACGGAATCGAAATCGGGGTTACGAGCAGGAAGTTATGAGTACCTGAAGGGACCCAAAAAACTGGGATTTTGTCCCGTGTCCGACACGCGGTTCTGTGTCCTGGATGTGTCCGGCCTAGGGTTGGGGCTGTGTCCGCGTACTGCCACCGTGTCCGAGGCTCTGGGGGACTGGCCGCCGGTCGAGGCAACTCGGGGCGGTGGCTGCGGCTCTCGGCGAGGTCTCCGGAGGCGTCTAGGGGTCGGCCGGCAGCTCGAGCAGCGGGGAGGAGTTGGGCTCGGGGTCGGCTCCGCCTGGGGAGGAGGAGGAAGAGGAAGGGGAGAGGAGCTCTGGACGGCGGGCGGATCTGGGAGGAGGATGTCCGGGCGGCACGGCGGGGAGGTCGGAGCTGGGTCGGCGAGCTCGGGGTGGGTAGCCGGTAGCTAGGGTGGTTAGGGTTACGGGAAGGGGAGTGAGGGCGGAGGAGGAAACGAGGGGGGGTTCTTATAGGGGCTGATCGGGGGAGGTGGTGCCGGGAACTGCGGGGCCGAGGGGGTCGTGGGGAGAGCGGGGCGGTTCTCCGGCGTCGTGGCCGGAGAACGCGGCCGGATTCCGCGGGGGGGGGGGGGGGGGAATCGTGGGGAAGATGGGGTTTTCGGGTTCCGGGTCGGGCGCGGATCCGGTCTGGCCGACCCGCCCGACCCGTTAACGGCTGGGCTGGCTGCTTTAATGGGCTCGGCCCACTGGGCCGGGCCGGGCCCTAAACTTAAAATAATAATAATAATAATAGAAATAATAATAATAATATTAATTAATTAATTAATTTATGTAGAAAATAGTTTTTAGGCTTTTAAAATTAGGTCCGATGCCCAATAAAATCCCAGAAAATTACCCTAAGTCCGGTTTTCTATTTTACACCATAAAATCATATTTTTATTTCATTTTAATATTGTTTATTGGCAATTAAAAATTACAAACTCATCACAGGTGCTATGTAAATTCTTGGAAAATGCCTTTTAAATTCCAAAATTGATTTTAAAAAAATCTGCAAAATTTTTTTTTAGGGTGTTTACAATCTACCCCCCCTTAAGAGGATTGCATCCTCACAATCGAAGGGTAATTATAAAGGCAAGATTTACAGAATTTAAAGAATGCTTAGGTTACCTGATTCTGTAAATAAGTGCGGATAACGCTGCCGCATAACATCTTCTCGCTCCCAGGTCGATTCGCCTGGAGAGTGTTGTTTCCAAGCTACTCGAACCAGCCTGATTGTCTGCCCTCACAATGTCTTCTCGCTGGTGTCGAGTATACCCACTGGCTGCTCTTCGTATCTCAGGCTAGGTCCCACTGAAATCTCAGAATGATCGACTATATGGCTTGGGTCCGTCACATATCTCCTCAGTTGTGAGACGTGGAATACGTCATGCACTCCCTCTAAGGACGGAGGTAATGCAAGACGGTAAGCCACCTCACCAATGCGCTCCAAGATATCAAATGGCCCAATGTACCTTGGGCTTAACTTGCCTCTGCTGCCGAATCTGATAGTACCTCTAGTGGGCGAGATCCTCAAAAATACATGCTCTCCTTCCTTGAACTCCAGGGATCGTCTGTGTGCATCGGCCCAGTGCTTCTGTCTATCCTGGGCTACACGGAGATGGTTCTGAATCTGTTTTACTTTCTCCACTGTCTCCGTTACCAACTCTGGACCCAGTAATTGACGTTCGCCGACGTCACTCCAGCATATTGGCGATCGGCACTTCCTTCCGTACAGCGCCTCAAAAGGTGCCATCTGAATGCTGGCCTGATAGCTGTTGTTGTAGGAGAACTCCACTAAGTGCAGGTGATCTTCCCACGATCCTCCGAAGTCCAGTATACAAGATCGCAGCATATCTTCTAGGATCTGAATTGTGCGCTCTGATTGGCCATCTGTCTGGGGATGATAGGCAGTACTGAATTTGAGCCTGGTGCCGAGACTCTCTTGCATGCTTCGCCAGAAGTGAGATGTAAATCTTGAGTCTCGATCTGATACAATACTAACCGGCACTCCATGTAATTTTACGATCTGTCGCATATACATGTCGGCTAGTACTTCCGTGGGTTGTCCGACTCTGAACGGCAAGAAGTGAGCCGACTTAATGAGCCGATCCACGATGACCCATACTGCATCCTTACCACTAGGGCTTCTTGGAAATCCAGTGACGAAGTCCATGGTAATATGCTCCCACTTCCATTCAGGGATGGGAAGTGGCTGCAACATACCTGCAGTCCTTTGGTGTTCGGCCTTCACCTGCTGGCAGACTAAGCATTTTGCCACAAAGCGGGCAATCTCCCTTTTCATTCCATGCCACCAGTAATATTGTCTCAAGTCCCGGTACATCTTAGTTCCTCCTGGATGAACCGAGTATATGGAGCTATGGGCTTCCGTCATCAATTCCTGCCTTAATTCTCCATTTGGAACACATAGGCGATTTCCGCACCTTAATGTTCCGTCCTCGTGGATGCGAAGTCCCGTCTGCAAGCCTGCTTCTGTTCTTTCTCTCAGCCTTCGGAATCTGGCATCATTAGGCAAAGCTTCCTTGATTCTCTCCACCAGCGATGACTTTACTTCGAGGTTAGCCAGCAAACCATTTTGTCCAGGTAGAACAACCTCTATCTTAAGATCCTGCAAGTCTTGTAATAGCTGAGGCTGCTCCGTTAAGAAATAAGCCGAGGGTTTTCTGCTGAGGGCGTCGGCTACCACATTTGCTTTCCCCGGGTGGTACTGCAGATCGATGTCAAAGTCCACCATCAACTCAAGCCAACGCCTTTGCCTCATATTGAGCTCCTTCTGTGTATAAACATACTTCAAGCTCTTATGATCAGTGAATATCTCGACCTTCTCTCCATACAGATAATGTCTCCAGATCTTCAATACAAAAATCACTGCAGCTAGCTCCAGGTCGTGCGTTGGGTAGTTCTTCTCGTGGACCTTCAGCTGCCTCGATGCATAAGCGATAACCTTGCCATGTTGCATCAAGACACAACCTAGTCCACTACCGGACGCATCACTGTAAACAACAAAACCTCCTGACCCTGAGGGAAGAGTCAAGACTGGTGCTGTCGTTAGACGCCTCTTCAATTCTTCAAAGGCATGCTGGCATTCTTCCGTCCATATGAACTCCTGATCCTTCCGTGTCAGCTTAGTCATCGGCTCTGCGATTCTTGAAAAATTTTCTACGAACCGCCGGTAATACCCAGCAAGTCCAAGAAAACTTCTCACTTCCGCAACAGAGGTAGGGGCAGGCCAGGTTTCTATAGCAGTGACTTTCTCTGGGTCCACAGACAGTCCTTCACCCGAGATAATATGCCCTAAGAATGGCACCTTGTCCATACAGAACTCACATTTGCTGAGTTTGGCATACAGCTTCTCCCTTCTCAAGATTTCTAGCACAATTCTAAGGTGTTCCTCGTGCTCTTCGTGGTTCTTGGAGTAGATTAGGATATCATCAATGAACACCACCACGAACTTATCTAAGTACTGATGGAAGACCCCGTTCATCAAACTCATAAATACGGCGGGTGCGTTGGTTAAACCAAACGGCATAACTAGGAAATCATAATGTCCATACTTAGTTCTGAAGGCCGTCTTTGGGATATCTTCCTTCTTCACCCTAATCTGGTGATAACCGGATCTAAGGTCAATCTTTGAGAATACCTTAGCACCACTCAATTGGTCAAACAAATCATCAATGCGTGGTAGTGGGTACCGGTTCTTAATAGTTACAGCATTAAGGGCTCTGTAATCAATGCACAGCCGTACAGATCCGTCCTTCTTGGGTACAAAGAGTATAGGTGCTCCCCACGGTGAAACACTAGGCCGAATAAATCCTTTCTCCAGAAGGTCGTCAACTTGTGTTTTCAGCTCCACTAACTCCTTAGGTGCTAGCCGATATACCGATGAGGTGATAGGTTCGGCTCCTGGAGTTAGGTCTATTGTGAATTCTATCTCCCGATCAGGTGGTAAACCTAGAAGGTCGTCGGGAAATACATCCACAAATTCCGTTATGACTCTTGGGTAACTTGAATCTTCTTCTACAGTCAATACCCTAAGAGTTAGCTGGACCCCTTGTTCTACAGCTCCTCGAAGAAATTCAAACTCAGGAAGGCTAGGGGGTCTAAATATCACTTTTCCAAGCCGGCAATCCAGTGTCGCATGGTACTGACTTAACCAGTCCATACCAAGTACAACATCGTAATCAGGCATAGAAAAGATCAGGAATTGGGCTCGCATCTCTCGGCCACAGACTACTACCGAACATGATCTACAAGTATCACTAACCGGGATAATTCCACCTTCCGTTAGTATTCTCTTCATCTTCGAGAGAGGTGCGGTAGCTATTCTATGTGTGGCTACGAAGCTAGCAGCAATGAATGCGAAGCTCCAGAATCAAATAATGCTACAGCAGGAATTGAAGCTACTAATATGGTACCTGCTATCACTTCGCCTGCAGTAGCTTCCTCAGTGACTGCTAGTGCATATGCCTGACCTCGTCCCTGAGCGGGACCCCTTTGCTGACGAGCTTGTTGGAACAGTGCTGCCTGAGGTGGTAGAGGTGGCCTGGCTCCTCCAGGCCCTGTCTGTGTTGCTCCCTCAGCTGGAAAAGCTGCAGGTGGAGCTGGTCGATTCGGAACTCCCTCTCGACGTTCCGAGCAGTCCTTGGAGAAGTGTTGTCCAGATCCGCAAACCAGACAGAGTCCCAGCTTGCGTCGACATTCCTTTTCAATATGTCCTACCTTGCTGCAGTAGTGGCAAGTAGGCAGGTTCTTAGTTGCTGCTCTTGGAGGCGGGCTCTTCTGGGGCCGTTTAGCAGATTCCCCTGGTGATGACTTGGACGGTGCTGAGGAGAAGGGACGTTTCAGGCTTGATTCCCTCCGAGTAACGCGCTCCAGCCGACGTGCTGCAGCTAGGACGTCGGTGTAGGAGGTGGGCGCGACCGATCCGATTAACTTCTGAAGCTCGAACCTGAGCCCATCAAAGAACTTCTCCGCCTTCTCCTCTTCGGTGGAAATTAGCGAAGGGGCGAAGCGGCTCAGGCGAATGAATTCGGCGTTATATTCCTCCACCGTCATGTTGCCCTGGATCAGGCGGTTGAATCTGTCTCGGAGTTCTGACCGAGCAACAGCAGGGATGTACATTTCCTGGAAGAGTCTGGAGAACTCCTCCCAGGTAACCTGATCATGTCCGAGCCTTCTTTCTTCGGACAGCCACCAATGATGCGCGTTGTCCGTCAGTTGCATCCTGACGGCAGTCATCCATTTATCCCTTGGTAGTTCAGCGGCCTCCAACTGATGTTGTGTGTTTGTAAGCCATTCATGCACTTCAGTTGGTCCTTCCTTGCTCGAGAAGGTACGGGGCTTGAGTTGACGGAAATCCGTAATAGATCCCGTCGTTGGCCGCCTATTTGGTGGATTTGCATGCTCCAATGCTGCGACCAGGCTGTTCCTTAGGTTCTCGGCCTCTCGGCGTTGGATCTCCTGTTGGATCTGTTGTTGTGCCTGCATCATGGCGTAGAACATCTGGAACATTTGCTGGCCGTCCATTGCCTGTCCTGGGGGAAAGACAAGCATCGTTGGAGGGAACTGGGGAGGAGGCGGGATGTCATCACGCCTGAACCTGGAACTTGGCTGGCCAGTTTGATTGCTCTGAGAGGATTGTCCTCTAGTATCTGGCGTCGTTCCAGCCTCGCAGGTAAACCCTGCTTCAGTCGGTGTTCCCAAGGGGGTCTCGTCATCACGTCTGGGATCCATTTCTCTGCATCAAAAGAAAACAATGAGAACGCACAGAGGAATCAAAACAGGATGCAGTTCAAGCAATTTAATTGAATTCGACATAGAGTTCAAAAACGATTAAATCAATGGATGAGATCCTATAACCTATCTTATTGCAGGCCTGTCCGGTCCCTAAGTTGAAACCAAACAATTTACAATAGACCTGCATGGGCCACCACAAAAACCATGTCACGTCCCAGTCCCAAAATGCCGAGGGACTGGAGATGCGTGGCAATGGCCAGCAGCACGCACCGATGGATAACCCAATTTAATGGAGCCATCATGGCGTACTTAAGCTGTAAATAAGGTCTACTACACAAGTCACACTAATCTCATCCATAAAGATAAAGGAATAAACTGCATAATCAAATGGAAATAATGTAGCAACATCATCACAGCAAGTCAGTCGGAGAAACAATCCGACTTAAGTCTGAATAAACTGGCTCTATAGGCCAGGAACAAAAGATGTAAACATGAAATAAAAACTGAGTACTGGAACAAGCACTCAGGAGAAGTCCTCGGCAGTCACCTCGTCTTCAGTGTTTGGTTCAGCTCCAGCAATAGCTTCAGCTCCGGTCCCGTATACCTCGGGATACTGTTCCTCAGCTAAACCTGGGGACATAATCCATTCCAGGTCCTCAGTGGACATAGCAAGGCACAAGATAAAAACAAGCCAACTGAATAAGCAGTGCAATAAATAAATGAACAGCAGGATAAACTAAGTAACCATCTATGTGATATGCAAATGAGAGCAACACTAGTACTCAGGCTGAGACCGCTACAAGCTCTGTGTCGGGGAGCCGGTAGCAGTAATAACACGTAAAGGGTCTAGCTCTGCTGGAGAGTCTACAACCTCACAATAATAGTAGATATATATATAGAACAGCCTGTAGCCTGTGTGTCTCTCCCCACCCAATGTAATCACGCAAGCCATGACCATAACATCTCATGTCCATGTCAGCGGGATTATAACTAATGCAACAAGTCATACTGTCTATAAATAAATAACCATGTCAAGTCCTGTATCCTATTCAGAATCCCCACAATAACTCAGGAAGATTTTGTCCATGATAGTGTCAAGTGTCCTGGGTTGTAGGGTACTTGATAGGTCAAGTACAAAGTAAGGGGATCGTAAATCCATCTCTAAATGACGAACCCAACACCGCGTACGGTGTTAGTACCCGACTATGATCGGGCTCTAGGTACATCGTATGTTTCCTAGGTTTAAGCAGTTTAAATCAGGTTATATGAAATTGCACAAGAAATCCAGCAGAGTATTTTTACAGAAAATATGAAAATAATGACTGCAAGTTTGGCAAGGTGCACTTGCATGATGTTTGAATTCCACTAAGGTCCTGGTTTCGGAAATTTCCAGAGATGTCTCCGAAAGCTGAAATAAACAGTACCATCACGCTCAGAAGGTGTCAAACAGCTAGGATCGTCTGTCATTGGGTCCAATTTGGAGACAAGGGCAAAAACGGCAATTTCGGGCCAAAATGGGGTCCGCCGGTGGGCCTGCTTTGCACCGAAAAACGTGTCAGGGTCAACGATCTCCAAATTCACCAAACTTAGTGTCAACAGGTCAGGAACGCTGATACGAACCCAACGGAACTTTCAGATTTGAATTCCGATGAGCCGATCACGAAATCGCCCGTCGAGCGGGGCCTATGGGGCCCACGACACGCAATTTCGTCAACGTTCTCAGAATCGAACCAAACTTGACCCACAGGACCAGCGTATCGCTACGAGTCCGATGGCGCAAGTTTCGTCTCGATCCGACGTGTGTGCACGAAGTTAGGGTAAATTGCAGAAAAGGCGGATACGGAGCGATGTCCGCGGATACGCGTTGATTCCGGTGTGCACGCACACCCGAATCAGCTTCCGCAAACTCTCACACGTCCGTATCGACGAGGCGCACATATCTGTGAAGACCGCACGCGACCAAGTCGTCCCGTTTGGCGGGGCGTACTCAGTTCCGGGGTCAAACAGGGCCTGATTTTTCCTGTTTTTGGATCGCGGTGTGCGATCACCACAGGACGCGATGCCCCGAGCGGTTTATTCGGGCACCGAGAGGGTCATACAGGCTTCGCGTAGAAATTTACGGAATCGAAATCGGGGTTACGAGCAGGAAGTTATGAGTACCTGAAGGGACCCGAAAAACCGGGGTTTTGTCCCGTGTCCGACACGCGGTTCTGTGTCCTGGATGTGTCCGGCCTAGGGTTGGGGCTGTGTCCGCGTACTGCCGCCGTGTCCGAGGCCCTGGGGGACTGGCCGCCGGTCGAGGCGACTCGGGGCGGTGGCTGCGGCTCTCGGCGAGGTCTCCGGAGGCGTCTAGGGGTCGGCCGGCAGCTCGAGCAGCGGGGAGGAGTTGGGCTCGGGGTCGGCTCCGCCTGGGGAGGAGGAGGAAGAGGAAGGGGAGAGGAGCTCTGGACGGCGGGCGGATCTGGGAGGAGGATGTCCGGGCGGCACGGCGGGGAGGTCGGAGCTGGGTCGGCAAGCTCGGGGTGGGTAGCCGGTAGCTAGGGTGGTTAGGGTTACGGGAAGGGGAGTGAGGGCGGAGGAGGAAACGAGGGGGGGGTTCTTATAGGGGCTGATCGGGGGAGGTGGTGCCGGGAACTGCGGGGCCGAGGGGGTCGTGGGGAGACCGGGGCGGTTCTCCGGTGTCGTGGCCGGAGAACGCGGCCGGATTCCGGGGGGGGGGGGGGAATCGTGTGGAAGATGGGGTTTTCGGGTTCCGGGTCGGGCGCGGATCCGGTCTGGCCGACCCGCCCGACCCGTTAACGGCTGGGCTGGCTGCTTTAATGGGCTCGGCCCACTGGGCCGGGCCGGGCCCTAAATTTAAAATAATAATAATAATAATAGAAATAATAATAATAATATTAATTAATTAATTAATTTATGTAGAAAATAGTTTTTAGGCTTTTAAAATTAGGTCCGATGCCCAATAAAATCCCAGAAAATTACCCTAAGTCCGGTTTTCTATTTTACACCATAAAATCATATTTTTATTTCATTTTAATGTTGTTTATTAGTAATTAAAAATTACAAACTTATCACAGGTGCTATGTAAATTCTTGAAAAATGCTTTTTAAATCCCAAAATTGATTTTAAAAAAATCTGCAAAATTTTTTTTTAGGGTGTTTACAAGGCGACTATTATTTAGTCACAACATGTTTGGCAAAAAAAATGTAGCCAACCAAAAAGCCTTTAGCAAGAATAAAATAAGTTGTTGGCCTAAGGTTAAAACATATTGTTCCAAAAATAAATTTAGGCTCAAATTATATAAATTGAGACATAAAAGAAAAAAAAAGAACATTAAAAAAATATATGGGAGGCAAAACCCTCGAAACCTAATCACCGTAGAGCTTTCTCCTACAATCCAAAGTAGCAAGAACCATCACGCTTCTTCTCCCACGATTTTGAGAACCTTATCGCCATCGAGAGGAGTCTTTTATATTATAATCATGGAATGGAGCAAAAGCATTCTAGATCAGAAAATCATTCATAATATGTTTATTTTAATTTTTAGAAAAATATTTATTTAGGTATGTTTTTATATTGAATCAAATTTGTTGGAAAATGAGCATACACACTTGCATCTCACATGATTAGTGATGTGTCATGTCAAAATCCAAAATCAAATCCACATGATGAGTCAGGTCCAGTCCAAAACTCCCAACCAAAATTCGACCGCTAAAACTCTTTGTTGCAGTTATTAGTTTTTCTTTTTCACTTCAAAATCCCTCACCCTAAGCTTTGGTGGGAAGGAAAAATAATAACCCTAATTTTTTTTGATTTTCCTCCTCTAAGTTTTTATCTAAAACTAGTAAATGCACGTGCATTGCACGTAAACTATTTTTTTAATATTGTTAAAAATAGTTTAAATATTTGTAAATTAAGATTTGTTATATATACATATATATATTAATATGTTCAAATTTAAACTATATTAAAATAAGATTTATAAAATTTATTGATATTATTGAATTTTGTTATAAAAATTTAAATTATATTAAAATAGTTTAAATTTGAACATATATATATATATATATATATATATATATATATAATTGTGGATATATGTTAGATATAAAAGAAATTAGTTTAAATATATTTTGAATAATGAATATATTTTTATTTTGATTTGTTATATATATATCTTTATATACATTTGAAGATATGTTTAGGTAATTATGATAATTTTAAGATATTTCTAAGTAAGGAAAACACGTACACGGGTAGTTAATTTTTTTTAAATATTTTTAATTATTATTTGGTTGAGTATTTATTTACGGCTTAGACGGTCTAGAAGCAACATTATAATAATGTGTCCATTTTTATTCACCCACAAATACTAGAATGTTTGTTCACCCTCCAATAGAAAATGCACACGTGACATCTTTATTCAAACAAAACCATCTTGCAAGTGATTTTGTTCACCAACCAAGGTGGTTTTGACTTTAAAAATGTCACGTGTGCATTTTCTATTGGAGGGTGAATAAACACCCTAGTATTTGTTCACCCTCCAATAGAAAATGCACACGTGACATCTTCATCCAAACAAAATCATCTTGCAAGTGGTTTTTGTTCACCAATCAAGATGATTTTGCCTTTGAAAATGTCAAAGTGTGTATTTTTTATTGGAGACTGAACAAACATCCTAATATTCGTCGGTGAAAAAAAATGTACCCTTCCTCTCTATCAATCCCACCTCTCTTCCCCCTCCTTAAAAAATAAACTCTTCTCATTTTTTTTTCTCTGCAAAGAGGGCAAAGGAGTAGCAGAAGTTGTGACGACAACCCTCTACTCGTGCCCGTCTCCTCGTCGAACGGAGACGACAGTCCCGCAGGGTCGTTGTAGTCGTAGTCGTACCCCCGGCCTGTTTCATCCCCACAGTGTCGTCGCAATCATTCGATGATCGATTCCCATGCCGATCCCTCAACCGTTCTACGATTCGCGCTGGGTGAGCCCAAATCCTGCCTAAATTCCCCAAATCTGATCCGAGCTCCCCCTTTTCTAACAGATCCAACGCTCTGAGTCGGCCCTCCCTCTGCTCCCCGCCGCTTGTCAGAGCTCCGACAAGCCCCAGGTAAAATCTTAAGGCACCGGTTTCGGCGTGTCCCGAGTGTCCTTGTCGTGTCCGCCACGACACAAATACGGCTGTGATATTCAGAGTGTTCGCTGATATCTTTTTTCGTTATTGCAGCATTTGAGAAGTTTGTCAACCTTTGTGAAGTCGAGTCCTGCAAAGATCAAGGTGTTTAACTGTTATTTTCTTGTTATATGGACACGAATATGACACTGAACGAACATGGATGGGACACGACGGACGCGGCCTTGCGGTTTGCTAGTTAGCTTGACTTGTTTCAATAACTCTGCCTCTTAAACACATTTATTATTCAATATAGATATGTAGTTAGAAGTCAGCCTCATAAAACCTAAAAAGATTTCATCATCAACAAATCAATCAATTCCTACAAATATTAGTCATAACGATAGTAATTTTGATTGTTTGGGAGTTGAGGCTAGGTGCTTCTAGCTAAATACGTATATGATTTCATAGATGATAAATTAGTGTTGCATTTTAAGTCCCTTCAGCTATGTATGTGTTTACGTCACTACCAGAAAAAGTCAAACTAGCGATGTCAAAAAACGTCGCTAAATGACCAAAAAACGTCGCTAATCACTTTTAGCGACGTAATTAGCGACGTTTTACATAAGTCGGAACTCAGCACGTCGCTGAAAGGAAAAATATCGCTAAATGTCGCTATACCGACATTTTTTAGCGACTTAAACGTCGCTAAATTAGCGACGTTTAGCGACGCAATGTCGCTAATTAGCGACGTGCTCATCTGTCGCTATATTCAGCGACGTATCCAGCGACGTATTCAGCGACGTATAGCAACGTCGCTAAACGTCGCTAAATTTTCAGTGAAAAATAAAAAAAAATGTTAAAAATTAACCCACAGTCCTGCAATTTATGAATTTCTAATTAAAATTAGACCCGGAGCAACCCTCCGTTGAATTCTCTGGGTTCGCCGACCCCTTCGGTGGAACACTCAACACCGGTAAATTAACATACATTTAATATGAATAAAAAATATCACAGTCACACAATACACACAAATATTATAGACAGACCTGGAGCAACCCTCTATTGAATTTTTTGCGTACGAAATAACACAAAAAGTATATAAAATATCACAGTCACACAATACACAATGCACACAAAATAAAAGTATCACAGTCACACCAAATGCATAATATATAAGTATCACAGTCACACAAAATGCATAATATATAAGTATCACAATTACTCAATAACCACAATAAAAGTATATGAAACATCACAGTATCAATTTTGAGGATATCCAATATGCTGGGGCACATACCAGTCCCTCAGATACTGCGCATAAACATCGTCTATGTGATCAATCTCCGCTATAGGTGCTGGGTGACTGGAACTCCCCCTCTGAGCTGGTGCTTGCCCAACAGTAGGAGGCACAACTTCCTCCTTAACAACCGCTTCCAATTTAACAGCAGGTGGTATCTCTTCCTCCTTAACATTCACTTCCTCCTTAACAGTAGGAGGCATCATTTCCTCCTTAACAGTAGGAGGCATCACTTCCTCCTTAACAGTAGGAGGTGTCTCTCTCAAGCGACGTGCACGTGCTCGGGTCATGGGTGCCATTTGGTAAGATAGATGAAAACAAAGAATATAATTGATAACAGATATAAATATATTGTCTAATATTAAATATTGTGTAAATTTTAGCGACGTGAACTCAAACCACAAATTGATCTCTGCCACAACTATCTATCTTAACTTTGGGATGCATGTGATGGTCTTCCATGTTTTTCTCATCCACAAACCTGACCGAGTCTAGATGGAACAGGATATGCCAAGTTGCATTTAACTTGCATTTAACTTCTGCTACAGCATCTATCATAATTTTGGGATGTGATGGTTTTCTAATGATGCCAAGTTGCATTTAACTTCTGTAAGAAAAAATGAGTTGGATTTTCTAACCCCAGGTCAAAAACCCTAACCCTAATCCCAGGTCAAAAACCCTAACCCTAACCCTAACCCTAGGTCCTGATCCCAGTTCGTGTCAGTTTTGGGTTAGGGTTGGTGCTGCTGCTGCTGCTGATATGCTCCAACCCATTACCAATAAACTGAATGGTCACATTGCACACTCTTCAGGCTCCAACATCTGTACACAGAGATCACTCAACTCACAAGGATACACCATCCTATTTATTTCTCCCCACAAGCCTGCGACTGAACACATTGCAGTACACTCCCAAAGTACCACTTAACCTTATATCTCACTTTAACTGATACTCTAACCCCACACACAGATATCTCCATTTACTTGTTGTGTGCCACAGTCCCTTGCAGCAACTAAGATGTTTGACTCAAGCCTCACTGACTGATATCAACCCACAGTCTCCACTTGCCCTTGCCTTGGATTGACCCGAGCCCTCTCACCTGCAGTTCAATTGAACCCAGAGTATACCTAATAAATTTCTTGCACACAACCATTCCTCCACCATACTCTATCACACCTCACAGGCACCCCACTCTTCACTGCCCAGACACACACAGACACAGTCAGTCATAATCAACACTGCCCAGACACACACAACAAGCAACATAGCAGTACAAAAATTCTAACCCTAACCCGAGGTCAAAAACCCTAACCCTAACCCTAGGTCAAAAACCCTAACCCTAGGTCCTGATCCCAGGTCGTGTCAGTTTTGGGTTAGGGTTGGTGTCACGTGTGTGTGTCGTGCCAGTGTCAGTGTCTGTCACGTGTGTGTCGTGTCAATATCATGTGTCCTGTGTCCTCTGTGTGTGTGTGTGAGAGAGAGAGAGAGGGTTTACCTGGAGGAGGAGGGGGGAGGACGCGGCCGGAGGGGGGTCTCCGGGAGGGAGGAGAGGGGCGCCGGAGGGAGGAGGGGAGCCGGAGGGGGAGGACGCGGACGCGGGTTTGAAATTTGGGAGAGGGAGAGGGAGAGATCGAAGGAAATTGGGGGAATCAGTCCTAAGTAAAAAATTTAGCGACGTTTTAGCGACGTCATTATAGGCGTCGCTAATGACGTCGCTAAATGCCCAAAAGATATACGTCGCTAAATACGTCGCTAAACGTCGCTAAATGAAACATATTAGCGACGTTTAGCGATCTAAATTGAACTTATAGCGACTAATCTTTTAAAAACTGAATAAAAGTCGCTAAACGTCCCTAAATGTCGCCAATTAGCGACGTCTAGTGACGGCTTTACATGGAGTCACTAAATTAGCGACGTTTTCTTTGTCGTCGCTAAAAAACGTCGCTAATCCCGCTTATTCTAGTAGTGCGTGAAGAATTATCCGTTAATCTTTTGGTGCTAATTTTATTGACAGGAGTGACCGAAAGACAATAGTCATGACAATTGAGAATGAGAGCAGGCCGCTTGTCAAAAAGAGGGGTTTTATTTAACCATTTCATCTTTCCTACTTTGTGTATATATGGGCGTCATAATATAGATATATCCTTGACTTATTATCATATGATATAACTCTGTTTATCAGGGAAAATATAGTGCAATGTTTGTCTATGGCTTCTAGGAAATGGATCCCTTTTCTCATGGAATAAAATTCTGACAATTGGTGATTAATATATGGTTGTGTTTTCCTGTAAGTGCTTCACAAATTTTCCATTTATCTACACGGGTGGTTTGTGTCGATACAATGATGGATGACAAAAAGGGTATTAATATAGTTTTACTGTTCTTGGAACTCGAGAGTGCTCGTTATTATGGTTAAATAATCTCAATATTTGTGTATTTCTCTTCACTTTGTTTATTCACTAGCATATATTACTTTGGAAAATGATCAAAGTTTAATGGAGCTATTATAATATAAAGTATTTTCTACTGGTATATTTTTTCTTGAGGATGAATTTCTTTATATATGTATCTGTCGATGGTCAAATGTATCCATGTCTGTATATATAGAATATTGAAACAAAAAGAATTGAGCTTCATTTTATCTATTTTCAAACACCATGCCAATAGGACAACATGACTCTGCTAGAACACTTTCCTTTTAATTTATGTCAGAAAACTTCAAATTTTATTTCACAAATCGTAATACATTCTTGTAATCTCATCAAATTATTCCATTGGGCTCTTTAAGCTATATAAAGTGCATACCCATTATTCAGAATTCAAATCCTCCAATGTGTTCTATCTGTAATTTGTGCACAAATCCACTTTATTGTTATATGCATATGCATAAATCATTGCTCACCTGGATATACTATTTGCATATGCAATGTCTTTTTCTTCACATCTGTAACTGTCATGAAGTGTATTTATTCTTATATATGAACTAAATTTGATTTTAATATCAAATAAACTATCCATGCGTTACTCTTAAATGTAATATGGTTTCAGTTCACAATGTATTGATAAGGATAACTTTGTGATTGTTTAATGAGTTCAATTTCTCACGTTCTTTGTTACTACCGAAATGCCATCCCAGTAGAGTACTTACACTTTTTTATCAACCTTTTGCTCTTAAAACTCTGCTACTTATAACATACTGAGAAGAAAGGCTTAATACAAGACATCGGATCATGTCCGAATTTATGCTTTTCATTAGTAGACTAGAATTACTAATTTATCTCAAACATCCTTATTTTCTTGCTTCAAAAGGTTGCATATTATTTATTTATTTTTCCTTTGAAGATTAATTTTATTACTTTTCCTACACAGCTCGATGTGGCTATCTGGTATGAGAGGACTTGGACGATATATTGGAGTTTGTATAATCAATGCAGCCTTTGGAATTGCAGATGCTAATGTTCAAGGTGGATTGGTTGGTGATATGTCTTATTTCTGCCCTAATTGTGGTGCAGGTGTACAGGATCAATAGATTTTTCACTGTAAACATACATATTTGTAGCAAGCATAGTATTATGAGATAACACACGTATTATGAGATAACACATGTTATGGATTTTCGCTAAGTCTCTGCACCTTGTGTCATTTTATTCCTCCACAGTGTAAAACGAGTACATGCTCCAAATTCCTCTTGGTGCATACCATAAGCTATGTTCGGACGAAGCTACATACCTTTGAGGAATCAAGAACCACCATCAACACAATGTCTAATACTTTGAAACAGCAATAATCTGAGAAAAAATTATATGATCAACTTCCATGGTTATGCACAAAAGAATAAAATATATCCAAAAAAGCCAAAAAAGAGACGATGAATATCATTTGTAGGGAAGAATTAGAAAGTCAACAAGACAATGAATACATAAGAACTTGCAGAAGTTTAGCAAGTTTCTTTTGAGTGTAAAATGATTATGTGTTGAAATAAACATAAGTATTATTAGTTAAAATGATTATAAGTGCACGCTCTAGGATCATCCATTTGTGGATACAACTCATGTTTACATAATTCTTTCCACTGCGTGGCCTCATCCTTTGACTAATTATCCGATGTGGGCCTAAAAGATTATGTCTGCCTTTATACCACCACCAAACCAAAATATCTGACACCCTTTATACTATTATCTACTTTCCCTAATTTACGGTACCTTATGTGGAAATAAACTATTTTAGCTCCCTAATACTGTCACCATACTCATCAACCTTTGCTAAATCGGACACAAACTTAAAACCAAACAACTGAAACCCCTCTCTTCATTAAGTAATGTTGGAGAAAAGGGGCCAAAATTCCAATCTCATAAGCCAAAATCTCGAGTTTACAATTTGGTAGCCTAGGTAGTCTCATCTCTTCCCCTATGGAGAGTATTTATGTCTATTGATTAAATAAAATAAATATTAACTCACTAAAAATACAATGACAAACTTTATTTCCATAGAGATGATCATATCTACAATGATGAAAAATACAATGACACACTTTATGTAGACAGAATCTAGTAAGGTTATTCCTTTTTTGAGAATTAAGGTTAGTCTTTGAGTTGGGATTTTTTCTCCACCTTGTTGCCCAACTTTTGGTAAGAGTCTAATAATAGACCAAAGGAAATTAAGCTAGAACTTTGTCTTAGATAATTTATTTAATAGTTGATAAAGATTTTGTTTAAATCTACTAGACCCGAATAACCTCCTGATCCTAAAATAGACCAAAAACATACTAAAATAGGAGAAAATCAGAACTTAACCAGAATTCCAGTTCGGTGGCACCTAAATTAAACTAATTTTAAGAAATAGAATTAATTAGACTAGTGGAGCGACCTTGAAGGGAAGATGCACTTGTCGCACTTGTCGTGGCTGGGAACGAGGGAGATGGGGGCGACGATGTTGGAGAAATTGCACACGTAGAGTGCGAACCCATTGCGGATGAAGTAGTTGTTGAACGCGTACGATGCATGGGACTACAGGTCCTGCGTCTCGAAGCACTGCCCGCCTGTAAAACGAAACCAAAACACATGCTCCTCGGTTGTCTAGGAAGAATGCACATTTCGATAGTTTTCCATAAAGTTTTTCCTTCCTTAATGTCTCCAATACTAGCCTCAAGTGTTCTTCATGTTCTTCTGGAGTCTTGGAATAAATCAAAATATCATCAATAAAAACCACTACAAATTTGTCTAAATATTGTTGGAAGACTCTGTTCATTAAATTCATAAATACTGCTGGAGCATTAGTTAACCCGAACGGTATCACCAAGAATTCGTAGTGTCCGTTCCGGGTATTGAAAGCAGTTTTAGGGATGTCTTCCTTCCTCACCCTTACTTGATGGTAACCAGACCTCAAGTCAATCTTCGAAAATACCCGAGCTCCACTTAATTGATCAAATAAATCATCTATCCTTGGTAGGGGATACTTATTCTTGATTGTTAAAGCATTCAAAGCCCTATAATCAATACACATTCGAGATGTTCCATCCTTCTTTGGCACAAATAATACTGGAGCTCCCCAGGGTGAAACACTAGACCTAATGAAGCATTTGTCTTCTAACTCTTTTATCTGCTCATTTAATTCTACTATCTCTTTCTTGTTGATTCTATATGGATTTTGAGATATTGGCGCTGCTCCTGGCACTAAGTCAATAGAGAATTCAACTTCTCGGTCTGGGGGTAATCCTGGGAGATCCTCAGGAAAGACATCAAGATATTCAGAAATGATAGGTAGTAGCAATTCTTCTGGTACTAGGGTTCCACAAATTTGGTTACTACCCAATTCTCTAGAACCTCTAGTGAATTCAAATTCTGGCTTGTCAGGGGGCCTAAAGAAGACGCTGCCCCTGTGACAGTCTATAGTGGCATGATGCTGACTCAACCAATCCATACCCAGAATAATATCGAAACTGGGAATTGGCATTACGAGTAGCCTCGCATATAATTCTCTCCCACATAGTGTAATAGGACAATTGTTACATGCATCACTAACCGGGATAATTCCTCCACCGGTAATGATCTTATAACAATTCCTAAGAGGTTCTGTGACTAAGCTATGCTTCATAAGAAAATCTACGGACATGAATGAATGTGACGCTCCAGAATCAAATAAAGTAATGGCTGGTACTAAATTTATAAGTACAAAACCTGTTATCACATCTGCTGTGGCTTCAGCTTTCTCTAGAGTCATTGTAAAAGCACGGCCTTGTTGAGGTGCACCCCTCTGTTGCTGATGTCACGCCCCAGTCCCAAAATATGTAGGACTAGGAATACGTAACACGCCAGCCGTATGCATACGAACTCCAATATATGGAAACCATATACACACGTACGCTGTACATGAATATCCAATCCACAGTGGTAAATATATGTCACAACAAGTCACACGCAGTTCTATATCTCATCCACAGCACAAATAATAGAATAATGGAAATCAATAAATGAATATCAAAGAAGCAGTCTCAAATAGTAATCTCAAAGTGTGATAGTCGGGTGGAAACAAATCCACTGCAAATCGACTATAACAAACTACTAAAGAGAGAAGAGAATAAACTCTAATAAGAATAAATGTCTAGAAAAGAATAGCAACTAGAATCTCTAAACAGCTGCAATGAATCACATATAATCAGAAGGTAAGATCTCCTCAGGCTGATAGGTAGCGTCAGGTCCAGGTCCATACTCCTGCGGGTACTCCTGCTCACCTATATCTGGAAGGGACCAGGTCCTCAGAGGGACGTAACAAGATACAAAAAGCACATGCCAATAAAGTACTGAAAATAAACATCCATTGGGGTCGCCTAACCATCTATGTGAATGCAGTTTGAGAACAACTTTCCACCAAGTGGGCTATCTGGCTAAAATGGGATTGGCATGGTTCTCTTGGAGATCCAGGGGCCTACAAAGGCACGACGACTTTCGAACGTTGGAGGCCCGCCTGATAATATATAATATATAGTGGTCATCATGACCGCGCATCTCCGACGGAGTGTACGGGTTACACAAGGAAAGTGCAAAGGAGCCCAAATGCCTTACTTTTTGTTCTCCCCACCCAATGCTCTAAGCATGTCATGTCCATGACACGATAACCCTCTAATAACCGCCAGGTCTACTAGCATGCAAAGTTTCTATTGGCAGTTATCCCTATCCGTCGCACGACCTATACGTACCAGTGGCCAGCCGAATACGCAAGTCCGTGTCCTACATGTGACTCACACTCGTGTAAGAATAGTGTCATGGCCAATGAAACATAAATGCCTCATGAAGATGGGGTAGTCTCATAAAGTAGGTCCAATGCATATACATAAATAAAAACATAGTACGACGACACCGTCGTTGCCCCCAAGTTTCCTTGGACGCGCAGTTTATATAGCAGTTAAAATAAATGAACTAAATAAACAAAAAATAAACATGCATGCCTCATATGGAATGTAAAAACAGTACAATGGTAAGGTATACTTGCCTGACAAGAAATCTGTAAAGTGTACGCGCCCAAATGTCAAGGACACTGAACTTGGAACTAAGGACTCCGAACAAACGTCTCCGGATGCTGAAATAAACATCACCAACGTTTCCGGAATGAGCAAAATAGCTAAAAGCACATCCCTTTCGTCCAATTTGGACACAGGAGCAAAACAATAATTTCGGGTAAAAGTAGGGTCCATGTGTGGTCCACTTTGCACCGAAAAGCGTGCCAAGGGTAACAGTCTCTAAATGGGACAAACTATAGGTCAAACAACTCTAGATGTCAATACGAACCCAACAGTATGTCCAAATGTGGATTCCGATGGGCCGAACACTATTTGTCCAAAAAGTCAACTATGGGCCCGCCAATTGGCGATCTGGTCAACCGTCTCAGAAATGCGTGAAAATTGGGTCACAGGACCAGCGCGTTACCACGAGTCCAGTGGCGCAAGTTTCGTCGCAATCTGACAAGCGTGCACAAAATACGCGCGAGTTCCACAAAAGTTGCGACACGAAATGTGTCCGCGGATACGGCCTGATTCCGGCGCGTACACGCGTCCGAATCAGTCACCACAAAATTTCACGTGTCCGGTTATGCTGTGTGCACCATGCGGTACACTTGGCACACGGCGGGGCGGTCCCGTTTGGCGGGGCGCGCTCCGTTTTCCAACTTTTAGAATTCTGGAAAAAGTGGGTGCGCGCAGTTTTGTGACGAATTTAACTATGTCCACAGCAACTAATAGCATAGGTTTATTTTACAAAAAATAAACTAGGTCAGGTATTCTACATGTATCAAAAAGAATCACCGAATTCGGATCTCTGTGGTGGGAGATACGAACTCGGCAATATGGGTGGTCATTCTGGAATTCTGCGATTCCAGAATTGGGTCTGTCCGTCCACTTTGGACGCTGTTTTTCACCTAGGGCCACACGTTTTCCGAGTTTGGCTATAAAACAAATATGGAAGAGGGTTGAGGGGTGATCATACCTATGAAGACGGAACAGCGTTTGGTCGAGCGAGTCGACGGAAAATTACTCCGGAGCGAAGGTGCTTCGAGTGGGAATCTGCAGGACGCGAGGTCGGAGTCGACGGGATGGTTGGATGGCTTGGTGGGGCTTCTCTGGCTACGATGACGGCTCTAGATGGGAAGAGGAGGGTCTGGAGATTTAGGTTAGGGTTTTTGGGAGAGAAATATATATATATATATATATATATATATATATATATATATATATATATATATATATATATATATATATATATATATATATATATAGGAAAGAGAGGAGGATGGATTGATGGCGGGTTAGAAGGGCAAAGGGGGGTCGGCCCGCTGAAGGGTCGGCTAATGCTAAAAAGGGGGGGGGGGGTCCCTGTTGGTTACTAGTGCTAAAGAGGCGGCTTAGCAAGCAAAGTTGCTGGGATAGCATAGCATTGCTATGGAATGGTAGTTGCTTATTATTATTAATATTATTATTATTATTTTATACTTCTTATTAAATAATTCTTTTTTTTTCTTTCTTTCTAAATATATATACACACATATATATATATATATATATATATATATATATATATATATATATATATATATATTCACACATAAGAAAATTTATAGATTAGGGTATTGCACATCGTTAGGCTAGCAACAGCTCAAGGGGTCTCCTACATGGAATAAATCCGAAAAATTTCTGATGGTGGCATAAGTCCTCTAAGTGCCCGAACACCTAACATAAAAATTATTAAAAATATATTTCTCCTATTTAGACCTAATTACTATAATTTAATTAATAATTAATAAATAAAGGGTATATACGATTTTCTAGGAAGGGGGTTTTACAGCTGATGCTGGTGCTGAGCAAAGCGTTGTTGTTGAGTTGGGAGTGGGGGTCCTCTCTGCTGCGCTGCTGGGGGCCTGGCCTGAACTGGAACTTTTTGTGCAGCTGTGCGTCCTTGAGCAGCAGGATAGTCCTTCATTTGATGTGTGGCTAATCCACAATATAGACAGGCACCTAGCCTCTTTCTACAAACTTGCCAAGAGTGACCTTGTTTTTGACAAAAGCCACAAATGGGAGCTTGTTGGTTCTGTCCTTGAGTTTGGTGTTGGGGTTCTGTGGCTCGAGGGAGAGGACGCTGGGTTTGTTGCGGGGCCCTCTACTGTAGTTGTGGCTGGAATGGGCGTTTGTGGGGTCCCATACTTCCAGCATCTCTTTCCCGCTTTAGTCTAGGTCCAATGTCTCTTTCAACACCTTGTGCCACGCTCAAGATTTCTTCGTATGTACGAGCTCGGCTAGTGGTGACAGCAAGGCGAATATCAGGAGACAACCCCTTCTTAAATCTACGGGCTCTATCTTCAGGGGTACGAACCATATATTCTGCAAAGTGGCTCAGTCTGCTAAATTCAGCAGTGTACTCATCAACAGAAAGATTACCTTGTTCCAGCCTCTCGAATTAACTTTCGAGAGCTTCCCGAGCCACTTCGGGATAAAACTTCTTCTTGAACAGCCTCTTGAAATCCTCCCAAGTGAGCTCAGGAGCAGATAACTGAGGTTCATCTCTAAACCAAGTCCGAGCTATGTCAAATAGTTGCAGGCTTGCAGATTCCACCTTAAGATCATCAGGGACCCGAGCAGTTTTCAGGAGTCGCTCCACATTCTCTATCCATTCATCGGCATAGAGAATACCTTCAGTCCCACAGAATTCCAAGGGTCCAAGGTTCTTGAAGTCCTTGGCACTTCCTGGCCTCTTTTGTGGTACCTCCTGGGATCGAAGAGCATCTGAAAGGCTAGTTCGTAGCAGGGCAGTCTGTTCCTTCTGGGATTCTATAAGTCCCTGGAATACTCCGAGTAGCTGCCTCCATCCATAGTAACTGTCGGAGTAGTTGGAGGCGGAGGGAGCGCAAGGGTTTCAGGCACAGTCTGTTCGACGGGTTCGGATGTGCCTCCTACGGTATTCTTTGTCTGAACCATTCTGAAAGGTTAAGTGATAGGAGGATTAGAAAAGATTACTTGGAAATCAAGGATGATAGAAAAATTTACTAGGAATGATGTCAAGATTTGAAATAAAAGATCCTATTCTGTGAATGAGCTTTTCCTAAAATCTTCAATCTTATTTCATACTCTGTCCTAGGATATTACACTATTTAAGGATTCTAGACCTGCATGGGCCACCATAAAAATGTGTCACGACCCGCACCCAGATGAATCGGGCACCGGTTCGCGAGTACGTCCAGCCTACGCTGCGGTGTCGGCGGTAGTACGCTGTCTAGATCATATTCACAGGTAATTTAAAATCTAACTCATTCACAGTGAATAAATAGGCAAGGATAATAACAGGAAATAGGAATGCTAAGATTTTATAAGACAAAATGTGACATCCAAATCTATAGTTTAATACAGAACCAGAAGATAAATCGGGGACAAACCCGAGTACTATGCTGAAAGAAAAATACTAGTTAACTGGCTAACTACTCCTCAAAAGTAGTCTCCTGAGTAGGAACCGGCTCCTCAAAAGTATCATCTGCTACGCCATATGGGCCATAAAAGATGGGGGCATAGTCCTCATAATCGCCTAAATGTCAACGGATCCAGTCAGAAAAGGAGCAAAGTACCAATACACAACAAAGCTTACACTAAATAATTATGACAAGTAGTAAAAACTGACTAAGTATCACGATAAAAATTATACATAATAAGTAGTAAAATGAACTAAGAGTTAACTGCTATAAATCAGGGATATGAGTAAAACAGGAAGATAATGAGACAAGAAAATAGAACTGCAACAAGACAAGAAACTATGTGTGTGAAATTGTGTATTTAGAATACATAGTTGACATGTAGGGGGTTATAAGGCTAATAAGGCACGTCATAGACGGCTAGTAGTCAGGAATAATAGAGTATAAGGCTGATGGTACAGTCGCGTACTCAACAGCTAGCAGTCAGGACATGGGGAAAGGGTAAACTACATGCCTCCTAGTATTCTCCCTCCCGACACGAAAAGCAAGACATGAAATCCAAATCCTAACACTAAGTGTAATCATCCAATGGTGCTAGTAGAGCAAGGAACTAATTATCATAATATAAAGAATAAACTTAAAGTGCAGGTACTTGCCTGATGTTTGGATTCCAACTACGGTTCTGTTACTCGAGAAATTTCCAGAAATGTCTCCGGATGCTGAAATAATCATTACCATCATGCTCAGAAGATATCAAATAGCTAGAAATGCCTGTCCTTGAGTCCAATTTGGAGACAAGGGCAAAAACGACAATTTCGGATCAAAACGGGGTCCACATGTGGGCCCGCTTTGCACCAAAAAATGTGTCAGGTTCAAAGGTCTCCAATTTCACCAAACTTAGTGTCAACAGGTCAGGAACGATGATACAAATCCAACGAAACTTCCAGAATTGGATTCCGATGAGCCGATCACAAAATCGTCCATCGAGTGGGGCCTGTGGGGCCCACGACACACGATTTCGTCAACGTTCTCAGAATCGAACCAAACTTGGGTCACAGGACCAGCGTATCGCTACGATTTCGATGACATAAGTTTCGTTTTAATCCGACGTGTGTACACAAAGTTAGGGCATAGTTCAGAAAAGGCGGATATGGGGCGATGTCCGCGGATACGCGTTGATTCCGGTGTGCACGCACATCCGAATCGACTTCTGCGAAATCCCACACGTCCTTATCAACGACACGCACGTATCTGTGAAGACCGCGCGCGACCAAGTCATCCCGTTTGGCGGGGCGTACCTAGTTCCGGGGTAAATCGGGTCATTGTTTTTCCTGTTTTTGGATCGCGGTTCGCGATCGCCACAAGACGCGATGTCCCGAGCGGGTTGCACGGGCACCGAGAGGGTCACGCAGGCTTCACGATGCAACAGACGGAATTGAAAATGGGGCAGCGAGGAGAGAGAAACAATTACCTGAACAGGGCTCGAGAAATTGGAATTTCTCGTGTCCGATACGACTCGACGTGTCCTGCGTCCTAGGTTAGGGTTTGGGGTCTTCTTGGCCGGAGGCGGCGGCCCGACCGGAGCTAAGACGGTGGGAGGCCGGGGACAGCGTCGCCGGGGGCTCGGGGCGCGGGGCGACATCGCCGGGGACGGCTCAGGCGAGGTTGGGCTGCTGTTCTGGACGGGGACGGCATCGGCGCTGGAGCCTAGGGCGGAGGGCGGCGTCCACTGGGAGGGAGGAGGAGAAGGAGATCGGCGGGCGGGGACTGGTGGCTGGGTGGCAGTGGCGAGGGGGATTAGGGTTGGCCGGGGCTGTGGTGGGGGAGGCCGGAGAAGGAGAACGGGGGGGGGGGGGAGATTTATAGGCGGAGCGAGGCTGGGTGAGGGCGCTGGATAGTGGCGGAGAAGGCGGAGCCGAGGGGGTCGTGAGGTCGGGGCGCGGGGCGCGGGCGGGTCGAAGACGTTGCGTCGAGGCCGGGCGAGGCGCGGGCTGAGCGGCGGTGGACGCGGGCCGAGGGTTCGTGGGCGAGCGGGTGGGGAAAACGGGTCGGGTTCGCGGGCGGGTGCGGGTGGACCCGACCCGACCCGCTAGGCCGAATGGGCCGGGCTAGGGTTTAGGCTGGGCTCGGGGTTACGTTTTAGGGTTAATGATTTAAATAGATAAATAAATAAATAATAAATAAATATTAGTTTTTAGGTAAAAAAATAGGTCCGGGGCCCGATAAATTCCAAAAAAATTACCCTAAGTCCAGTTTTTAATTCTACACCATAAAATATTATTTCCCTAATATTTTAATATTATTTATTATCAAGTAAAATAATTTAAAAATTAAAACCCTGATTTTAATTACAGAAAATTCTCAGAAAATTCCAGAAAATTGAAAAAAAATTCAAGTTTTAAATTTTTTATAAATCGGGGGTTTACACCTGGTGGTCGAAATACTACTCTACCTTCGTGATAATCTATAGAAGCATGGTGTTTACTTAACCAGTCCATTCCGAGTACAATATTGTATCCCGGAAGTGGCATGACGAGTAAATTCATGCTCAACTCTCGGCCTTCCAATGACACTCTCCGATCCTTGCAACAATCATGGACTAGGATAATGCCTCCTCCTGTCATGATCTTGCAAGCCTTATCTAATGGTTCCATTTCTAAATGATGCTTCAGGACATAAGATACAGATACGAAACTATGGGAAGTGCCAATCGAGTAAAATTGAACCTGAAATCAAGTCTCCAGCTGGCTCGGCCTCCTCAGTAGTCATGGCGTACGCTCGTCCCTGGGGTGCTCCTCTCTGCTGTTGCTGCTGCTGCTGGTGTTGAGAAAACCTCTCCTTCTATGGTGGAAGTGGAGGTCCTCTCTGCTGGCCTCCTGGTACAATATGTGCTCTGGCTGGTCCTCTCTAAGCTGCTGCTCCTCCCTAGCGAGCCTAAACAGCTGGGCAGTCCCTCAGCTGATGAGCTGCTGATCCGTATGATAAGCAAGTGCCTAACCTTTTTCTGCAGATGTCCCTTGTATGTCCCATCTTTTCGCAATACGAATATGGGGCAACAAGCTGATTATGCCTCTGTGGTTGTTGTTGTTGAGCATGTCCTCGAATTGGTGCCTGTTGCTGGTGTTGCTGCTGGTACGGCCTCTGTTGTTGTTGTTGTTAATGAAAGTGTGGACGCTTGGCTGGTCCTGTGTTACCTCCTGATGCTCCAGAAGTATCACGTCCTCTCTTGGGCCTGAGGTCCAAGTCGTCTTCGGCAATCTGGGCATCCATCAGAATATTCTCAAATGTAGTGGTATGTCATCCCAAAGTACGAGACTTGATCTCCCTATTTAACCCCTTTTCTGAATTTTTGTGCTCTATCTCCTGGATCTCGAATCATTGATGGCGCAAATTGACTCAATCGGCAAAACACTGCGGCGTATTCGTCGACTGACATACTACCTTGGATTAAGTCATGGAACTGACTTTCTAATGCTCCCAAGGCTACGTCAAGAAAGAATTTCTCCTTGAAGAGTTCCTTAAAGTCCTCCCAAGTAAGTCCTTCAGCTGCGAGTCTCGGCTCTGTACTATACCACGTCAGTGCGATATCAAACATCTGGCTGCCAGCGGCCTCTAGCTGAAGAATCTCTAGGATCTGTGATAAGCGCAAGTTTCTCTCTATGTCCTCTAACCATTCATCAGCATAGAGTATCCCTTCGGTGCCTTTGAACTCTCGAGGCATTATCCTCTTAAAGTCCACTATAATGACGGGCCTCTGTTATTGTTGGCCAGGATGCTGCGGTGGTCGTGCTACTCTCTCCACAGCCTGGAGAACCACCTGATGAGCATTCTCTATGCTCTCTCTCATCAGTTCTGTCTGCGCCTGGTGTGCTTCTGCTTATATCCTCCGAGCTTCAGCTTGAATGCGCTGAGCTTCTGCTGTTACTCTCTGGGCCTCTAGTATGTCCTGCATCAGTACGAACATCTGTGCCCCGTCAGTGGGCACTCCTCCGGGAATCGGTATCAGTGGTGGTGGAAGGTAGTCTGTCATAGCTAGGGCAATCCTCGGAATAGGTGGAGGAGGAATCCTGTTAGTTGCAGGTACTCCCATACGAACAGGAGATGTAGGAGGAACTCCCGGTGTCTGTTCGTCAGGTTGAGAGGTGGCAGACCTTTTTGAATTTGCTGCTCCCACTCTCATCGATCTAGTATTCGGTGGCATCCTGAATATAGATCAAAAGAATTAATGATAGGTATGGTATTATCAGGGAAGGACAGGAAAGAAGCAATTAAGTAGAATAACATTACGAATATCAGAATCTTCTAGTGTGATTGAGCATACTCTCATCCTAGATCCTATTTCCTATATCCTATTGCAGGCTCGTAGCAGTACAACTAAGTTATCGCACTACCACATTATCTTATAACTTGTAAAACTAGACCTGCATGGACCACCACTAAAAATGTGTCACGACCCGTACCCGGTATAGCGGTACGAGAGCGTGGGTACGTCCAGCCTACGCCGCATCATCGATGGTAGAACGCTGTCTAGGTCATAGTACTACTATATAACTAACATCTATCAATGATATCCATCCCCATAAGGAGGAAAATATACATCTCGTAATGTCTCACAATGTAAACTCAATCAGAACAACTATAAAGTAAAAGGCACGATAAAAGATAAGAGGAAATAACATAGTTAAACATCATGTCGCAAATATAAAGATAACTCCCAGTCTAGCTGTCCAATACAAAGTCTCCACAAGTCTCAAATAAAACTTAACATAACTCTGACATAACTGAAATAACCTCAATAAGTCTCAAAGCATAAATAAATACTCTCTAGGTAGCTGCAGGTAACGTCTCATCTAAGGGAATAGTCTCCTCTAAGATCTTTGGTGTGTATTCTGTATCTATACCTGGTCCGTAGTGTATGATACAGAAATCCTCAAGATCCTTTGGAAAAAATATATCCAGTCAGGATTGGAACGAAATACACCACTAACAGCAGTTCCACATATATTGACAAAAACTATAACACAGTATAAAAAAATACAAGACAGATATGAATAACTGGCAATAAGAATACTGGAATAAAGGAAATGCTGGAATAAAGAATACTGGAACATCATCATCAATACACATCTAGCAATGAAATAGAACTATCAGTACACGCAAGAAAAATGAACTGGTATATAAGTGTATACAAGAACAATAACTAGAACATGTGAAGATGCTAGATCAAAATACTAGAGATACATGTCAATAATTATCTAACTAAGTGTGTGAAATATCAGTACATCATGTAATCGGCTTGGGACTATATGACTCATTATATTGACTAGCGATCATCCCTAATAGGTCAGGCTAACCATATGTAACAGCGATGAGGCATGTAAGGGTAAGGCTGCACCGACGTGAGGTGTGGGTGAGCTATGATGCATGTAAAGTTGGGTATGATCACATAAGCTACTAATATTTCCCTATTTTTCCCAGCTAGTACGATGGATTCCAATCATGACTCCTCATGACAGGTCTCAATGATGCCAACTCGTGTAAACAACAGTGTCAGAGTCATGTACGCTATACAACAAGAGTTATAGGGATAATCAACATAATGGAAACTGTCAGAGAATGTACTCTCCTGTGGTCCTTATCTGGCAATACCAATGTCCGGGTTCCAAGGTATCGTCTGAAGGATCCAACGGTCCTATAGACACATCATAAACATAATACTGCATTAGACATTACACTACTACACAATCAATACCATGATCTTAGGAACTACGCTAGGGTGGTCACGCTTGTCGTTGCTGTGCATAACAGACAGTCAATGGTATGGTCTTGCCAGTACGTCAATGTACATGTGGCAGTCTGCTAATCATGTTACGTGGTCATAGGTCAATGTAACTACGGTTATCCATAATTAAACTAGGGTCTCATAGTACATCTATAAATATGCATATAGTCTTAACTAGCATATAACATTAATTACTTATAATATATATGTACACCAATATATATACAATATATATATATGTACCAATTACACATATTAAACATATACTAATGGAATACATATACTATATATATATATACTAATTGAATTCATATATATATATATATATATATATATATATATATATATATATATGTATATATATATATTAATACATACAATACACGTATATTAAACTAAAACTAGAATACGTATGCATACTAATGAGAATTATGCGTATGCGTGCACGTGTACATGTACGCCAGAAGGAGAACTCGAACCTGTGTATGCGGGATGAGACATTTGTGTAGAGGTCGTCGAGAGAGGGTGCTCGGTTCAGTCGAGCGGGTCGACTCTGGCGCGTTCTGCCGGTTGAGCAGCATCGGGTGGCAGTGGCTCGCGTGGTCCGACGTGCTGCGGGTTCCGGCGTTCAGTCGGCTTCAGTGAATGAGAACGGCTCCGATCGATCTCCGGTCGATGTGGCTTCAGCAAGGTGGCAGTGGCTTCTGCGGTCTCTGGCGTTCAGGCGGTTAAGGCGAGCTCTCGGTCGATCAGGGTCCAGACGGGGCTCAGGGACAACGGGGATCGGCAGGGTATTCTTCGGCTTCAGACAGTGGATCCGGTCGACAATAGGGTGGTTCCGGCGATGGTTGGGGGTCGAGTGTAGCAGGGACGGTTGGTGGTACAGTCGCGATGGGGAGAGAACGACTCCGGCGAGTTCGACTGGGATCAGGCGGCTCACCTAGGTGTTCAGACGAGAGCGGTGGTGTGGTGGCCTCCGGCGCGTTGATCTCCAGCGGGTTGAGGGATCACGAGAGGGAGATGATGGGCGGGGGTTGGCTGTGGCTTAGGGTTAGGTTGAGAAAGAAAGGGAAAGCAATATTATGTATATATATATATATATATATATATATATATATATATATATATACATATATATATATATATATAGTAGACTTTGGGTTGACCTAGAATTAGGTCTGGTCAAGGCCCTCTTGGGATTGGGCTTTCTCATGGGTATTTCAATGGCTGGGATTTCAATAAATAAAAGAAATTGCTAGAATGCATTGGTTCAATGGTCTGAGGCCATGGTTCAAGGAAATTAATGTTTGCACACTTCCAAGAATTTATGGAATTTACACCTAAGGGAGAATTTGGTTTATTTACGTATCGTGTCCAACTGGATGGATACCTCGATGCACTCTTGCACCAAAGTACCTAATAATTGAAAAGTTGCACAAGTGCGATTTATGAATTAATTAATAAAATTAATGCAAGTGGTGTTCTAAAATCCAAAACGACGGTAAAGTGCAACACAATAAAATTACAGCAATTTAAAATAATCAATTATCATGCAATTATTTAATCGTAAATTACGAAAAGACAAAAATACCCTTAATCTGAAAAGTGAGGTTGATACTTAGGGAGTAAAATCTATATAAGTGTCTAACCCTCAAGACCCATGCTTTGTTGGTTTTCGATGTATTTTTGTTGTTGGTTTTAGATTGCATTTTTGTGATTATTTTCGATGAACGATTTTCATTGCTTGCTTTCACTGTCTCATATTTTATATCGAATTACTGAGAGAAAGAGAAGTAGAGTTATGAACCGTTGTTGGTTCCAATGCAGGTGAGCCAGTGAGCCACGCTTGAAGTCCCGAAGAAAAAGTTCTCTCTTTCTCAGCAATTCACCAACTAGTGAGTGACTTCGATCCTTCGATGAATCCTTTAGTCATCATATCTAACAAAACTATCAATGATACCTAGCAAAGGAACCCAAAATATAAAGCAAGATAAATTATCATATTACTATAAATTGGACTATTGTAGTATAATTGATTATGTGGTAAAGACCCTGGACTGGACGGTAAGTATAATGGGTTGTGGCTAAGGCAAACTATAAGATTGTGGCATACTATATCAAGTTTTCTATACATGCATTTTTTCTTCTACTAGCTAGTTGCATTCCATGCATAGTCATAGACAAACTTGTGCACAATGGGTAGGTTCCCTGAGGCGATGCACCGGGGCCACGGGACCGCTTCGGCCTAAGGGGAACGTGGGTGATAAAGTACTTGCATCGGAAGTTCAGGATCTTCAGTGAGGCTAGCTCCCTGCACTGAACAGGGTACTAAAATTCTAAGATAGTCGTGATGGCTTGGCCAGTGACCTTCATATAGACAGGGTGCATGCTAATAATGTATTATGCAGGTAGAGTAAGTTATTATTCATAAATAGGGATGGTTGAACAAATGTGGGTAAGAATTATCGAATATGGTGATAAATATTTTTTTTTCTTATGTTCTTGAAATATGAATTATTAATTGAACTTAAGGCAACATAGCAAGGTCACAATAATAACTGTTGCTTTCACATATCTACTTAGTAATGGGTTTTTAGGTTACATTGGTTGCGGGTGCTCACCAGTACATGTTGCGTACTGACCCATATTTGTGGTCATCTCAAGTACTGACAATGTAGCTGCTGCTCGTAAACGCTGACGTTTTGGGTCCGACTCTTTAGAAGCCTTGCACTTGAAGCTTCCAAGTGGAAAAGAAGAATTCTGTTGAAGGTGGTACATGGGTTTTTTTAATATTAAATAAGAGATATGATGTATGGAGCAATGTTGTATCTCATTTCAATATTTCTATAAGTTGTATGCCAAGTATGACATTTTCATCTTAGTCATTTAAGGCTCTTATGTTTCTATTTCAAGAATTATCAATAAAGAGCAAATTTCTATTTTCAAATGTGTTCATTCTCAGTGAATGTTGTAAATTCTCTATTAAAATATATTTTTATAAAATAAGTACGAGCACGCCTTGTACAAGCGTAAACCTAGGGCTTGTACGTCATCACGTCCAACGAGAATGGGCGGCTCTGCAGAACTGGGGTATGGGAAGGGCAAGCGAGGACGTTCAATTCTGTAAAACTGGGGTGTGACATATTGGTATCAGAGCACGATTTTGCTTTCTCGGGATTTCTTGGTTTTAAGATTTTTGAAAATGACACAAGTTATTGGTTTTTAAGCCTTGAATTTTTGTTGCCGCGAAATGAGATGCTCTATACAATAAGTTTATACTATTTTATGAGACTAACATTTTCTTTTTGTGTTTTGCAGAAATGACAAAGTCCGATCACGGGAACCCAAGTAGTTCAAGGACCACAGCGCCTGCAGCACTGGCCGCCTCGATAGACCTACTGGATAGGGTATTGCACATGCTAGAAGCACAACAGAAGCTGGAAGAGGCTCAACAAAGACAAATCAATGATCTGCATCAAATGCTCCAGATGGTCGAAGCCAACAATATTAACGCTACGCCAGGAGCTGCCCCTACTGCCCCTGCTGCGAAGGCGGTAGAGATCGTCGGGTTGGACGATACTTAACCTGCTAAAAAGAAAAGCTTTGCCACAGATATTGTTGAGTTCAAGAAGATTTACAATATTCCGTTCAAGGGAACAGAAAAGGCTACCGTTGTGGTAGATTAGTTAGCAGAAGTGGAGGATCATCTGGAACTCCTCAACATTATTGGGCTTAAGATGGTATTTTATGCACAATTATTGTTAGTATCCAATGCACACTACTGGTGGCAAAGTCGGAAATGCATGCTTGCTGGAGTGAACGGGGATACGAAGATTACGTGGCTGATGTTCAATATAGCCTTTCTGTAGTAGTACTTTTTCTCAATGGAACGCCAAAAATAGCAAGAGTTCAGCAAGCTGGAATAGGATGATGTGTTAGTGAAGAAGTATGAGGCATAATTTCCCGGATATCTCAGTATTATATTACCAAGTTTACCGATGACGCGGCCAAGGTTCGTCGGTTCAAGCAGGGACTTAGGCCTGCTCTACAGTCGCAAGTTGTGATTCATAAGTATAAGACCTTTAAAGAATCTTTCGATTGTGCAAATGAGCTGCATATCCATTATCTTGCAGCAGCTCCGGTCACCTAACCAGTACCTAATGTCAACGATAAATGATTAAATACTAGCGGAAGGTATAGGGCTCCAAAGTGCTAGAACAACAACGGCTTCCAGGGGCATAACCAAGGTGGAATATATTGTTATAGGTGTCGTGGCAAGGGATACCTCGCTAGTGATTACAAAGTTTCAAAAGGCGAGTGCTTTAAGTGCGGTCACCTAGGCCACAAGGCTTGGGAATGCAAGGGAGGGATCATAAATCAGGGCCCTCAACGCCATAAGGGATTTGCATCCGCCTCAATAAAACTATCAGAATCGTGGGCAAGCTCTACGGGCACCTCAGGACGGGCAAAATAAAAATTCGAGACTGGGTGCACAAGGCCGAGTTTATGATTTGACTCGGAAGGAGGCCTTCGCTTTGGTTATAGTCGTGAAAGGTATACTGTTATTTAATGGCATTCCTGCACGTATAATATTTGACTCTGGTGCTACCTATAGTTTCATATTTGCTGATTATGTTGTAGAACATAAACTAAAAATATTTATGTTAAATATAAAACTTACTATTAGCACTCCATCTGGGGTTTACATGCCTGCTAACTTGATATGTAGGGATGACTACATATGTATTGGAGGTAGGAACTTGTCACTGGATGTCTTTGTTCTCGACATCAAAGACTACAATATAATTCTGGGAATGGAGTATCTTAGTACATGTGGTATGACGATCGATTGCACTGGAAAGAGAGTTGTATTTTGTCTATCGGGTGAGATAGAATTATCGTACTCGTGCGGTGCAGCGTCTGTCATGCCCCAGTCCCAAAATACATAGGACTAGGAATACATAACATGCCAGCTACACATTCGATCAGACTCTGGTCTGACTCGAATATGTATAAGTTGTATTATAATGGTCATTATCTAAATAATCAAGTAAATATGAATATATATACCTCAATCCACAATGAACCGAATACACAAGAATGAGCTACATGTGCTAAAGTCAGTTGCCCAGTAACACACAAACTCGAATAGACTCGAGAAAATAATATGAATATATAAAACTAGGCTACATCAGCAGATAATTAAACAATATGAATAAATAACCATAACTCTGGTAGAAATAATATAAGTACCTGGTACCAATGCCCACAAGACAAAAAAACTCCATCAGCAACTCCAAAGGCTTCATAACCGTCTAAGCTACAAAATTGGCAGGGGACCAGGTCCTCAGAGGGACATAACAAGGTACAGGAAACAATATGCCAAAAGTAAAACAGTATAATACCACATACTCAAGTGTAAACTACTGTAACCATCTATATGATATGCACGTAAGAGCATCACTCGTACTCAGACTGAAACCACTACAGGCTCTGTGTCGGGGAACCCATAGCAGCAAGTAGTATCAAGACTCAGTATAGGTGCCAAAGATCTGAGACAGAGTCCAAGGCACCTCTAGTAGTATCAAAACTCCAGTATATGTGCCACAGTACCTCTAGAAGTATAGTATATATATTAATAATCAACATGTAGTATGGTGTGTCTCTTCCCACCCAATGTAATCTCACGTCTCATGTCCACAACGTCTCATGTCTATAACACGCAAGATCATGACCTCTAGCTAGTGCAACGAGTTATAATAATATCCATATAAAATGCAAGTCTCATATCACGAATCCTGTAAGCCTATACAGAATCACTATGAATAACTCAAGAAATATTCTGTCACATAAAATAGTGTCAAGTATCCTAGGGTATGGCGTACTTGGTAAAGCAAGCACGTAAAAATAGGATCGTGGAATCAACTCTCTAAGTGACGTTACTCGACTCCGCGTACAGCATAGACACCCGAATCTTGTTCGAACGCTAAAAAATGTCTCACGGTCCTAGGGTAAACACACACATCATACATATTAAATAACTATAATAACAAAATAAGATAAAGGCAAGGAACTGTGATACATCATGGCAAGGTACACTTGCCTAGGTTCTGAACTCCGTCAACTACTCCTGAAAAAGTAGAATCTGCACGTACACCTCCGGATGCTAAAACAAATATCACAAATATTCTCAGAATACTAGAAATAACTAGGATTGACTACCAATAAGTCTAATTTGGATACAGGGGAAATTAACAGTTTTGGGTCAAAAAGGGATCCACATGTGGCCCACTTTGCACCGTAAAATGTACCGAAGATAAAGTTCTCCAAATTTATCAAACTTAGTATCTACGAGTCCAGAATGATGATATGAACCCAACGGAATATCTAAATCAGAATTGAACAAAACTTGGGTCACATGACCAGCGTAATGCTATGAATTCGATGGCGTAAGTTTCGTTACGAAACGACAAGCACACATGAAATTACGACGAGTGTTAGAACAGGCCGATACGGTATTTTTTGACGGATACACGTTGATTCCGGTGTGCACGCACATCCAAATCAAGTTCCGCGAAAGTTCATACATCTATATTTACATTACGTATCTTTCGATGCAACTCGCACACGACAAAGTCACCTTGTTTGGCGGAACGTACCCCGTATCGCATAATTTTGGGTGTTTTAAAAATAAATTTTTGGTCGTTTTGGAATAAGAATAATTTAACCATTAAAGCAAACTAATAAAAACTAAAAGAACAGTAAAATTTTTGGTTATATTGTGAAGAAGTTCTTTCAATTATATTTTAAAAATATTTAACGAGCTGGTAGAAAATTGGACATGAACATGGGTACTTGGACTGAAATTCTTCACTGTTTTCGAACAGTTTTTCGGCCAACTTTCGGGTAATTTTTCGATCAAACCGGGGTGCCTAAATTCGTTCCACTTAAAGGAAATCCTAGAGGGTTAGGTTATGAATATACCAGCGAAGACGGGGCTCGAATCGAACGAGCGAGGAGGGCGAAGGCTGTGTGCAAAGGAGGGGCCGCACGGCTGTGCGCTGCTGCTGTTGTTGCCGTCGCTGCCGGCCGCGCTCCGGTGTTGTGGCGGTCGACGGTCGACGGTGCTCCGGTGGAGGTAGAGGGACGGATGATGGGTTAGGGTTATGGTTTTGTTTATATATATATATATATATATATATATATATATATATATATATATATATATATATATATATATATGAGAGGGGGGGTGTTTGCTATGTAAGGGGAGGGGGAAGTTGGTTTAATAGTTTAGGTTTTGGATTTTGTTAATGGGTAGGGTTAGGTTTAATTGGGTTTTGGGTTTTGGTTTATTTTTTTCTTTTGTCTTATATATATATATATAGTTATGGCCATTTAAAAATAGTTTTGAAGCTCAATAAATTCCAAAAACATTATACAATAAACTAATAATAGTTGTACACCAAAAATATATATTTTTTATATAATATTAATAATTAATTAAATACATATAATTATAAATTTATGAATATTATATATTATAATTATCTAAAAAAAATAAAATTTTTTTCTTAATCACAATAATTTCAGAATACCAATATTAATAAATTTTAATTTTTAAAAATCAGGGTGGTTACAATCTATCCAACTTATAAAAAATTTGTATTCAAAATTAAAAATTAACCTAGTAGAAAAGATTTTAGTTAATAATATTGCACTAAAGATGGGGACGCAGTTACCAAATAGAGTCCTACTTTGACGTCGCATTCTGAGAACAAGGGTACGCTTAATCAAGGCTCTACCCAACTTATAAAAATGAAATTGGCCGTAGGAACTATAGTCATGATCATATCTCTAAGGTTTTTTTTAGTAAGTCTAACTTCAAGGAGGGATTCGAGATGGTAAGAATTTTTGACCGTTGTCACAGCCTATTAAAGGAAATCTATGTACTACCATGGCGTTAATGAGTCAATAACTCTATCAAAAATGTTTTACCAGTTCTTCTTGCTTCTAATTAGGTCATGAGTCTATAAGACAATAGGAAATATTATAGCCAAATACAACTAGGGTGAGATGGTACCGAGAAGTTGTTCATTGCATATCATGGATGCCGATGAATGGTTCAGCAATAAGCGTCAAAAGGTGATATAACTTACCAAGGTGTTTAGTATTGTGTAAAGAGTACAAGGGGTTCAATTTAATACAACACAAGTGTCATGGACTTAGGTTGGCATAAATGGGATACGGGTATATCAGTGGTTGGGATATTTGGGTTGCCTATGTATAATTTAATTCAATTATAATAGAGTTGGATATAGGGTTTAGAAGGAGACATGCCACGAATGTTGTGGGGTCTATATGAAGCATGGGTGTGTATATTTAGAAGTAACAGTTGTGTTATCAGTGAGTAGGTTCCAGCTAGGCTCATGAATGTCAAGGTTGCTGAAAGAATTGAGTCGGTATTGAGTATTAAAATCGATCGCAACAGAAAATAATATCTATGTATTATATGTGTACAATTACGTTGCGAATGTCGTGCGACTAAAACAAAATATGGGAAGGCTAGTTTGTGAGTGATAGTTATGTCAAAGGTATAGAGTGACTAGTCTAGGTTATAAGGGAGAAGTTGTTGGAAAGGAAATGATAGTGTTGTGCTCCAAATATCCGAACCACAACAAAGGGTATCAAGAATACAAAATTAAATAGGCAATTTAATCCGTTTGAGATTAACCTAATTAACACCAAAATAACTTTAAATTTACCCTGAATTTCTAGAAATAATCCTACATTAAAACTGGGGGCTACGATCTACCAAACTTATAAAAATTAAGTTGGTATCCAATAACTAAGGTCATGGTCCTGCTAACAAAATTTCTGGAAGGACTTATTTTCTAAATAAGGTTACAAGAATTCTAGGATTTACTGGCCGTAATCAAGGATTTTCTAAAGGAACTTAGAAACTATCAGGGTGCTATTGATCAATAATCTTATAAGAGAAATTACTACCCATCCACTACTGCTCTTGTATAGGTCAAGCTTCTACAAGGCAGAAGAAATGACTAAGTCAGATCCAACTAAGGCAAGGTGGTAGAAAGACTTCGATCATTGATTGACATTAATGATGAAGAGATCAAAAATTTAGGCCACGGCAAAAAGAATTTCTGATAAGTCTACATGGTTGAATTGTCACGACCCGCACCCGGAATTTGGGCATGAGTCGTGGGTACGTCCAGCCTACGCCGCAGCATCGGCGGTAGAACGCTGTCTAGGTCTCAACATATAATATATCCTGTCAATAGTCTCAACTCCACACGGAGGACAATGATAAAGAATCCACAGTTCTATGATATACTCAATCACATGCTAATAGAAATAATGGCACGATGAGAATAGAAAAGAGTTCCAATAAAAACAACCACAATAATTCTAACTCAATCCTGGGTCTAAATGACCTCATAAAGTCACAAAATAATAAATACAACTCAGTCTTGCCTAAAACAATAATGCAGAAAAAATAATCTAAGAACAGCCAGGTAATTTCTCCTCTAGGCTAGGCAACTCCTCTGGGGTTTCTGGAGTAAAATCTCCCTCTAAGCCTGGGCCGTAATGAGTGGGGCAAAGATCCTCCAGGTCCTCTGAAAAATATTATCCAGTCAGGATTGGAGCGAAGCACAAGCACTAACAGCAGTTTCATTAAATTGACAAAATCTATAAACAGTGTAAGAAATACAAGATGGAAATACATGCTGGAAATATAAATACTGGAGAAAAATGGAAATAGGCAATAGAGCATCTAGCAATGAACAATAAATAGTGAATGCTAGAACAAGTGAATCTGAATAAAATAGACATCTAGCTAAGTGTTTGAAATATTAGTTATTATGTGATCGGCTTGGGACTTGATCAGGCTGGTTATATATGATTAACTATGATTCTTGTAGGTCAGGCTAACCATATGGTTAGCTATGATGCATGTAGTGGTCAGGTTAATCATATATAACAGCTATGATGCATGTAAGATGGTCAGGCCGCACCCAACGTGAGAAGTGAGGTGAGCTATGATGCATGTAAAGAATTTGGATATGATCACATAATCTACTAATAATTCCCCATCCCCCAGCTAGCACGATGGATTCCAATCACGACTCCTCATGATGGGGATCTAGGGTGCTAACCCGTGTATTCATAGTGTCGGAATCAAGTATGTAATACACTACAATTTATAGAAGTAATCAACAATGAAAACTGTCAGAGAATGTACTCGCCTGTGGTCCTGAGCAAGGTGTGAGGATCGAAGTCCAAGATGGAATCACCAAGACCTAAATATCAAATATTAATATTAATATTAAAGAATGATTTGAAGTGATATACATGTGTAACTAGCTAATTGTGATATTTCTAGGCCATGTCTAAGTCCAACTAGATTAATCTAGTCAATACCTTGCTAACTAGGTTTTCTGGTCAATCTAGTCATTACTAGACTTATACTAACTAATACTTAGTTAATAAGGCAACACTAGGTGCTATTAATATGTATAACTCATATATACATATTGGTATCAAGTATTTAACTTAATTATATGTATCTTACTTAACTATAAACTAATACTTAACTTTTAACTGATGCTAACTTAATAATTAACAGATACTAACTTAGGAACTAAAGTTCTGACACCCCAAGCAAAACACAATGAATCATCACTCTGGATCATTTCTTACTACACCCATTAGCAACCACATACCTGTACATGCAATTTCAATTGCTGAAAACCCCCTACTGATACACAACTTATTATACTTACTACAACCCTGAAACCCAAACTCATCAAAACTAACACAGTTAACCCTCACTCACACACATGTACATACACTCTGATTTCTGAACTAGCAAATACCTACACCCTGCACAGAATCCTCCCCCTCATAACACAGTGCACATACAGGTTTACTCCTCAGACAGTCATACACACAGATATACAAGGATACACTCCATGCTGGTATTTTTGGTACACACAGCAGGTATTACACAGGTTTACACACTCTACACACACACTGTCACATATACATATGTACACACAGCTACCTCACTGAACTAATCACATGGAGAATTCACAGTTCACACACAAACCCTGAACTGAGCTTCTCACAATTCTCAGACTTCACACTTAAACACACAACCCCAAATTCACTGCACACATGTGCATTTTCCTGATCTGGGTACATAGGCACTAGGCACTCCCTGAACTCAGACATTTACACATCATTCACATACACACAGTCACTGATACATTCTGCACAGGGTCATACACAAGTTCCTGAATACACAAACACTAGTTACATAAACACACAGTTATGGTTCTCACCTAACTGATACATCCCCCAGGTAATACACTCTCACACCTACAGAATTAATACACACACTAGACACTAATTTATATACAGTTGGGGAAACAGAGACACATAGGAACCCTAACTAAAACCCCCCAACTGCTGATACACTACTAAATTCTGATACCCAATTACCTCACTGAAGCAAAACCTTCCCTCCATACTGAAATACTGATACACAGCCATTGGGACACAGTATCAGGGAGACACTGCACAGCACACCTAAGCTAACAGTATGCACACAATATCACTCACTGAACACACCCACACATACTGCACACAGGGATTCATTCTCAAAAATAGGGACACACACAAACTGGAATTAAATACCTCCAATACAGGCACATACATAGACACATATACTGAGACACAGAACTACACACATAAACACCTACACAGAATTTACTCCTCTTCCTCTGATACCAGATGCACTGAAACATAGTGCCACACACACTCATCAAAAGCCCGACTGCACAGTAAAAACAAAACAACAACACATCTACACATATGCATATATATATATACATCAACCTAGCAAGATTCGAATAGATCTAAAAGCTAAACACCCTACTAATCCTATCATCAAGCACAAGAAGTGCAGAAAATGAATTTACATAAGAACACATGAGAAACCCAAACAAAACCCTAAAACAAAATCTAAGCTACACGTAGGAGGGTGAAATCGGTCTATAAGCAACCACCTAGGGTTAGGGTTCACGAAAATTGGGAAAAACAAATATTGGGACACCTAAAACCTAATCAAAACCCTAAAATCGAAATCTAAATCTCAGGGTGGTTTCCTAATGGCATTAATCATCAGAAAAACAGAAATAAAAGAATAAATATTAGGGTTTTACCTGCAGGGATGGTTTCTCCAATGGAAGTTCTTCTTCCCCAAGGCTTTTTGACCCAAGTTCCTTGCTTTCCTTGCTTTGGAGGAGGAGAATGGGATCCCTAGGGCTAGATTTCGAATTCTGGAGTGGGGAGATGGCTTTCTCTTGTGGAGGCTAGGGTTTCTTCTTTCTACATGAAGAAAGAGAGGGTTCCCTTTTATATTAAACCTAGCTAGGGTTTCAAATGAATAGTTTAGGTTAAACCTCCTATGTTAGGTCATGTAGAACCTAATTAACTAGGGTTTAGTCAGTCTAGGGTTGGAGGTCCAAACCTAAAATTGAATTCTAGGGTTTTCTAGAATTAGGTTTACCAATTAGGGTTTGACCTAAAACTAAACATTACTAATAATATTTAAATAGTTATAAAACTCAGCAAATTAATTAAACACATAATTATTTAAAATAATGAAATTATACAAATGCCCTTATATGGATATGTGGTAGTGACAAGTCTACCCTCCTAAAAGAAATTTCGTCCTCGAAATTTGGACTGAACAGAACAAGAATAAATCAGAAAGGAAATATACCTCAAGTCTAGAAGAGATACGGGTATTGCTCGCACATTTCGTCCTCTCTCTCCCAGGTCGACTCCCCTGGTGAGTGATGTCTCCATGCAACATGAACCAAAGGAATAGTTTGGTTCCACAACACCTTCTCTCTGCGGTCCAAGATCTCTACGGGCTGCTCAGGGTAGCTGAGCGTCGGACCAACCTCAATCTCCGAGTGGTCAAGTACGTGACTAGGGTCTGCCACGTACCGTCTCAGCTGTGACACGTGGAACACATCATGCACTCCCTCTAATGTAGACGGAAAGTCCAGTCTATATGCCACTGCACCTACCCTCGCAAGAATGCCAAAGGGTCCGATGTAGCGTGGGCTAAGCTTCCCGCTTCTACCAAAACGAATCGTGCCACGCGTCGGAGAAATCCGTAGGAATACTAGATCGCCAACCTAAAACAAAACAGTCTCAACACGCAGTCTAAACAAATAACACAAACCAGAAAAATAACAATCTATACCTGAAACTCAAGGGGCCTACGGTGGCTGTCGGCCCAATGCCGCTGTCTGTCCTGCGCCACTCGCAGTCTGTCTCTGATGAGTTTCACCTTTTCTGCTGCATCACGACAATTTCTGGTCCTAGCAAGGCTCTCTCTCCAACGTCATCCCAAAATAACGGGGTACGACACCTCCGTCCATAAAGAGCCTCAAATGGTGACATCTCGATGCTGGCCTGATAGCTGTTGTTGTAAGCGAACTCTACCAGGTGCAGATGATCCTCCCAAGAACCTCCGAGATCTAAAACGCAAGTGCGTAGCGTATCCTCGAGAGTCTGAATAGTCCGTTCGGACTGCCCGTCCGTCTGGGAGTGATATGCGGTACTGAACTTGAGCTGAGTGCCCAAGCTAGCCTGCAGACTCCTCCAGAAGTGGAAAGTGAAACGGCTATCCCGATCCGAGACGATGCTTACAGGAACTCCATGAAGTCTAACGATCTGTCGCACGTACATCTCTGCTAGCCTCTCTGTCGACGTGCCCACCTTGAAAGGTAAGAAATGGGCTGATTTGGTCAACCTGTCCACGATGACCCAAATTGCGTCCTTCCCTCCTGGAGAACGTGGAAGCCCTGAAACGAAATCCATGGTCACATTCTACCACTTCCACTCTGGGATCGGTAAAGGTTGAAGCAAACCACCTGGCCTCTGTCGGTCTGCCTTTACCTGCTGGCACACTAGACACCGAGATACGAAGCGTGCTACCTCGCGCTTCATTCCATACCACCATACGTGCTCTCTCAAGTCTCGATACATCTTGTTGGCACCAGGATGCATCGAGTACTGAGAGCGGTGTCTCTCCTGCAAAACCTCCTCGCGCAACTCCCCGCTCGGCACACACATCCTCGTGCCGTGTCGTAAGGATCCATCCTCTGCGATCATAAAGTCGTCCGACAATCCTATCTGAACCTGTGCTCTGATATTCCTCAGAGCCTCATCATTATACTGCGCAGCTCTGATCCTATCCATCAGTTCAGACTGTATCTGCAATCCCCACATCTGAATCTCAGTACCGGGAACTAACACTTCAATCTCCAAGCTCTCCAAGTCAGCCAACAATGTCTATCTGTCGTCAAGTACATAGCCATCGGATACCTGCTCAAGGCATCGGCGACTACGTTGGCTTTCCCTGGGTGGTACTGTAATGAGATGTTAAAGTCCTTCATCAATTCTAACCACCTCCTCTGCCTCATGTTCAGCTCCTTCTGTGCGAATACGTACTTCAAGCTCTTGTGGTCTGTGAAAATCTCCACACGCTCTCCGTACAGGTAATGTTTCTACAGTTTTAGACCGAAGATAACTGCTGCCAACTCCAAATCGTGGGTGGGGTAGTTCTTTTCATGAAGGCGTAACTGCCTGGAAGCATATGCAATTACCTTTCCGTGCTGCTGAAGAACACATCCCAGACCCTTCCCTGAAGCATCACTGTAGATGGTGAAACCACCTGTCCCTGCTGGCAACGTCAAAACTGGAGCTGTCGTCAACCTCTTCTTCAGCTCATCAAATGCAACCTGGCACTCCTCCGTCCAGACAAAATCCACATCCTTTCTAGTCAATCTGGTCATTGGCGCTGCAATCCTGGAGAAGTCTTGTACAAACCTCCTGTAGTATCCTGCTAGCCCGAGAAAACTCCTGATCTCAGCTACCGAACTGGGGGTAGCCCACGGCTCCACTGCCTCAATCTTCTGCGGGTTAACCGAGATTCCGTCACCCGATACCACATGCCCAAGAAATTCGACCTTGTCAAGGAAGAATTCACACTTAGAGAGTTTCCCGTACAGCTTCTCCCTCCTGAGAGTCTCTAAGACCAACCTCAGGTGCTCTTCGTGCTCCTCCGGGGTCTTGGAATACACAAGAATATCGTCGATGAACACCACCACGAACTTGTCAAGGTACTGGTGGAACACCTTGTTCATCAGGTTCATGAATACTGCCGGTGCATTGGTTAAACCAAATGGCATCACCATGAACTCAAACTGGCCGTATCTGGTCTGAAAAGCTGTCTTTGGCGTGTCTTCCCTCTTCACCTTCACCTGGTGATAGCCTGATCTCAAATCTATCTTTGAAAACACCCTCGCCCCGCTCAACTGATCGAAAAGATCATCTATCCTCGGTAGCGGGTACTTGTTCTTGATAGTGATATTGTTCAAAGCTCTATAATTAATGCACATACGCACCGTGCCATTCTTTTTCGGTACGAACAATACCGGAGCTCCCCATGGTGATGAACTGGATTTGATGAAGCCTTTGTCCTGCAGCTCCTCAACTTGCTTTTTCAGTTCTGCCAGCTCGCTGTTGTTGACCCTATAGACATGTTGTGAAATGGGCTCCGCTCCTGGAACTAAGTCTATAGAGAATTCAACATCTCTGTCTGGCGGCAAGCCTGGCAACTCTTCTGGAAATACATCCAGGAACTCCGCTATCAGAGGATGTGGCAACTCCTCTTCTTCTGTCCTGGCTCCGCAAAATGTGCCCCTGCTCTGTTCCGCTGCTCCTCTGACGACCTCAAACTCCGGCTCTCCTGGTGGTCTAAACAAAACTCTGCCTCTAAAACAATCTATAGTAGCATGATGCCTACTCAACCAGTCCATTCCGAGTACAATATCGTACCCCGGAAGTGGCATGACAAGTAAGCTCACGCTCAACTCTCGGCCTCCTACTGACACTCTCCGGTTCTTGCAGTGATCACGGACTAGGATAATACCTCCACCAGTCATGATCTTGCAAGTCCTAGCTAATGGTTCTATGTCTAAATGATGTCGAAGTGCATAAGATACAGACACAAAACTATGGGAAGCGCCAGAGTCGAATAAGGTAAATACAGGAATACAATCGAGAAGAACCGAACCTGTGATCAAGTCTCCTGCTGGCTCGATCTCCTCGATTGCCATGGCGTACGCTCGCCCCTGGGGTACACCTCTCTGCTGCTGATGCTGGGCGAACTTCTGATGTTGTGGTGGAAGTGGTCCCCTCTGTTGTTGGCCTCCTGGTACGGTAGGTACCCTGTCTGATCCTCTCTGGGCGGCTGCTCCACCCTGACCTGGACGAAAGGTAGGACAATCCTTCAGCTGGTGTGTCGTCGATCCGCAGGACAGATATGAGCCCAATCTCTTCCTGCAGATATCTCTAGTATGTCCCATCTTCCCGCAGTACGCACACTGGATGGCGGGCTGAGTCTGTCTCTGTTGCTGCTGCTGGACCTGTCCTCGGGCTGGTGCCTGATGCTGCTGCTGAAAGGGTCTCTGCTATTGCTGCTGAAAGTGTGGATGCTTGCCCGGTCCTGTACTACTGTTTGCTCCTCCGGAACCATCGTGTCCCCTCTTGGGCCTGAGGCCCAAGTCGTCCTCGGCTACTTGGGCATCCATCAATATGCCCTCGTAGGTAGCTGTGCGACGTCCCGACGTGCGAGACTTGATCTCCCTTGTCAGCCCCTTTCTGAATTTCTGGGCCCTGTCCCCCGGATCTCTAATCATCGATGGCGCGAAGCGGCTCAGGCGGGAAAACTCCGCGGCATACTCATCGACGGACGAGCTCCCCTGGGCTAAGTCATGGAACTAACTCTCCAAAGCTCCCAGGGCGACATCAGAAAAGAACTTTTCTTTGAAGAGATCCTTGAAATCCTCCCAAGTGAGTCCCCTGCGCAAGAGTCTCGGCTCCGTGCGAAACCACGTCAAGGCAATGTCGAACATCTGGCTGCCAGCGGCCTCGATCTAGAGGGCCTCCGGAAGCTGTGCCAAGCGCAAGTTCCTCTCGATGTCCTCTAGCCAATCATCGGCGTAGAGTATCCCTTCTGTCCCCTTGAACTCCCGAGGCATCATCCTCTTGAAATCCACAATGGTGCCCGGCCTCTGGTGGTGCTGATCAGGACGCTGCTGCTGCTGAGTGACTCTCTCCACAGCCTGGAGAGCCACTTGATGAGTATTCTCCATGTTCACCCTCATCATCTCTGTCTGGGCCTGATGTGCCTCAGCCTGCATTCTCTGGGCTTCTGCCGACGTCCTCTGAGCATCGACCATGCCCTAAATCAAAGCGAATATCTGTGCCCCATCGACGGGCACACCTCCTGGATGCTGAACTGGCGGTGGTGGTGGTGCCGTCATAGCTATGGGGACCCTCTGAACAGGTGGTGGAGGACCCCCGAATGCTGCAGACACTCCCACATGTACTGGAGATGTAGGAGGTGCTGCAGATGTCTGTCCGGCAGGGCGAGAGGTGGCAGACCTCTCCGAATCTGCTGCTCCGAGTCTCTGGGACCTTCTCGGCGGCATCTTGAAGACAGATTGAAAGATTTAATTAAGGCAACAGATACGATATCATCATGGAAGGACAGTAAATTTCTAAAGGAAATCATTAAGAGTAGTATCATAAGAATCAGAATTCCCTAATTATGATTGAGCATATCCTCGGCCAAATTCCTATTTCCTAAAACAGGCTCGTAGTAATACTCTAAGCGAGCACCACTACGATATCGCTCTAATGCGAATCTAAGGCTAGACTACTGACCTGTATGGGCCACCATAAAAACGTGTCACGACCCGCACCCAGAATTTGGGCATGAGTCGTGGGTACGTCCAGCCTACGCCGCAGCATCGGCGGTAGAACGCTGTCTAGGTCTCAACATATAATATATCCTGTCAATAGTCTCAACTCCACACGGAGGACAATGATAAAGAATCCACAGTTCAATGATATACTCAATCACATGCTAATAGAAATAATGGCACGATGAGAATAGAAAAGAGTTCCAATAAAAACAACCACAATAATTCTAACTCAATCCTGGGTCTAAATGACCTCACAAAGTCACAAAATAATAAATATAACTCAGTCTTGCCTAAAACAATAATGCAGAAAAAATAATCTAAGAACAGCCAGGTAATTTCTCCTCTAGGCTAGGTAACTCCTCTAGGATTTCTGGAGTGAAATCTCCCTCTAATCCTGGGCCGTAATGAGTGGGGCAAAGATCCTCCAGGTCCTCTGAAAAATGTTATCCAGTCAGGATTGGAGCGAAGCACAAGCACTAACAGCAGTTTCATTAAATTGACAAAATCTATAAACAGTGTAAGAAATACAAGATGGAAATGTAAATACTGGAGAAAAATGGAAATAGGTAATAGAGCATCTAGCAATGAACAATAAATAGTGAATGCTAGAACAAGTGAATCTGAATAAAATAGACATCTAGCTAAGTGTTTGAAATATTAGTTTATTATGTGATCGGCTTGGGACTTGATCAGGCTGGTTATATATGATTAACTATGATTCTTGTAGGTCAGGCTAACCATATGGTTAGCTATGATGCATGTAGTGATCATGTTAATCATATATAACAGCTATGATGCATGTAAGATGGTCAGGCCGCACCCAACGTGAGAAGTGGGGTGAGCTATGATGCATGTAAATAATTTGGATATGATCACATAATCTACTAATAATTCTCCATCCCCCAGCTAGCACGATGGATTCCAATCACGACTCCTCATGATAGGGATCTAGGGTGCTAACCCGTGTATCTATAGTGTCGGAATCAAGTATGTAATACACTACAATTTATAGAAGTAATCAACAATAAAAACTGTCAGAGAATGTACTCGCCTGTGGTCCTGAGCAAGGTGTGAGGATCGAAGTCCAAGATGGAATCACCAAGACCTAAATATTAAATATTAATATTAATATTAAAGAATGATTTGAAGTGATATACATGTGTAACTAGCTAATTGTGATATTTCTAGGCCATGTCTAAGTCCAACTAGATTAATCTAGTCAATACCTTGCTAACTAGGTTTTCTGGTCAATCTAGTCATTACTAGACTTATACTAACTAATACTTAGTTAATAAGGCAACACTAGGTGCTACTAATATGTATAACTCATATATACATATTGGTATCAAGTATTTAACTTAATTATATGTATCTTACTTAACTATAAACTAATACTTAACTTTTAACTGATGCTAACTTAATAATTAACAGATACTAACTTAGGAACTAAAGTTCTGACACCCCAAGCAAAACACAATGAATCATCACTCTGGATCATTTCTTACTACACCCATTAGCAACCACATACCTGTACATGCAATTTCAATTGCTGAAAACCCCCTACTGATACACAACTTATTATACTTACTACAACCCTGAAACCCAAACTCATCAAAACTAACACAGTTAACCCTCACTTACACACATGTACATACACTCTGATTTCTGAACTAGCAAATACCTACACCCTGCACAGAATCCTCCCCCTCATAACACAGTGCACATACAGGTTTACTCCTCAGACAGTCATACACACAGATATACAAGGATACACTCCATGCTGGTATTTCTGGTACACACAGCAGGTATTACACAGGTTTACACACTCTACACACACACTGTCACATATACATATGTACACACAGCCACCTCACTGAACTAATCACATGGAGAATTCACAGTTCACACACAAACCCTGAACTGAGCTTCTCACAATTCTCAGATTTCACACTTAAACACACAACCCCAAATTCACTGCACACATGTGCATTTTCCTGATCTGGGTACATAGGCACTAGGCACTCCCTGAACTCAGACATTTACACATCATTCACATACACACAGTCACTGATATATTCTGCACAGGGTCATACACAAGTTCCTGAATACACAAACACTAGTTACATAAACACACAGTTATGGTTCTCACCTAATTGATACATCCCCTAGGTAATACAATCTCACACCTACAGAATTAATACACACACTAGACACTAATTTATATACAGTTGGGGAAACAGAGACACATAGGAACCCTAACTAAAACCCCCCAACTGCTGATACACTACTAAATTCTGATACCCAATTACCTCACTGAAGCAAAACCTTCCCTCCACACTGAAATACTGATACACAGCCATTGGGACACAGTATCAGGGAGACACTGCACAGCACACCTAAGCTAACAGTATGCACACAACATCACTCACTGAACACACCCACACATACTGCACACAGGGATTCATTCTCAAAAACAGGGACACACACAAACTGGAATTAAATACCTCCAACACAGGCACATACATAGACACATATACTGAGACACAGAACTACACACATAAACACCTACACAGAATTTACTCCTCTTCCTCTGATACCAGATGCACTGAAACACAGTGCCACACACACTCATCAAAAGCCCGACTGCACAGTAAAAACAAAACAACAACACATCTACACATATGCATATATATATATATACATCAACCTAGCAAGATTCGAATAGATCTAAAAGCTAAACACCCTACTAATCATATCATCAAGCACAAGAAGTGCAGAAAATGAATTTACATAAGAACACATGAGAAACCCAAACAAAACCCTAAAACGAAATCTAAGCTACACGTAGGAGGGTGAAATCGGTCTATAAGCAACCACCTAGGGTTAGGGTTCACGAAAATTGGGGAAAACAAATGTTGGGACACCTAAAACCTAATCAAAACCCTAAAATCGAAATCTAAATCTCAGGGTGGTTTCCTAATGGCATTAATCATCAGAAAAATAGAAATAAAAGAATAAATATTAGGGTTTTACCTGCAGGGATGGTTTCTCCAATGGAAGTTCTTCTTCCCCAAGGCTTTTTGACCCAAGTTCCTTGCTTTCCTTGCTTTGGAGGAGGAGAATGGGATCCCTAGGGCTAGATTTTGAATTCTGGAGTGGGGAGATGGCTTTCTCTTGTGGAGGCTAGGGTTTCTTCTTTCTACATGAAGAAAGAGAGGGTTCCCTTTTATATTAAACCTAGCTAGGGTTTCAAATGAATAGTTTAGGTTAAACCCCCTATGTTAGGTCATGTAGAACCTAATTAACTAGGGTTTAGTCAGTCTAGGGTTGGAGGTCCAAACCTAAAATTGAATTCTAGGGTTTTCTAGAATAAGGTTTACCAATTAGGGTTTGACCTAAAACTAAACATTATTAATAATATTTAAATAGTTATAAAACTCAGCAAATTAATTAAACACATAATTATTTAAAATAGTGAAATTACACAAATGCCCTTATATGGAATGTTGTGGGGTCTATATGAAGCATGGGTGTGTATATTTAGAAGTAACAGTTGTGTTATCAGTGAGTAGGTTCCAGCTAGGCTCATGAATGTCAAGGTTGCTGGAAGAATTGAGTCGGTGTTGAGTATTAAAATCGATCACAACAGAAAATAATATCTATGTGTTATATGTGTACAATTACGTTGCGAATGTCGTGCGACTAAAACAAAATATGGAAAGGCTAGTTTGTGAGTGATAGTTATGTCAAAGGTATAGAGTGACTAGTCTAGGTTATAAGGGAGAAGTTGTTGGAAAGGAAATGATAGTGTTGTGCTCCAAATATCCGAACCACAACAAAGGGTATCAAGGATACAAAATTAAATAGGCAATTTAATCCGTTTGAGATTAACCTAATTAACACCAAAATAACTTTAAATTTACCCTGAATTTCTAGAAATAATCCTACATTAAAACCGGGGGCTACGATCTACCAAACTTATAAAAATTAAGTTGGTATCCAATAACTAAGGTCATGGTCCTGCTAACAAAATTTCTGGAAGGGCTTATTTTCTAAATAAGGTTACAAGAATTCTAGGATTTACTGGCCGTAATCAAGGATTTTCTAAAGGAACTTAGAAACTATCAGGGTGCTATTGATCAATAATCTTATAAGAGAAATTACTACCCATCCACTACTGCTCTTGTATAGGTCAAGCTTCTACAAGGCAGAAGAAATGACTAAGTCAGATCCAACTAAGGCAAGGTGGTAGAAAGACTTCGATCATTGATTGACATTAATGATGAAGAGATCAAAAATTTAGGCCACGGCAAAAAGAATTTCTGATAAGTCTACATGGTTGAATAAGGCACGATTAGACAGGTATTTGGAGAATCGAGTCATGGTGACTAGATCAAGGGGATTAGAGTAGAAAAGAACTGATATCTATGGTGATATCGATAATAGCACGAGGAGTGATACCAACTAAGGGATTGATTTTGTAATTAAGGCAGAACTAGGGACAGAGGAAGGATCTACTCATTATTATAATTAGAAAGATTGTTGTTGCAAAAACATGAGGCTATATATGCAACACAAGATAATAATTTGATAGGAAGGATAGGGATGCAGTCGAGGGGGTAATACAACTAATCCTTAAACTCAATACTATTTTCAATTCTCATATTAACAATTTACACTAGTTCTAGCATATAGGAATAATCTATCTATCTATCCTACTAAGGGTAATCATCTTCTCAAAACTTAATATCCAGCATATCTTGACAAGAATCTGCTTCTGGAGGAAACACCGCACACGAACGTCCATCTCTCTGAAATAGAAAGAGATGATAAACAATAATAAGAATGTCGAAGAGAATAAACGAGTACAATTATGAAATCCAAGGGCGATAATCAAATGCTAAGGAATTATCAAATCAGTTGTGGATTGAGATACTAATACTGCTAATCCTGATTATAGGCTCACTCGGTACCGAAAAGTAACCGAAAAGATTTAATCAGGACCTTCATGGGCCACCACAGCGTCAACCAAGCCATCCATGGTAATTTCTGTAGCCACGGCCCGACGGATGTTACATTCTGGTTGTCAAGGGTACTTGGCTTCTGTTCGAGACAAACGCAGGGAGGGTGCCGACCCAGTTCACACTGAAGTTGTGGCTGAGTTTCTTGATATATTTCCAGACGAGATATCCAAAATGCCACCAGACCAAGAGATTAAATTCTGCATCGATATATTTTTTAATACAAGGCCAATTTCCAGAGCCCCGTATAGGATGGCACCCGCAGAATTAAAGAAATTGAAGGTCCAACTCCAGGAATTGTTGGATTGTAGATACATTCATCCCATTGTCTCTCCATGGTGATCCCTAGTATTATTTGTTAAAAAGAAGGACGATACGATGCGGTTGTGCATCGACTACCGTAAACTCAATAAAGTCACAGTTTAGAACAAGTATCCTTTACCTAGAATCGATGATTTGTTCGACCAACTCCAAGGTACGATAGTATTTATCTCCGCTTTGGTTATCATCAGTTGAATATTAAGCAAGACGACATCCCTAAGTCAGCATTTCTTACGAGATATGGACATTACGAGTTTTTGGTTATGCCATTTGGTTTGACCAACGCTCCAGCTGCCTTCATGTATACGATGAACCGAGTCTTCCATCCCTACTTAGATAAGTTTGTGGTCGTGTTCATCGATGATCCTAATATATTCAAAGAGCAAGGAAGACCATACCATATATTTGAGAACAGTACTACAGACCCTACAGAAAAATTAGCTTTATGCCAAACTGAATAAATATGAATTTTGGATTAGTAGCGTATCGTTCCTTGGACACTAACTCTCATCGGAAGGTGTCTTCATGGATCCAAAGAAAGTTGAGGCAGTGGTAGACTAGAAATAGCCCATGTCAGCTAGTGAAGTCCGAAGTTTCCTTGGTTTGCCAGGTTATTACAAAAAATTATGAAAGATTTTGCTAAAGTGACATCATCTATGACTCACCTCACCCATAAGGGAGTGACCTTCAATTGGACTGATGATTGTGAAGCCCATTTTCAAGAATTGAAACAATGTCTCGTGTCAGCCCTAATTCTGATACTTTCGAAGGGTGATGAGGGATTTCAGATCTTTAGTGATGCTTCAGTTCAGGGCTTGGGGTGTGTACTCATGCAAAGTGATAAGGTGGTATACTTCGCTTCGAGACAACTTAAGCCACACGAAAAAAAACTATCCTACGCATGACCTAAAATTGGCGGCAATTGTGTTCGCGTTAAAATTATGGCGACACTATCTCTATGGTGCATATTACAAAATCAATACGGATCACAAGAGCCTCAAATACCTTTCACCCAAAAGGAATTGAACTTAAGGTAGCGACGATGGCTAGAACTCATTAAAGATTACGATCTGTCAATAGATTATACTCCGGACAAAGGCAATATTGTGGCGGATGCATTGAGTTGAAAGTATATGGCGTCTCTATCAGTTGACAATGGGTTACTGCAGGATTTGGAGGATATGGGTATTGAACTCCTAGTTTGACACCGAGGGGTACAACAAGCTCAAATGAACCTTGAGCCGAGCTTGCTAAATTGAATAAAGTTTGCACATAAGAATGACCCATGCCTGGAGAAGATGCACGAGTTGACTTCAACAGGGGAAGGCAATAGACTTTTTGGAAGACAAGAACAAAATATTACGACTAAAGGAAAGACTGTGTGTGCCTAACGATACGGGTCTTAGAAGAGAAATATTGGCGGAAGCATATTATGCAAGTTATACCTTACAATGGGAGTACCAAGTTGTATAAGGACTTGTACGAAAACTTTTGGTGGCACAATATGAAGAAAGATGTAGCACTCTTTGTGTTACAATGTATGGCCTGTCAGCAGCTAAAGGCAGAACACCAGCGAGTTTGACCTAGAAACTTCGAAAATAGCTAGTTTAGCATGTTTATGTTTCCAAATTACTTATTTGACATGTAAATTCATATTTAGGTCTTTAAGGCTCCGATACGGGTACTTTTTGATATTTTAACACATGATTTTAGGCGAGTATATTATTTAATAGTTTATATTATTTTATATTTACTATGATTCATGTACTTAGTAATGTTATATTTGATTCTTGACATGATGGTGCACGAATTGGTATATAGATTGGATCATCAGTCATGAGATGTTACATTGCTCATCGTATTAACATCGTACATGGTAATTTTAGTGGACATTAATCATTGAATCATAACGTGTCATGATTAGATCCTTTTGTACCAGTCAGGGTTGGAAAATGCTAGCTAGATGTGTGATCATATACCTAGTGTTATTGTGTCGATATTGTTAATGTTAATTATACACTCATATATGATTAGCCAGGCCATTATACATCGTACAAGTTCCCAAAGTCGATCATATAGCGAAATTAGTACTTCAAAACATATAGTAGTTACAGTTCTTTTCTGCCTATTTCATACTTATTGAGTTATACCTTACTTGCTCTATCTACTTGCTTCTAATTACTTGTATGCCATATATGCAGTGTTTACTTATTCCTCATATTGTCATTGCTTGGATATGTTGATAGTTCTGCTTTTACTCATCATTTATTACATTCACTATTATTGTTTTATAGTCTTTGTCATTTAACTAGAACTGCTGTTGGAGTTTTACTCGTTTTATCCTGACTGGATAATATTTTTAGATCTTAACTTGGAGGACTGGTGTCCTACTTATTACGGAACCAAGGAGGGAGTATCAGCTGATTTAGACTTTATATCTCGGGAGTGATTGTCGGGAGGGATAGCTGGTGTCACTAGTTATTTTAGCTTCTGTATGTAGTATTTTGGTACTAGATCTGTCTCTGACAATTACCTCAGACTTAAGATATTGTATTAGATTTTAGATTACTGTATAGACTTATTAGGACTTGTGATTTAGTTTTTCATCTCTATATCATATTGTGCCTTCTTCTTTACATTATTGTGATTGAGTATTATCATTATTATTATCTTGTCTTACTTATGGAGTTGAGATATTATTAATAGGTTGTTATCATGTATTGTGTGAGATTTGATAGTTAGATATTAATGACCTAGATAATGTTCTACCATTGATGCTGCAGCGTAGACTGGATATACTCGTGCCCCAATCATCAGGGTGCGGGTCGTGACATCTTGCTTTGAGATTGTTAGTCCAGATATAGATCAAAGACAGATCACAAGTGTGAAAAACAGAGATTCACGCGAAACTACCAAGTTTGCTCTCTGTTTAATCAAGAAGTTATTATCGAGGTCCAGAGATTCACACAAAACTTTCTCACCGGAAGAACTTGATTCCAACAAAAAAGTCCTTAAAATATCATATTATTACTAACTAGAAATAAATACATCCTTTCTTGCAAATAATGTTGCAACGTTGAGATAGAACGTTACAAGATAGAGGAAGAAGGAAAAGAAAAGAAAAATTCTAGGGTGATAAGGACCACCATTGATTAAAGCAAGATTCACCTTTTATCGACGATCTGCTCCTAGAAAACAACAAAATTACTAGAGAACTTCTGGAATGCTCGTAGTCACCTCTGTGTATAAATCAAACAGACATACTAGACCTCTTTTTTTTGTTTGTCTCCAAAAGGAGGCATAGAGAGTTTATTTATATGGAAGGGTGGGAATCCCAACTATAATTGTTACGACCCGATTCCTTAGAATCGTTGGGGCGTCCCCCGAATCGTGATGCCGTGCGGGCCTGGGGTTGCGCCCGCACAAGGCTTTAATGATTTGCATAGCAAGCACATATTCAGAGTACGCAGATAAATTAAAACACAGATTTGAAACATGGAAAAGTTTTCTTTATTGATTATGAACATCTATTACAAACTGCTAGACGAGTCAGCTAATATGCCGAACGGCTTACAAAAGTGTTGACTCAAAATGAGATAGCAGTCCTGTACATTACATCCCTTTATAAACTCAAAATGATAAAGACCTCCAGGCTGGAGGATAGCTTTGCCACGGAGCTGTATTTGTGTATGAAGAGTTGCCGCTTCGGACTTCAAAAGGCTTCAAGGGGCACGGTGAAGATGCGCCAACAGCTGGACTGTATCGGGAAGATGACTTCGGCTCCTCGCTCGGTTCGCCTTGGTGCGGATAACCTGTTTCAACGAGGGTCAGCATATCGAAACATGCTGGTGAAGGCGAGCTAGCCGAACTATACCAATCAACACGTTGTTTTAATGAAGCATGCATATTTGTGGATTTCTATTTTGCCTTAGTTCATTTACAAGTAAGCAGCATATAGAATTATACTGAAATAAACGTGCCACCGTTCGGTGGATTTTACCTGCCCGTCTGAATTACCTGCACAATACTTACCATGCCTTCCCTGCCACGAAGACACAAGTTAGTTGCAACAGGTTTAAGTATACACGATGATCACTGGCATATTTGCCATAGTGGACGTAGTCGGGGACAAGGATAGCATGCTACGAGAGTACACGATTGCGCTGCAAGCTATCCGGTCCCGAACACGAAGACTACACACAAGTTCCGCCCGGATCGGATCGGTGCCAGTGCCCCAGCGACCGTCCGCAGAACCAATACCTTGTGCACAAGTTGTCCATGATCGAACACGATGAACAAGTTAACAAGTCATGCATTTGAGGCAACAAGAGTGCAAGAACACGAGTACACGACAAGCAGTATTGCATGATTTATTTTGTATAGCCTCCCTGAACAATTATGCATATACAAGATGTGATCTATACTTAGCACGGTTATAGAACATTTGCACGAACAAGCATACATAAGATAATAGTTCACATATTTGGTTAACAAGCATAATAACCAAGTCTATTCTCTTTTATCTTGGTTTCTTTTATTATTACTTGGTATCGTTTGATCGGGGCAAAGGAGATTGCAGATTTATTAGCTGTGAAGCTTGGAAGTAGGGCTAGCTAATCGGGTTGGTAGCCACTCACTTAGATTTTGGAAGGGAGAAGGAAAGAGGCGCTTCACGACTCCGCTCGCAAGCCGCCTACTGCTCGTTCACCTGCACACGAACAGCTCGATTAATACTTCTTTCTCTCTTTCCAATCTCGGAATAGAAGTGCAAGTCAAATGAACGAAAATAATGAAGACCATCAAAACCGTTCAAGGAAAACAAGCAATTCCCAAAACCAACTCAAAGCACGAAAGCAACAAGCGATATTATAAACCGAGGCAATAAAAGATAGCAGCGGAGAGGTCCCTCCTGACTCTGCCGCTAAGCCGATCCTTGGGGCGCAGTCCACTGAATATGGAAATCGATTCCGAAGAAACAAATCCATAACGAGGACGAGTTCTTAATTTAATCTATCCCGATCGAACGATACCGTCATGTGTTTCTTAGCCGCGATCTCCGCACCGGAAGAACGGGGCGCTACATCCTACCCAACTAATTGGAAGTTTCCTTCCGAAACTTAGGAATAGAACCTACCGTTAGGGTACATTACGTTACGGACGACGATCAGGAAGGTTCGGATAGGAATTGATGGCATGGCCTGATCGTCCACAAGCGAGGCATAACCCAAGTCTCAAGCGGCAGTCTTTCTTATCGTGTCCACTCTTTTTGCAGAACCGACACGTAATGCTCCAATGCTTTATTTGTTGACCACTGTCGTTTCGACGCTTTGCAGCGTTGTTTCCTCTCTCGTTGCTTTGGCGTTTGTGATTGTAGGTATGCACAACGCCGGCAGGAACGTGAGGATAGAGTGGTTCAAGCGACAGGGCGTGATTCATGACTTCATGCATTGTACGATACTGATGAACGGCTACGTGCGAATGGATGGCAAGACGTAAACCACCTTCAAACCTTCTAGCTCGACTCGCTGCATCAGGTAAATAGGCCCTAGCGAATTTGGAGAGTCGGTTGAATTTGGTGGAGTACTCTTTAACTGTCATACCGTCTTGCCTCAGTTGCACGAACTCGTTTTTCATTTGACGTTGTACTGGAGGGGGTACAAACTCCTCTTCAAACGCGGCACGAAAAGTCGTCCACGAGATCGCCTCCTCTCCGTGATCAAATTGGAGAGATCGTCGATGCACGTCCTACCAATCGTGCGCGTTGAGGCGGAGCTGTAGTTGCGCGCAGGCGACGCGCTTCTCTTCGGGGATCTCTAGCAGAGCGAAGTGATCTTCAAGTTCGGCCAACCAATCTAGAGCTACGACTGGGTCCTCAGTCCCGTTGAATGGGGTATTGCAGACTTTCTTGAAGTGGCCAAAGTCGAAGGTAGTCACGTCCCTCGACCTTGGAATTTGCTGCGTCTCTACTTCAAGTGCGGGCTGTTCCACCGGAGTCGCTGGCGTTGCCGCGGACTGGTTGGATGCCAAAGTCTGAACGATCTGCTGCAGGGTATCTACCTGCTTTTATTGGACTGAGAATCGTGCTTCTATATTGTCTTGAAACTTGAGCTGACTCTCTTCCACTCACTTCTCGGCCCGTTCGTAGTGAGCCTCGTCCCTTTGTTGGTTTTCCTCCAACATCCGCAATATTTGCTGGATGGGATCGATGCTTGGCGTGGCTCGCTGGCTCCTTGAACTTCTCGAAGTATCCGAACTACTTTCTTGGCCTTGCATTTCGTCTGGTGTTTGCGCTGGAGCCATTCCTTCAAAAGAAGGTAAATTATATTAGAATCATAACGTATTATGGACTTATTGCATGAATGTATCTCATTTTGGCCTAGCGAGTTCAAGAGTTCGCACAGAAATTTGATCGTTAAAGGAACTTTTCCAGCACGAAGTCTAAGGAACTTGAATCTGTTCTCTGATACCACTATGTCATGACCCGATTTCTTAGAATCGTTGGGGCGTCCCCCGAATCATGATGCCGTGCGGGCCTGGAGTTGCGCCCGCACAAGGCTTTAATGATTTGCATAGCAAGCACATATTCAGAGTACGCAGATAAATTGAAACACAGATTTGAAACATGAAAAAGTTCTCTTTATTGATTATGAACATCTATTACAAACTCCTGAACGAGTCAGCTAATATGTCGAACGACTTACAAAAGTGTTGACTCAAAATGAGATAGCAGTCCTGTACATTACATCCCTTTATAAACTCAAAATGATAAAGACCTCCAGGCTGGAGGATAGCTTTGCCACGGAGCTGCATTTGTGTATGAAGAGTTGCAGCTTCGGACTTCAAAAGGCTTCAAGGGGCGCGGTGAAGATGCGCCAACAGCTGGACTGGATCGGGAAGACGACTTCGGCTCCTCGCTCGGTTCGCCTTGGTGTGGAGAACCTGTATCAACGAGGGTCAGCATATCGAAACATGCTGGTGAAGGCGAGCTAGCCGAACTATACCAATCAACACGTTGTTTTAATAAAGCATGCATATTTGCGGGTTTCTATCTTGCCTTAGTTCATTTACAAGTAAGCAACATATAGAATTATACTGAAATGAACGTGCCACCGTTCGGTGGATTTTACTTGCCCGTCTGAATTACCTGCACAATACTTACCATGCCTTCCCTTCCACGAAGACACAAGTTAGTTGCAACAGGTTTAAATATACACGATGATCACTGGCATGTTTGCCATAGTGGACGTAGCCGGGGACAAGAATAGCATGCTACGAGAGTACACGATTGCGCTGCAAGCTATCCGGTCCCGAACACGAAGACTACACACAAGTTCCGCCCGGATCGGATCGGTGCCAGTGCCCCAGCGACCGTCCGCAGAACCAATACCTTGTGCACAAGTTGTCCATGATCGAACACGATGAACAAGTTAGTAAGTCATGCATTTGAGGCAACACGAGTGCAAGAACACGAGTACACGACAAGCAGTATTGCATGATTTATTTTGTATAGCCTCCCTGAACAATTATGCATATACAAGATGTGATCTATACTTAGCACGGTTATAGAACATTTGCACGAACAAGCATACATAAGATAACAGTTCACATGTTTGGTTGACAAGCATAATAACCAAGTCTATTCTCTTTTATCTTGGTTTCTTTTATTATTACTTGGTATCGTTTGATCGGGGCAAAGGAGATTGCAGATTTATTAGCTGTGAAGCTTGGAAGCAGGGCTAGCTAATCGGGTTGGTAGCCACTCACTTAGATTTTGGAAGGGAGAAGGAAAGAGGCGCTTCACGACTCCGCTCGTATGCCGCCTACTGCTCGTTCACCTGCACATGAACAGCTCGATTAATACTTCTTCCTCTCTTTCCAATATCGGAATAGAAGTGCAAGTCAAATGAACGAAAACAATGAAGACCATCGAAACCGTTCAAGGAAAACAAGCAATTTCCAAAACCAACTCAAAGTATGAAAGCAACAAGCGACATCGAAAACCGAGGCAATAAAAGATAGCAGCGGAGAGGTCCCTCCTGACTCTGCCGCTAAGCCGATCCTTGGGGCGCAGTCCACTGAATATGGGAATCGATTCCGAATAAATAAATCCATAACGAGGACGAGTTCTTAATTCAATCTATCCCGATCGAACGATACCGTCTTGTATTTCTTAGCCGCGATCTCCGCACCGGGAGAACGGGGCGCTACAATAATCCTGGCCGATGTGGGACTAAAATGCCAACTCCTAAATATTGTGATTGATAGTCGAAATCCCGCAATCTATGCAAGTTCTTCTCAGCCCCACATATATGCACATGTGCTGCACTCAGCTGTATAACAGCACAACGATTTAGCCGTCATGCGCGCATAGCCCACGCATAGCCCGTACAGCGCCTACACATGCACCCACGCATAAACGAGTGCAACAAATGTGCACAAGCGCCATGCGCCCAATACGTACACATAAAACGAGCATGACAAATATGCATAAGCGCGTACAAAGTGAGCCATCATCTCCGCTTTGCGCCCTTCACTCGAGTCCAAGTCACTAAGTCCCTACGGGGCTTAGCTCCTATCAAAAATTTTCCAAAGAGATTGACAAAAACAAAGATTTTGAGGTTTAAATTTAAACCCTGTAGAAATTTTATCCCCATGGGCCACCATACCCTATGTGCATATACCAATACAAAACATAGTTATATATTGGGATATACACTTTAGTGGTTTTTCATTGTGGGACCAAAGTTTTCGAAGCCAAGTTAGAAAACCCAAACATATATATATATATATATATATATATATATATATATATATATATATATAAAAGATCCGCTCCCGGAGCCCCGTCGAATCCTCCCCTACACCATCGGATCGGGGGGTCCGGGTGGGGCCACGCGTGGGGTCCCTTGGATCCAACGGTTGGGAGAGACGGGGCTCCGGATCCGCTCCCATATATATATATATATATATACATATATATATATATATATATATATATATATACATATATATATATATATATATATATATATATATATATATACACTCTACTAATTATTATTATTTTAAAATAATTACTTATTTAATACCAAATATGATTTACTTACAACTAAATAATTTTAACTAAAGTGGTTAAGGTTAGAGGTATTTTTCTTGGTTTCCTAAGTTCAACTCCTAGAAATGATAATATTTATAATAAATTCATATTTTAAAATTTTTTTTATACACGTGCAATGCACGTGCGCGTTACTCATATATACGACGTGGGTTTTAATATTTTATGGGGTCATAGATGATAAGTACAATTTTAGAATACTAAAGATAAAAATATAAAAGAAAATTCTAATTCAAGAAAATAGCATCACATTTATTCTCAATTAGACACGGTTACAATTATTATCACCTTAACCATACATAATTATACATGAAATACCTTAGATTGGCTGAATTTGGGTGCAATTATTTAAGGCTATAAAGAAATTAAAGAACAGTTATTGTTAGTTTGTAAAAGAAAATTACTGAATTATGAACAATTTTTATGGTTTAAGTTTTTTCAGATTTCTAAATTGAACTTTTTTGACGTCAACAAAATCTTAACACTCTTGTTCACCGAAACTGAGTACAAGTTTTATATAATAATTGGCTGAAAACAAATGTAGTTTTTTGTCCCAATACGTTGTTTGTAGAAATAAAATAAACGAGTCCTAAAGGACCCCTGTAATTAATAGTTTTGTTAAAAGGAGATGTCATTCTCGTTCCTTGCTGTTAAATTTGTTGTGTTAAATTAACAGGTCATAAGGAGAAGGACTATTCTTTTCTTTATACACACATCATATCAACATAATTTATCAAACTACTTAATCATTAAACAATTGTCACATATGTGTACAATTATCTTGTTATCATCAAACTTAGCTCCTCGATGGCATTAGTAACGTTGTCCATTACTAAGTAGAAACATTAGTAATCAGCAAAAATAGAGGTGGTCTGGTTTCCATTTCATTTGCTATTTCCATTAGTAATATATATAATTGATGATATGTTAGTATTGAAGAGGATATAATTCAAATTTTATTGACATCATAATTTTCAATATAGGATCCCTATTGAACTTAATCCAAGCTCACACTTGACACTTATCTAAGATTAAAAAAAAAAAAACCGGGAAAAAAATTGTAAAAAAAAACAAAATCCCATAAACTAAGCCGACGTAACCTAGGTTGGCCATCTAACGTAGACGTAGAGGAGACGTTGAAGTTGACAGACATTACAAATATTATCTTGACACGTGTAGGGTAGATATTCAACACTTACCACCTCCGTTTCCCTATAAATTGGAGCTCCATGGCTTCAAACTTCCATCACCATTGCTTAGAGCAATTGACTTATTTCTCTTAAAATTTAAGTTAGCTTTTGAGTCTCTCCTTGCCATCGAGATGTCTTGCTGCGGAGGAAATTGTAACTGCGGCTCCACCTGCAAATGCGGCAGCGGGTATTCCACCATAACTAATACAAATATATATATATATATATATATATATATATATATATATGGAAGGTTTATGTTTATATATATATGGAAGGTTTATGTTGTTCTTGATGCTAAGATTTTAGTTCCTCTTCCCTCGATTGATGTTGATGTGTTTGTTATTGTCGACTGTTGAGTTATGCATCTTTTTTTCTTTCTGAGCTCATATTTGTCTGTATTTACCTGGAAACTATGGGGATAGATGCAAGATGTATGCTGACATTGCTGAGGAGAAGACTACCTCTGCGACAATGATCCTCGGTGTTGCTCCTCAGAAACAGTATGTGCCTTACCCATGCTTCTATTAGATTAAATTTTTTTTATTTACGAAGTTTGTACATATATTTAATTGATTTGAATTTGGATTTTTCATGCAGAGGCCTCGAGGAATTTGAAATGGCAGAAGGAGCTGAGCATGGCTGCAAGTGTGGATCCAGCTGCACCTGTGATCCCTGCAGCTGCAAGTGATCAGACCAGATAAATCATAAAGAGGAGACCACAGGAAAAAGAAGTCGTTTGTTGTTTTTGTATGTCGAGTCGTATCATGTTGTGTTATGTTGTGACTCTTGTGCTAAGGACTTGGCCTTGAAAGTATATATATATATATATATATATATATATATATATATATATATATAATGCTTTAAATAAGAGGCCATGGCCTCTCTAATATTATATTCGCTTTATGTAAGCTCTACAAGGCATGAATGTAAAAAAAAATGGCTCCTCTTTGGTAAGCATGAATGGTTCCCCTTGTGCTTTGCATATGTTGTATTTGTTTATCTAATCCTCAGATTTCCACACAAGTTGTTGAGCTCAAAGATTGAAGACGCAAAACAATTATTGTAAGCTTGATTTCATTGTAAGAAGTCTTGAATGCATTTCTGAATTTGGATGAAGACTTTCCTTTAGTTCTCCCAGGATGAGCAAATCCAATCAATCTTTTTGTGTTTGCTTAAAAAAGCAATTGATCATGTAACCAATAAAGATAAAAGTGCGACAGACGACCATAAGTTCCGGATTTAGTTGGTTACTTTCATTGGTATTTGTTTGATTTTGTTATACAATTTATTTTGGATATATTTTTTTTTCTTTTCTTGAATTTTTGACATAATATTCGGGGTCCGACGTGACGTTCGGGACTTTGTACACACTTGGTCCACTGTCCTCCAATTTCTACCATTTTATAAATAGAAGAAATAATACACCCCCGTGGCTCGATCCATTAATCTTCTGCCATCCAGCCAGGATCTTATATTTCTTCTCAGTAACCAAAAGAGCCACTCGAGTTCGATAGTTTTTATGGTGTTGTTTTATCTTCAGACATAACTTTGATAGTATTAAATATCTATAAATAATAAAATGAAGTGATATTATTCGTCAAAACATAAAAATATAAAAAAAATTCATGATTAAAAGATCGTTGACATATCATATGTTAAAATATTTTTTTAAAATTAATCAATATTATTAAAGATATTAAATGATATAACTGAGAATCAATTTAATAATTAAATATAGGACAAAAAAATAATATCAAAATTATTCTTACCTCCAGATGTCAAACTTTACAAAGTTGGAATTCTCTATCCTAGATGTAAGCAAAAATAATTTTCTTCGTCACTTCCCACAAATATATGTATATTTTTTTGTATTTTGACACGATATTTTTCTTTTCTATATCTTGCATGTATTTTGAACTGATAATGTATCAGGTACCTAGTACTGGGTGTACATGTAACTAATATCAGGTCCGGCCCAGGGCTAAGGCAAGATGGGCGACCGTCCTAGGCCCCGATTTTTAAAGCCCCCTAATTTTTAAGGCCTCCGATTTTTATATAAATAAACTACCATAATTTTTTTTTTTTGGAAACAAAGGCCCAAAATTGATAGCAAATAAAGCTAGATCTAAAAAAATTGGAAAAAAAACAACAAATAAATACTACGCCTCTTCATCACCGAAAAAAAATAAAATTGTAGTAAAAAATTGAAATGGTCGAAAAAATAGAAACCGTCTCAAACGGTTGAAAACAAATAAAAAATTCAAAATGGAAAGTGCCAACCATAAATATAAAATATTGTCGTAAATATTATTTGCTCTCTCTCTGTGACCCGACATCATACACAACATCGACGCTGGCCATCCTCTCCTTTGACGGTCACTGACCACTACGAGGTATGAAAGAATCAAAGAGGAAATGTTTTTTTTTTATATTAATTCACCATTATAAGAGAAATATTTGTATACTTGTGTTGTGTAGACACTATAGTGACATTAAAGTCACATGGAACTTGACTCTTGGAGTTGGAAAAATGGCCAAAATTTCTAAAAGTTTTGGTTGCAAGTTTTAGACCTTTGGTTAATGATTTACACACAAAAAATGGATTAATAAAGTCATTATTTTTTTTTTCCTACCTAAATCCCCCCCAAGACCCCTTACCCGAACCCCCCTACCCAAGGCTCGAATCCAGTTCTCCCCTACCCATGTCCTTGGCCTTACCACTAGGAAGTCATTAGTCTCATGGGTCTTCAGTCTTGGAGAAGGGGTCTTCTCCTATTTCTTTTGTTGCAACTTACACGCTTTGGTTAGTCAAATAGTTGTGAGTTATTGTTGGAGTTTTTTCTTTGCTTGTGAGAGATTTTTCTCTTTCAAGGCTAGAAAGATAGTCCCACATTGGAAAAATACTCCAAGTGGACATCTTAATATAATACCATCTTTGGTGTTGAGTTATGCACATGGGGTGATGGCCCAAGTGGGTGCCATATGAGATATTTTTCTCTTAGGATTAAGGCTAAACTCCTCAAGCAAGCATCTTTATTTTTTGTCATTCTCTCTTGAAAAGATTTCTTAGGAGCTAAAGCCCCAACGACTCAAGCTCGGACTCGGGCTTGAACTTGGGCTCAAGGGCGCAAAGTGGTGCTTTGATGGCGCACTTTGCACTTAACGTGTCGTATGGCACTTGTGCGCATTTGTTGCACGAGTTTTTGTGCGAATTACATACGCAGGTGCATGCGCGAGCTATGTACGGCTATACGCATATACGCGTATCCGCGCATACACTGTTACACTGCTGCATTTATGCTCCACGGCTGCGGCTACTCCGGCATCCACCTCCTCCTCCTCGAGCTCTAGGTAATCTCTCTCTCTCTCTCTCATGTGACACTGACACAAGACACACTTGAAAAATATGACACACACACACAAATACGACACACGCATACAGACACTGACAGACACACACGACACACACGACACACACACACAGACGCAGACACACACACACACTCACACAGACACTGACATTGACACTGCCACAGGCACGACACACACACACACACACTGACACACACACAATATTTGATCTATTGGATATGTCCATGTGAATTGAGGGTTGGTATCATGGTGGTATGGTGTATGGAGGATGTATACTAGAGTATCTTGGTGTTGCACACCAAATATTTGTGAATTGGACTAGTGGTTGTGTGTGTGTGTCTATTTATGCCTTAGAGTATCATATGATATGTATATGTAAATTGGTGTATTATCTATTTGCATATGAGAGAGTGTATGCATATATAGGTGTATCTCGATATATATATATATATATATATATATATATATATATATATATATATATATATATATATATATATATATATATATATATATATATAGCTACTGTTATCTGTGTTGGTGTTCATAGTGTCTTCTAGCTGTGCTTGATGTGGGAGAGGGTAGAAGAGTCGAGTTGTGTGTGGGTGTCACTACTGAACTATGAGGCTTCAGGAACAGAACTCAATTTAGTTTGGCCTAGTGCATTAGGCAAGCTGGCAATGTGTTGCAGTGGTGCGGGTTGGCACTGTGAGGAGGGGATTGGTTCCTGTCATCTTCTGCAGTGGGAGAGTGTTGGTGCACACTTGAGCAGCATCAAACACATGCATGCTTGAGCAATGGCAAGGCAGCAACAAGCACTGCTGCGAGCCATGGCAGTAGCTAAGGGCAGTTGGAAACAACTAAGTGAAGGGAAGACTTAGCCACTGCAGAATAAGTGCTAAGTATCAGAGGTTGCAGACTTAGTTAGGGTCTGCAGGCATGTGTTTGGGTTAAGGTATAGACAAGTATCGGGTAGGTGTTCACCGGTCACTTGTTGCATGCCAATACAACCCTTAACTGGGTTGTAGTCCAGTGAGCAAGTATAAGGATGAAGTGCAAGGTGCCAGGCCAAGGGTAAGAGGCTCTCAGTGTGGATAGTAGAGTACTTAATTTCAAAGCAGAATATCCTAGTACGACCTAGAAGACATAGTGTAGCAAGGTATTAACCTAGTATTGACTAGTATAAACTAGTATGGATCTAGAGGTGGCTTAGAAACATCACCATGAACTAGTTAACCCTGTTTATCATTTCAAGGGCTCTTGGACTTTGATAAATAAAAGTATGTATTATATCAGTTATGAAATAAAAGTATTGCTTAATTTAGACTTTGATAAATGGTCAGTTGTTTTGAATATTGCTTATTTTAGACTTTGATAAATGAAAGTATGTATTATATCAGTTATGATTTTTATAGTACGGTTAAGTTATGAAGTTAGGTGATAAACCACTGTATGTAATGATTTATATGATACATACTGTCATTTTTGCAGAAGTATCTAGAAATGGATATGAATTACTATCTGCGTCATCGTTCGTGGATGTACAACCGTCATCCTGATGACATGTGCGGTGTACGGGATAAATTTATTGAGGGTGTACAGCAGTTCCTGCAGTTCGCCAAGGCTTTTCCTCTGTACATGGACGGTACCAAAATTAAGTGTCTGTGTGTGAGATGTCGCAACAGGAAATATCATCCAGAAGTGGAAGTTATATATCATTTATACTCGAAGGGCTTCACGCCGAATTACTATCAGTGGACCTCGCACGGAGAACTTGTATCTCTAGCATCGGAGTCGGAGCCCTATGTGGAGCCGTATATGGATGTCCACGACCACGATGCTTACGACGACGAGTTGGTGAACATGGTTTATGATGCAGCGGGACCTAGTTTCAATCCGGACAATTATGATGCAGCTGAGGAGGCACCGAATGCTGATGCTGTAAAGTTTATGGAGTTGATGGAGAATGCAAGGACTCCACTATATCCTGGTTGTGAGGATCATTCACCGTTGGAGGTGGTTACAAGATTATTGAGCATCAAGTCCGATTTTAACATGTCGCAAGAATGCTATAATCGACTGCTCGATTTGATTATAGAGATCTTGCCCGAGGGTGCAAAGTTGCCTAAAGACTTCTATCGATCTAAGAGGATGGTGATATCGCTTTGGATGGGATACGAGAAAATCGATGCATGTCGCAACGGGTGCATGTTGTACTACAAAGACGACAAGGTTGAAGATGCGTGCAGATTCTGTGGTACTGATCGCTACAAGGCCACTGTTAGAGGAAAGTCTGTCGGTGCAAGGAAGCCTACCGATTTGATGCACTACTTGCCTTTGACGCCGCGGTTGCAGCAGTTGTTTATGGTTAAGGAGACTGCAGAAAACATGAGTTGGCACAGGCGAAAACAGATCGAAGGAGTATTGGATCATCCATCCGATGGAGAAGCATGGAAGCACTTTGATCGAGAGTATCCATATTTTATCGATGAAGCACGTAATGTCAGATTGGGGCTCTCCTCTGACGGTTTTATCCCATTCGGACTTTTGGGCTCCCAGTATTCGTGTTGGCCTGTGATCGTTACTCCGTACAATCTACCACCTTGGATGTGCATGAAGACTCCATATATGTTTCTAACCGTTATTATCCCGGGTCCGAACAATCCGAAGAGGAACATCGATGTGTATTTACAGCCTTTGATAGATGAGTTGAATCAGCTGTGGGAAGTAGGTGCCAACACGTACGATATTTCTAGAAAGCAGAATTTTCAGATGAGGGCAACACTTATGTGGACCATCAACAACTTTTCGGCCTATGGAATGTTATCGGGATGGAGCACCCATGGTCGTCTCTCATGTCCGTATTGCATGGACCGTACTCAGGCTTTCCGTTTGAAACACGGAGGCAAACCGTGCTTCTTCGATTGTCATCGACAATTTTTGCCGAATGATCATCCGTACCGGAGGAACCGGAATGCTTTTCGTGCGGGAGTTGTAGAGAAGGCCAATCCACCGCCAAGGTGGCCCGGATGCACGATATGGGAAGAGGTAAAAGATTTACCAAGTGCTATCGAAGAGCCTGCTAAGGGGTACAAGTGTGACGGATTTGGTCACACCCATAACTGGACGAAGAGGAGTATATTCTGGGATCTGCCATATTGGAGCACCAATCTGATCAGACATAACCTTGATGTCATGCATATCGAGAAGAATATGTTTGATAACATAATTAATACTGTAATAAAAGTAAAGGGGAAGACGAAAGATAATTCGAAGGCCAGGTTGGACTTAGAAGAAATATGTAGACGTCCTGCATTGCATTTGATAGAGGAGGGGAATAGAAAGTTAAAGCAACCTAAGTCAGTTTTCTCACTGGAGAAAGATGATAAAGGTAGACTTTGTAGGTGGATTCAGGGTCTAAAGTTTTCAGACGGGTACGTGTCAAACTTGAGAAGATGCGTTGACCTCAAGGAGAACAAACTGGTGGATATGAAGAGCCACGATTGTCACGTATTCATGGAGAGGTTAATTTCGATTGTATTTCGGGAATTCTTACCGAAGGTCGTTTGGGACCCATTGACAGAGTTGAGCATATTCTTCAGAGATCTTTGTTGTACTAAGTTGCTCGTCGATCGTCTAGAAAAGTAAGAGAAGGACATTGCGGTAACACTATGTAAGCTCGAGAAGGTGTTTCCTCCTGGATTCTTCGACTCTATGGAGCATTTGCCATTTCATCTTTCCTATGAGGCACGTGTTGGTGGTCCTGTCGGTTATCGGTGGATGTACCCCTTCGAGCGGCATCTGAATCACCTAAAGAGAAAGGTGAAAAACAAGGCACGGGTTGAGGGCTCTATTTATGAAGCTTATGTTCTCGAGGAGATTACAAACTTTTGCTCGACGTATTTCAAACCGCATGTTACTACTAATAGGACGAAAGCTCCGAGAAACGACGACGCATATCAGGAATCTAATAATGCAATACTCAAAGTATTCAATGCGTTCGAAAAGCCTTCGGGAAAAATAAAGAAGAGATATTTGAATGACGATGAGCTAAGGGCTGCTCAATTGTATATATTACTCAATTGCGATGAGGATGAAGTGGAGAAGCTAAGCGGTAAGTAATTAATACGTCCACGTTTACATCATCTCAATGTAATAGTATAAGATACTATTATGTTACTAATCAGCAGTTGCTTTATTATTTTTCAGCACATATAATGATGAGTTGAGGTCGGTTAGACCCTATATAACAGATGAAGAAGTAGAACAAGATATGAGATGCCATTTTTCTTCTTGGTTGAGCGCATATGTAAGATGCTTGGTAATTACTTTTTATTTCTGCACTTGTAAAACAAATAACTTACTATCGCTACTTTGGTATTTCGGTCGATCGTCTAATAACACCCGAGACTGAATCTATTATAACTCTAGCCAAGGGACCAATTACTGTCGTAAAAATATGGTCAAGTTTCTGTGTGAATGGGTTCAGGTTCAAGTCAACAAATGCTCCTATCAGAGACAGCTTTCTGGATCTTGATTCCACGAAAAACAGTTGTTTGTGTATCAAATCTTCGAACTACAAAGACGTCAATCCGGGCAATGATTTTTTTTGGCATCTTACGAGAGATTGTGGAGTTGACATATAATTATGGCACAGAACCTGCTAATATCGTGCTATTCAGGTGTGAATGGTTCGATCCGATTCAAGATCAAGGTTGAAAAATTGACAAGCATGGCCTTGTGGATATAAACTACAAGCGTAGATATCAAGGATACGAACCATTTGTCCTATCAAGTCAGGCTCAGCTCGTGTACTTCACAACTTATCCTAGACAGGGGACAGCAAGGTCGGATTGGTGGGCAGTATGCAAGACTAAAGCTAGAAATACCTTTGACATTGACGAAATAGCTTATCAGGAGGACGATCTACCTCTTGTAACAAATATTGTAGATGTGGACTCAACGGAAGTTACTCATTACACGAGTAATAATGTAGAAGATGTAGAATTATTCGAAGAGGAAGACGAAGTAGATAAAAGTGAAGACGAGGAAGAGGAGGACGAGGAAGGCGAACAAGATAAATTTTCTGAAGATGATTGAAAATTAAATATATTACATGTAGAATGTAACTATATTTTGACTGTAGAATGTAGATCAAGGTTGGAAAATTGACGAAGTAGATATACCCATTAACGAATATATGTATTATATTTTGACTGTAGAATGCTTTGAGATATGTATCATTTTTTGACTGTAGAATGTACTATATATTTGTGTTTCTCTATATTCATCATATGTTGTTATCAGATATGACAGGACGACACGGAGGATTCGGCAGGTCCCGAGGTAGACAGAGTGCTCCTCCGGTACTGCCTACTATTGGTTCCGGATTATCGTCGCCCAGTACTCCAGTATATCGATCACTCACATCTTCGACTGTTGGGACGAGTAGTTCCTGGCGTGATAGTACACCCTCGTCCAGCGTTCCTCCTGCTGACGGAACCATGGAGACAGATGAGCATGTCGAGGAGGTCGTGCCCACGTTGTTCCAGCATCAGTAAGATCCTCCATGCGCACCTCCGGAGGAGACGAGGACAGAGATTTGGGCCGACGGTACAAAGTAAGTCAATTAGATAGTTTAGTATATATTTGTGTTTCTCTTTATTCATCGTATATTGACTTTTTCAGTATTCTTAATTATTATCTCTGTATAGATATCGTCCATCGTCGGTTCAGAGACGTCTGGGCCAATTTCTGAGGAACAACTATGGTGGCCCTTGGATCAACTACTCTGAGGCTCCGGAGGAGAGGAAGACGTTCTGGTTTGCGCACTTCCAGGTAAAAGTATATTAAATAAATCCTCTAATTTATGCATATTATCTGTGATGCTAACTTACTAAATTATTTATTGTAGCAAACGTATTTTTATCCTCCGCACCGGGCCGAGTTGATCGAGCGGCTCTTTCCTACCGTTGCCGCCAAGCTTATCCGAGATTCTCTGGATGACCAGAAGGCTCGTGATCGTGCTGGAAATCCTATCCAAGGTTGGATCACGCCTGAGCAGTGGACTGCGATGAGGGCTAGATTCGACGATCCGAGCTACAAGGAAAGGTCTAAGAAGGCTAAGGCGGCTAGGCAGAATGCTGCCAAGTGGTGTGGTGGCTCGATTCTGATGACAGAATATTTCTGTCGTCTGGTATATTTTTTCTTTTAAAATATATTATTTTAATATAAGTACCATAAAATGGTACTTGGAAAAAATATTTAAGTTTAGTAATAAATAATATATTTTTAACTGGTACAGAGGGGTGGGGATGCAAACATGGTGACCGTCTTCTTGGCCACCCATCGCAAGGACGGAAATCTCATTGATGAGAGGGCCTCACAGACCTATGTAAGTATTACTTTACTTTGTGTTAATTTTAATATAACTTAGGCAATTATCGAGTTTCCAAACCTTTCTAGGCCGAGTATCTTAGGCTGCGTGAGCGGACGACTGCTAGTGCACCTATACCTGGAGAGGCTGGTACTTTGTCGCAGCCCACTCCAGCTCCGTCGACGGACGACCTGTGGGTGACCGCAGCTGGTGGTCTCCAGAGGGGTACGTACTACGGTACGGGCTCCTATGGCGCCCTGGTTGCGACGCAGTCATCTAGGGCCTCCCCGACTGCTGCGCATTCCACACAGCCCTCACAGTCGCAGCCCTCGCAGTCGTCGGCTAGAGTCCAGGAGGCCGTCCAGGAGGCCGTTGACCGTCAGATTGCGTCTCTCCGTGACGAGTTGCTGCGAAGTATGGAGGAGCAGCCCCGGTCCCAACCGCAGGCGGACGATCCGATGCTCATCGCACGATTGGATATGCTCGACCGCAGCATGACGGAGCTTCGAGATTTGACAAATGATATTAGAGCCTCCAATGACCGCAATATCATGGAGCTGCAGGCGTCACAGGTATCAATTGGCGAGAGGCTGACGATGATGCAGGATTCAATGGTTCATAGCAGTACGAGGCTGTTATCTATCATGGATTCTTACAACCAATGACTCGCAAACTTGGAGCAGGCACGGCCTCCTAGTGCGCCTACATCGACACAGACTCCACCGACGTCATTGCCTTCTCCATCGACATCGGTGTCGATTCCACGGGACGAGTATGAGGAGTTCTTATCCTTCAAGCGCACCGATGGTCAGCCTCCTACAGATCCGCAGTAGTATAGTTAGTTACTAGATATTTATATTTTTTTATTATTTAGGATGCGATTGTATGGATATAAATTTGCCATATTCTTTACGTTTACGATGAGATTTGCTGAATGTTTTCTTTTCTTCAAATTTTATTATATTATTCATATTTTGGTTTACAACTCATGACAGATACTTGGCCTGTATTTACCCAGTGTACTAGAATTTTTTTCCTTGGTGCTGCTACCGTGTTCTTTATTCAATTATTTCTACTACCATCATATACCTGATAATGAACCCAAGGGGGTTGGTAAACCCATAAATACAATATTTTTTTTTTTTGAACATTAGCGACATTTTTAGCGACGTTTAGTGACGTTCACTTACGTCATTAAATACATCTCTAATTAGCGATGCTGTAAATAGTCGCTAAATATGTCGCTAATGACATCGCTAAAAAAGTCGCTGTACGTCGCAAATTGCTGACATGGCAGTATTGCCAGGTCATTAATGACGTCGGTGTAACGTCGCTATATAAGTCGCTAATCAGCGGCATTTAGCGACTTTAATAAACGTCGCTATTTAGTGACGCAGCGTCGTAAAATATCGCTAAATTTAGCGACACATTAAAGTCGCTAAAAAACGTCGGCATAGCGAAGTTTAGCGACGTTTTTTGTTTTAGCGACTTAGTTTTTTTTGACTACTTTAAAACGTCGCTAATTATGTCGCTAAACCAAATTAGCAACGATTTTTGGTTATTTAGCGATATTTTTAGACGTCGCTAATTTGACTTTTTCTGGTAGTGGGTTAAACACTCAACATCGATAAATTAACATACATTTAATATGAATAATATAGTAAAATTTAAAGAAAATCAAACGTTGAGATTACAAACTGAGTAAGGAGAAAATCTCGTCATAAAAAATACAACAAATATCCACACAACTGAGTTTAAAAGCCTCGTCCTGAAGAATACAAAAAATAATAACTGAATGCCTCAAAAATAAAGAATATTCATAAATGACTAAATATTATAGGTTTGAAACACAAACAATGAATAAACGGTCCTAATTAGGACTACTGCGGATCTGTAGGAGGATGACCACCGGCGCGCATCATGGATAAGAACAGATCATACTGCTCCCGTGAAATCGACACCGATGTCGATGGAGAAGGCAGTGACGTCGGTGGAGTCTGTGTCGATGAAGGCGTACCAGGAGGACGTATCTGCTCCAACTATGCTAGTCGATGGTTGTATGAATCTATGGTAGATAACAGCCTCATACTGCTATGAACCATTGAATCCTGTATCATCGTCAGCCTCTCGCCCATGGACAGTTGTGATGTCTGCAGCTCCGTCACGCTGCGCTCTGTCGGCACTCTAAGATCAGCTATCATATCCCGGAGCTCCATGATGCTGCGCTCGAGCATATCAAATCGTGCGATGAGCGTCACATCGTCCGCCTGCGGCTGGGACAGGGGCTGCTCCTCCATCCTTTGCAGCAACTCGTCACAGAGAGACAATCTGACGGTCAACGGTCTCCTGGACTCGGACCGACGACTGCGAGGGCTGTGGCAAATTCGCACTTGTCGTGGAGGCCCTAGATGACTACGTCGCAACAAGGGCGCCACAGGATATCGTGCCATAGTACGTACCCCTCTGGAGACCACCAGCGACGGTCACCCACATCTCGTCCACCGACAGAGCTGGAGAGGGATGCGAGAAAGTACCAGCCTCTCCTACTGTAGGTGCACTAGCAGTCGCCCGCTCACGCAGCCTAAGATACTCGGCCTAGAAAAGTTTAGATACTCGATAATTGCCTAAGTTATATTAAAATTAACACAAAGTAAAGTAATACTTACATAGGTCTGCGATGCCCTCTCATCAATAGGATTCCCACCCTTTCGATGGGTGGCCATGAAGACGGTCACCATGTTTGTATCCTTACCCCTTTGTACTTGTTAAAAATATATTATTTAGTACTAAAATTAAATATTTTATCCTACTACCATTTTATCGTACTTGCATTAAAATAATATATTTAAAATAAAAAATATACCAAACAACGAAAATATTTCGTCATCAGAATTGAGCCACCACACCACTTTGCTGACTTCTGCCTAGCTGTCTTGGACTTCGCAGACCTTTTCTTGTACCTCGGATCGTCGAATCTAGCCCTCACGGATCAGCTTGGCGGCAATGGCAGGAAATATCTGGTCGATCAATTCGGCCCCGTACGGTGAATAGAAATACGTTTGCTACAATAAGTAATTTAGTAAGTTATATAATATGCATAAATTAGATGATTGATATAATATACTTTTACCTTGAATTACGTTAACCAGAATATCTTCCTCTACTCCGGAGCATCAGAGTAGTTGATCCAAGGGCTACCATAGTTGTTCCTCAGAAAGAGGCACATGTATCTCTGTACTGACGAGGGACGATATCTATACAGAGATAATTATTTTATCGAAAAAGTCAATATATGATGAATAAAGAAATATACGATATATATGATGCTAAACCTTCTAATTGACTTACTTTGTACCATCGGCCCAAATCTCTGTCCTCGTCTCCTCCGGAGGTGCGTATGGAGGATCTAGCTGATGTTGGGACGACATCGGCTCGACCTTCTCCATATGCTCATCTGTCTCCATGGTTCCGTCAGCAGGAGGAACGCTGGACGAGGGATTACTATCAGGCCTGGAACTACTCGTCCCAGGAGTGCTGTCACGTAACGTCGTCGTAGTCAGAGATGTGACTGGTCGATATACTGGAGTACTAGGTACCGAGGATCCAGAACCAACAGTAAGAAGTACCGGAGTAGCACTCCGTCTACCTCGGGACCTGTCGAACGCTCCGCGTCATCCTGTCATACCTGATAGCAACATATGATGAATAAAAAAATACACAAATATATAGTACATTCTACAGTCAAAATATAGTACATTCTACAGGAAAAATATTTTATTTTCAATCATCTTCAGAAAATTTATCTTGTTCGCCTTTCTCGTCCTCCTCTTTCTCTTCCTCCTCATCTTCACTTTCATCTACTTCGTCTTCGTCTTCATCTTCGTCTTCCTCTTCGGATAATTTTACATCTTCTACAATATTAGTCGTGTCATGAGTAATTTTTGTTGAGTTCATATCTACAATATTTGTTACAAGAGGTAGCTTGTCCCCCTGATAAGCTATTTCGTCAATGTCAAAGGTATTTCTAGCTTTAGTCTTGCATACTGTCCACCAATCCGACCTCGATGTCCCCCGTCTAGGATAAGTTGTGAAGTATGTTTGATAATAAACAGAGAAATAAAACTAGGTTTATACAAAACCCTTTCTTAGGTTTACAAACAAGAAGTACTATTAATCCTATACGAGGATGTTAAGTACAAATTTTAATCTGGATAAATATTGCTATAGGAGTCTGATCTGCAGTCGATCACTTTGTCCCTTGGACCATACGATGATGAAAAAGTGTTGTAGAAGAAGGAGACGCTTCAAAGATTGCAAGAGGGAGTAGATGCTCGATGCCAAAATCGTCGATCACTACTCTCTGTCTGTGCTCTGGATTCTTCTCTCTCAAAAATCAATTTCCGACTTTTCGACCTTGATTCTTCGACCTTGATTCTTCCACCCTGGACCTCTGTCAATAGAGGTATCTATTTATAAGGTTTTAGTGACAATAACCATCCAGTCGACGTAGAAGCCGGACAGTGGAGAGTATGGCACTTTTTACGCGGCGGTTATGATAACTGCCACCCACGTATAGATGATCTTCTGATTAAGCGTGCGACGCATGTCCCATGATGAGAAAATGCGTATAACTGCTGCGAAGATAACGGCATGAGAGCCACGCAGGTAACTGCCCCTCGCGTAGAAAAGGTTGGCGTAGAAGCCAATGACTGTCACCATGGCGTAGAAGCCAAATAGTTGTCAGGTTGGCGTAGAAGCCAAGTGGTTGTCGAGTCGGCATAGAAGCCAAATAGGCGTAGAAGCCTTGTATGCGTAGAAGCCTGATGCTGTATGGATAGGTAGCCAACGTAAAAGATAGCTGTTCCTCTTTCTTTGACTGGGGCTTTGAGAGTATTAGCGTGCTCTCGTGCTCCTTATAGCTGAAAGTAGCCCGGTGGCGTATTCCAAGGAGATAGTGTACATCGTGCTCCTATAGCTAAAAATAGCCTGATGGCGTAATATGTAGGGGTGATGATGTAGACGTATTAGCCGTAATTATGGCTCGCCTAGTCTTTAAAAATATAATCAAATCTCATGCATTTAATGCAGAGATCTGCCACCATTCTGCACATTAAATGCAGAGACGTATCTCGAAGATCTGCCACCATTCTGAGCATTAAATGCAGAGACGTGCCTCGAGCTCTGTACGAAAAGCAGCTTTTGACGTGGCAACTCATTTTGTCTTCTGCTGAGCGTAAAAGCTCACGTCTGCCTGTGTAAAACTAGGCAGCGTATTCCCTTGTATGCGTAAAAGTACTTTGTATCAGGGAAATTTCACCAAACGACGGTTTGGGTCTCTGTGCCGCACCATCATTACAACCGTCGTCTGGATAGTCGTGCAGTACTTTTTTGTCAGGAGTCAGGTTCACTGCATGATCTGACAGGTTCATTCGAGGAATACAAAGTGTTCCTCGTACAACTTCCCATCGCATTAAAAGCGGATGAGTTTTACGCCAAAGTGGCGATGCAATAATCCTTTTACGTTGAAGCAGCCTGGAAATACTGCATTACGCGGATTGTCCTGGAGCTTATATTTTATACTGTACTAGCGATAAATCTCTGTTTGTACGTCGATGGCTCTGAATTTATATTTTATGCAGCCCAGCACTAAAATGCTGCGTATAACTCTACAGTGTATTTTTCATGCTTCTACAAGACCCCCTTCAAAGTTTTCAAATTCCTCGTAATTTGAAATACTTTGAATGAAGCATGAAACGGTCAAGTCTGACTCGTTCTTCGAGGCTAATTTCTTGGCATATTTTTGGGGATCTGTTGGGATTCGGTGTGTTCTTTTTTGCCTATATAAAGGCTGAGGAGTTAACCTGTTCTTCCCATATTTCCTTCACCACACAGAGATGATTGTCGGATTTCGTCAGGTCGACTTGAGGAAGAAGAAGATCATGTTCTTCCAGCATGTAAGGAGCCAAAAAAGAAGGCATCTTCGAGCAAATATCCTCTGCAACGATGGATCATGGAAGGATATCATAGCTTCCTTTGCTCGGGATAATCAGCAACTTCATATGGCGATTCGTCCAGGAGAGAGGAAGGGTCGTATTAGACCACACAGCTTGTAAGCTGTATTTTCTCCTATCACGATGGTGGACGAGGGCTGACAAACTGACCCTGTCTTTCAATATTGAGTTAGGTCTAAATCCACATTTTTGCAGTCTGGCATAAAAGCTTTGACTGTCAAAATTTGGCGTATACTACAAATTTTGAGTGTTACGCTCTGGATGAGAATTCTGGCATAATAACTCAAACTTTGGCAGTCTGGCGTAAAACACAGACTGTCAGATTTTTGTGTATACTGCTAATCTTGAATTTTATGCCTTGGAAAGAGATTCCAACGTAAAAAGTCAAGATTTTACAGTCTTGGAGTAAAAGCACAGACTGTTGCTTTCTGGCATTAGTTGTAAGATTATGAGGTCTAGTATAGAAACTGACGTATTTTTTTTGCACTTTGTAGTTAACTTGCATGCATCTCCGTTGGCTGAGGTGATGGGTTCTGCTGCTAGGATGCTGCATTCCAATTACCTGGTAGATTTGTCCCATGTGACATTTCCTATTTCTGGACCCAATATCCTGAAGGAAGGAGAATCCTGATATCGTCTCAAGGAGAGCAAATGCTGTTGAGAATGATCAACGGAGAGCCCCTGGCGTATATAGACGGGGCACAATATATAAAACCGGCTTTTCTCTTCGGGGATATGGTTGATAAACAATCCCAGACGAAGCCCAAGAAAGAACTCTGGGTTTTTCCTGCCGAGGGCTTGGTCCTGTATCTGCCCAGGATGTTGAGAGATTATCCTATCTCGGCATTCTTTCATGCCACGCATCTCAGAAGGATGTCGTGGACTCTGACTCCCAATCTCCACGGCCAGCCGGGGAAGATATTTTACCAGAAAGGATCCGACCAAGGGTCGTTTATAAGCCGCCCTTCTGGCTCGGTCATGCCGTTCAGGAGATTGTATCCGGGCAGTGCCCCAAGTGAAGATACTTCACTACTCCAACCACTTCAATTATCGACTTTCTGCAATGACTTCATGGGTCATGGAGGAGTATACCCCAAGGTTAATCCTCGGACAAATGGGTGGGTTACCCCTTCAAATCTTTGATGGGCTCGTTTAGCTGACTGGACCCTGAAGCATTTTCAGACTGAGCTGGAGAGCATTGGTCTGTACGCGGCTGTGAGTGCCACCAGTGTTGGGTTACCTCTCAACTCCAACCTGTTTCTGGCTTTGATGGAGCGATATATCTCGCTCACCGGGACTTTCGTCACTCCACTGGGGGATTTGGGATTGTCCCTTCATGAAATGGCAGAGATTTCAAGACTGCCAATTGGGGATACTCCTTATGAAGAGTATGTTCCCATAAACCGGGAGCTGGGAGATACAGACCCTCGGGTAGTGGCAGTATACCAGGAGCTGATGTGTTACTACCTGGCGTGCACCGCCTTCTATAATGAGCCATCTGATTTGGCTTATACCAACAAATGAGCGTCCTACCTCTTCTTCCATCAGGCCAGAACTGCTAAGCCAGACAAAGTCGTGGATAGCAGGGATAGGCCTTTGAGCTTTCTGAGCGTACTTAGTGCTCAGGTAGTCGATGATCTTATGGAAGACGCTGGGGCTTCATATCAGATACTCGACGAAGGGATAGAGAAATATCATACGGGCACTAAAGCCTACAGTTATTTGAGGCATTGCCGCATGCCTCTGTCCAAGGAATCTCAACTGGCTGGCTTCCTCTCTATATGGCTGCGCCGACTGGTGGTACCCGGTATTACATCTGCGGATCGTATTCACCGCAACACCCTATGGCCTGCCGTGATTCTGGTGTTCGAGGCAAGACTAGGCTTGCTCCCTGCCATGGTATGCCGCATACAAGCTGGCCTGAGGGCCATGACTGATGGGCTGCTTGCCGATGAAACTCGGCGTGACAGCTTTCCCAGGATAGAATTACCGTTCCTGTACTTGATGGGATGGTTAATTCTCCATAACCCCAGGGTGATGTCTCCCGGCCCTGGCAGTAGTTCGGGAAGTAATTTCTTGTTGAATTACAAGAATTCTACCTGGAATGTGACTACAGTTTTAGACTGTCGACGGGCACTAAATTTTAGTCACAGCTGGAAGCTCTTCTGCACCGTCCCCTCTATACTTCTCAATCAACAGGGGAGCAGGCTTCAGGACTCAGGTGAAGGGAAGACCATTCTTTCTCCTGAAGCTTTTAATTGGCTGGTCTGTATTAGACCTTCCCATTTATTGTACAGAAGTGAAGACCAATGCTTCTTGGAGCCCTACCTGCCTAGTCGGTTCGCCAGGCAGTTTGGGTATGACCAATTGTACGTGGGCAATGCCGTCACCAGCTTCAAGTCCAGGGGTGAACTTATTGATGGAGCAAGAGGATGGCAGTACTTCATAATGGTTGTACTGGAGCAGCTTTTACTGTTCCCGCAATATCACTCTCTATGAAGTTGCGCATCCTCCATTCGTATACCCAGTTTTATGTGGCAACCAATACCTTCCATCACAATTTTGATATGCGTGAAAGTTTTAGGATGCCCTCTTCTAAGTCAGCAGGAAGAGACGAAGTTCTATCAGTTTTCTCTGACAAGGGTGAGGATTCAGTCAATCCAGATGAGCCTTTGTTGGCAGTACCGAGAGGCGAAATACCTCCACCTGTAGGGCCTTTGGTTATCTCTGGTAAGCGAAGGTCTCCTGTTCTGAAGGAGACTTCCTCTCGCAAGAAGAAGAAGAAAACGGTTGATGGTCCCGTCAGAACTTCCCACTCTGAAGTTCCTAGAAGTGAACCTGTTGTTTCCTCTGTTAGGGATGATCTTCTGATTAGAGATTCCTCGCCTTTTAGAGAGGGAACCTCTACAGTTTCGGCTGGCAGTGCCGAAGAATCTTTGCTCGAGGCTGCTGTTGCTGCTACCGCTTCAGGTAGTGGTACGAGATCGCCTTCGAGGCCGAGCCAAATAAAGATATCTTTATCCAGACCAGCAACGGGAGAAACCCCTGCCGCGTCTGTAAGTATACCCAGCAAGATTCCATCTGATGAACCTCGATTAGATCTGGGTGAAGACTTGGAAGAATACCTGCTAGTGTCACTTGACACACCCCCTTCTCCAGGTATGACAACTCGCTTAGCATCATTAAGAAATTATTTAGCTGTACTGGCCGCCGACGCGACATATATACCATCGGCTATGGGTAAATGTCATCTTTATGCCTCTTTTAGAAAAAATTAACATTAGGTTGATATTAACTTTCTCTTGTCTTCTTTTTAGGGGAGGACTTCTACGGGGAGGATAGCGTCGACGCGCCTTTTGGCTCTGTTTCAGCTCCTGTCTATGGCACGGAGGTGCCTGACTTTGAAGAGGAAACATTTTCGGGTGCCGGCTCACCCGAAATGGTTTCGATATCTCGAGAGGAGGATGAGCCTGTCATTACGACAATGCCTCCTTTAGTACGCCGGCCACTTCGTCCGTTATTGGTGCTTCTTCTTTTGTCGCACCTTCTGTTGAGGCGACGATTGTGACAACATCGTCTGCAGTCATTCCTGGAGGGGGATTCGTCGATATTGTAGCCACTCCCAACGTCCATTCGGATTTAGCCATGCTGACTGAGCAGTATACTAGTATTTTCTACACCACCTTGAAAATGCTGATATCAATAGTGCTGGAGAAGAAGCTAGGCTTCAAGGCTCTGAGGAGGTCCTCCCAGTTTACGATAGTGCCGATCAGAGATTTCAACGACACTGGATAGCTGACACACTGGAGCAGATAGTTAATGGTTTGGAACAACCCATTAATGATTATTTGCAGCTATCTCGAGGCAACATTGATGGTCTCGTTCAAGCTAGGTATGACTCCTTAACTACAGAGCTTGCTGGGCAACTGGAATCTCTGAACAAATCCGTCCAGGAGCAGCAGCAGAAGATGGATCAAGAGTGTACCAAATTGGAGTATGTCATTCCCCAGCTGACTCAGTACGAAGCCGAATATAAGGAAGAGACAGCGAGAGTCCGCAGACTGAAAGATGAGCTCGCCCAAGCAGAGGCGAAGGCTCTCTCTTTATTTGCAACCCGAGATGTGCTGAAGGATCGAATGGAGACTGGTCAGCAGAACCTGACACATGTGGGTATCATCCACGCAGGCTTTGTACGTGCTCGATCCGAGCTATCTGCTTTGAACAATGATGCAGCAAGGTTGGAGCGGGCTCGCGCCGATGTCTTGAACTCCAGGGATGAGAGAATAGTTGCTCTGGCACGACAGATTTGCGACTTAACTGCTCCTCCCAAATGATGTACCTTTTTGGTTTTTTATATGTAATTTTGCTCTTTTTGGGAATAATAAAGAGACTTTATCTGACTTTATGGACCCATCATTTTGGAATATAAATGACAGGTTAGGGTGAAAGTGATATCAGAGGTAATATGGACGTGATATACTTTCGGTAAGCTTCAGCTGGATATATCTATTTAGAGGTTATATGGACATGATAGAATATGATCCAAGTAAAATTTGTACACAAAATACTATCAGAGGTAATATGGACGTGATAGGTCTTGAAGTTCCAAATTAGTTGAACATATCTATTCAGAGGTTATATGGACATGATAGAATATGATCCAACTACTTTTGTTTTGGAAGTAGTATTGTCAGAATGAGATCTTCACCATACTCCGTTTAGCAAAGGAGATTAAGTATAGTACTTCTTCAGAAATTTATCGTTGATATGAGCCATTAACAAGTCTCCATTAGGCTTGGCTAATCTATAAGCACCGTTTGAGAATGTCATCTCGATCACATAAGGGCCTTCCCATTTGGATTGGAATTTACCCTTACTCTTGTGAGTAATGATCATTGGCCTTCGTACGGCTAGAACTAGCTCGCCAACTTTGAACACTCTTTCCTTTACTTTTTGATTAAAAGCTTTGAAAATGCGTGCCTGGTAGAACGCGATACGCTGTTGAGCTTGGAGGCATTTTTTATCTAATCCTTCTAGCTCTTGAAGCCTTAATAGGTTATTCTTTTCCTGAGTCAACTCATTAGCCACTGTTATCCTGAGTGACGGAATTTGAACTTCGATGGGGAGGACTGTTTCACTCCCGTAAACCAGTAGGAATGGGGTACAACCCGTCGGTGTTCGTACCGTTGTGCGGTAAGCCCAAAGACATTCTCCTAGCTTCTCGTTCTAATCTCTTTTGTTCGAAGAGACAAAAATTTTTAAGAGTTTAATAATGGTTTTGTTGAAAGCTTCCGCCAAACCATTAGCAGCAGGATTGTATGCCGTAGAGGCCACATTTTGTATCCGATTTTTATCGCAAAATCGGTGGAACGCTTGGCTGATGAATTGAGGCCCGTTGTCATGGATTATCCTTCGGGGAATTCCAAATCGATAAATGACGTGATGCTTAATGAAGCTGATCACGTTAGATGTCTTTACCTCAACAAGAGGGATCGCCTCTGCCCATTTAGAGAAATAATCCGTGATGGCTAATATGAACTGGTGACCTCTGGAAGAAGACGGGTGAATAGGACCAATGATATCCATACCCCATGCTTCGAAAGGCCAGGATGCTACCGTAGGATGTAAATGTTCAGAAGGTTGATGTATAAAATCTGCATGAACCTGGCAGGCTTTGCACTGTCTTGCATATTTTATTGCATCTGTGATAATAGTAGGCCAGTAATAACGCATCCGTCTGATACGATCCTGAAGCTTAGGACCGGGTTGATGCACTCCGCATACGCCGTCATGAGCTTCATGGATAATCCGCTGTGCTTCGTCACCAGAGAGACATCATAATAATAGTCCGTCATAAGTCCGACGATATAGACATTGTGAAGACGCATCGAAATAGAAGCGTAATAATCGTCTTTTGACGGATACTGCTTCTTTAGGGTCTTCCGACAAGATTCCGTATGCTACGAAATCTATAAAGGGACTTCTCCAGTCTCTCTTTGGGAGATCTGTGTTTACAGCGTAGCTGCGTTCTACGTGAAAGTTGTTTTTTATACAGAATAAATCTCTGTTAAGAAGGATCACCGAATTCTGCCTTCTTATAGGAATAGCTAAATCTGCAGCTAGACTGGCTAGGGCATCAGCTTCCAGATTCTGAGATTGAGGCACATGCTCTAGGAAGAATCCTTTAAAAGACATGGCTATTTTGATCATTGCTTGGTGATAAAGAATAAGGTCTGGATCCCGGACTTCATATATTCCTCTGACTTGATTGACGATCAACAGAGAATCACCGAAAGCTTCCAGGTATTCGACGTCTAATTCTTTAACGACTTGGAGCCCGATTAGTAGGGCGTTATTCTGCCACGTTATTAGAGCAGGGCTCGCTAAGAGAATATGCTCGATAGATGACAAGTTTCTCGGGAGTAACCAGGATAATTCCTACTCCTGAAACCACATTTTCCCTGGGACCAGTCCTAGAGGCACCATCGAAGAATAGTTGCCATGCCTCACTCTCCATCACAGAATTACATTCTGCAACTTCATCCGGAATGTCCTCGTATAGTTTGGAGGTTTCTGGAATCGGATGAGCAGCTAGGAAATCAGCCAATGCTTGGCCTTTGATGGACTTCTGGGGGACGTACACCCTATCATACGGTGTTAATAACATCACCCAAGTCGTGAGTCAGGAATTGAGAATGCTTGGCTTGTTCATCAATACCCGAAGAGGATTGATCCTGGAGATGATATGAATAGTCTGGCCTGTAACATAGTGTCGCATTTTCTGAATGGCGAACATTAGGGCAAAACATTCTTTTTCTACTGGATTGTATCGGTGTTCAGCTCCGACCATCATCCTGCTTAAATAGTAGATAGCCTGTTTATGACCCTCATCGTTCTTCTGTACGAGGAGAGCTCCCAGGGAATGATCCATTGCTTGAACATACAGCAAAATTGGTCTTCCTATGACGGGAGGTACCAGAACTGGAGGATTAGTGAGGTAGAGTTTGATGTCATTAAATACTTGCTGACAGGCTTTGTCCCATACGAAGGATACACCTTTCTTCATGAGACGAGAAAAAGGCTGACATCTCCCAGAGAGGTTGGATATGAATCTCCAGATATAAGCCAGACGACCTTGAAATCTCCTGAGTTCCCTCATATTATGGGGTGGTCGTATTTTTAAGATGGTCTTGACTTTATCAGGGTCCACTTGAATGCCTTTGGCGGTTATGACAAATCCCAAGAATTTGCCACTGGATACACCCAGAAAGGACTTTGTAGGATTCATTTTGAGTTGATGTTGGCGCATCAACTCAAACACTTTCTTCAAGTCTTGGATGTGATTATCCTTGTGGCAACTTTTGACAGCTATGTCGTCTACGTAATATTCTACTATTTTACGTAAATGCTCGTGGAATATGTTACTCATAGCTCGTTGGTACGTAGCTCCAGCATTTTTCAGTCCGAAGGGCATGACCGTATAGCAATATACCCCCAATGGTATCCGAAAGGCAGTATACTTTTTGTCTTTAGGATGCATCTTGATTTGATTGTATCCTGAAAATCCGTCCATAAAGGATATGCGTTCAAAACTGCATGTATTATCGATCATGACGTCTGTAATAGGAAGAGGAAACTCATCCCTTGGGCAGGCTGCGTTCAGATCTCGGTAATCGATACAGACGCGTACTTTCCCATTTTTCTTCATGACCGGGACAACATTGGCGACCCAGTCGGGATATTGTTCTTCCCGGATGAAGCCGCAGGCTATCAACTTCTTGATTTCAGCTTCAATGGCGTCCATTATGTCTGGACGAAACCGACGTTGATGTTGCTTCACAGGCTTCGACTTGGGCAATATATTGAGCTTGTGAGTAGCCACTTTTGGATCGAGACCTGGCATATCCTCATAATTCTACGCAAAGACGTCGATATATTCTCTTATCAGCTGGATCATTTCTTTCCTTTCTTCTTCGAAAAGATTGTTACTGATAAATATCGGCTTTGGCGAAAGTTCATCCCCAACGTCAATTTGGATAACTTTATCTTCAGTGGGAGGTTCTCTCTGCTCGAACCAGAGTTCCCATTGTGTATTCATTTGCTGAGCCCAAGAGTCATTCTCAAATGGTTCAGATTCTTGTTCGTCTGTTTTGAGGGAATTTGTCAATACCGCATTTACTGATAATGCTCGTTCGTGATCATCATATGATGAGCCGGAGGATGGTGAGCCATCTTGAGAAGAGGAAAAGATATCCTCATTTGACTCAGAAGTTGCATGGGAGGTGGTATACCCTAACCCAAAATGAGTTCGTTGACAGTAGGGATCACCGTGCAATGGCATTCGTCTGCCTTTCCCGTAGTTGAGACCTGGTTCCAGCTTCAAGTCATAACCCATACTTTGCATAATTTTCAAAGCTTGCGGGCTATATCTGTGAACCTGCATTTTACCAACATCATCATCGGGAGAATCTTTTTGTATAGTCGATTCATTGCGCATGCGACCGAAGACTATTGAACGCTGACCGCTGCGAGTAGGCGGGACAATGAAGATAGAATCCTCATGTAGTCCATATGTCGTGATGACATTAGATGATGACGCTACTTCCCACACATACGGATGATAGGAATCCATAGCTTTCAAGAATCTTTGTGCTATAGGTTCTATATCGTTATGGGGAGAGGATTCCTGTTCAGGAATTTGAGCTTCAATGTACTGGAAAAGAGGATCTTTATTATCATCAGAAACTACGTTCCTGGTTGTATTTACATCAATCGGTTGCTTGTTGCGCCGAAGGTTGATGACCAAGGGTGGAGGCTTCTGGTTCAAAGTGATCACCAGAGGATCACCTCTGTCTCCTGACTTGGTTTTGTTCAGGTGGATAGCCAGAGGTTCCAGGACTTTCGGACGAGTAGTTCGCCCTTTCACCTTGATTGATAGAGATTGTTCGGCAGAGTGTTCTTCTGGCTCCCGGTGGGATTCCTCCTTTATTTTGCCTGACACCTCCTCCATGTAGTCTTGGGTGTACAACATGGCATCAGAGTAGTAGGATTCTACTCCTTTAAACGGGTTAAGGTCAGCAAACTTCGTTTGTACTGTTCCTTGGGCATTTACATATTTAAAGCATTGATGTAGAGTCGAAGGAACGATATTGTGGTCATGGATCCATGGTCTGCCCAGCAGAATATTGTAGGACACCTCTGAATTAATGATATAACATGTAGCCACTGATCTGAGGTCGCCAATCTGGATCCTCAGGCGAATCTTCCTAACGGCTTACTCTTTCTGGCGTTGAAACCCACGATTGTAGTGGTGGTGTAAGCCAATTCGCTGGTAGGAATCCTCAGCGGTCTGAGCAGACTATGAGGAATGATGCTGATCGATGATCCCGGATCTATATGAATCCGGTCAACCTCCATAGAACCGACATATCCGGTGTAATAGAGGGGTCTGTCATGCTTGTTGTGTTTCAACAACATGTCATCTTGAGTGAAAGTGATATTCGGGACCACCTCCATCACACTATGGCATTGAGGACATGCCACAGGTTCTTCATCAGGGGACTTGAGCTGGGTCAAGTATGCATCCGCCTGCATTAATACTTCACTCAGGGCTTGACGAGTGTCTTTAGAAAGCCTGAGTAATTCAAAAATGGACAATCTGGCTGGTGTATGAGTCAACTGGGCCAGGATGTCGAAGTTATACGGCTTCTCTAAACCTTTCCTTTGAATATTCTTCAAAGGTTTATCGAAGCGTACTTCTTTTTACTTCCCCTTGTCCGCTAAAGTTGGTCTTGAAGGACCGGCCTCTGGTATGACAGGTTCCGGTTCTGAAGGCTTGGCAGCTGAAGCGTCTGCCGATGCTTCTTCTTGACTTCCTCCATAGTCCTTGAGGTAGGCTTTCCCTGAACGGGTTCCAGTAGCCAAAACCTCTTCTTCTGATGTCGAGGATATCGTGACCATATGACATGGTTTACGCTTCGAGGTCTTCTTAGACTTAGCCTTAGCAGCTTGAGTCTCTTCTTCGATCTCTGACACCAGGTCGGGATGAACCCACATAATCTCGCCTCGCTTGGTAGTTAGTGGTACCAGATCATGATTTTGACCTCTGGCTGGAGGGAGATTAATGATGTTCATCATTGTCCGAGAAATAAGTATAACACCATCCGAAACTTCTTGGGGAGGTAGATTGCCAAATTGCAGAGAGATCATGTTGGCTGTGACCGTCTTCTCGTTGTTGCGCAGAGTGATGGCCTTAGCATCGATCAACTCCTGGATCTTCCTTTTCAGTACATAACACGCCTTTGTGGGGTGATATATGTACCTATTATCATGCCCCAGTCCCAAAATCTATGGGACCAGACACGTGGCAATGGCCAACTGGTACGACTCCGTAGGGCTTTCTAATTTAATGGACCCGACAAAGTGCACTTACGCTGTCCATGGTCAAGTGATCCAAGTAATAATCTATATCTAACATATAACAACTAAAATCTAAATCTCAATCCATGGTAAATAATCTCAAGAAAGAACGATACGCATCATCAGTCTGCAGCCCAATAATACATCCGTACGAATAGACCAGAAGAACAACACAGGTCTATAAACACTAGGCCATAAAAGCAGAATAAAATAGAAAGTAATACATGACTGAAATAGCTGGAAATGTAAATATACCTGCAATGACGTCCACACTCTACTAGATCAAATATCCTGCAACTGCACAAACAACCTGGAAGGGATCCAGGTCCTCAGAGGGACGTAACAAGATACAAAAATACATGCCATAAAGTAAATACTGAATAAGTAAAGGGGGGGTGTGCTAACCATCTAAGTGAATGCAATTTGAGAACAACTTAGTACGTATGGGAAAGTGTAGGCTAGACATATGCTGACGTATTTTACCAATCGTCATGACTGACTAGTATATGCCACATATGCCCCCAGACTATGGGCACTCTGATAACGTCCATCTCCGAGGAGCATGGTATCTGAAATAGTATAACGTCCAACGTTCTATAAAGTGTGGTATCTGCAAAAATAACAAGTGACGTCCAACACTCTAAAGAACGTGGTATCTGCAATATATATACGTCCGTATCACTCCGTCGAGTGCAGTATCTGTATAAAGGAGGTGGGTGTCCCATACGCCTACTAGTCGTCCTCTCCGCCCAATGATCTATGCATGTCGTATCATAACACACCTTAGCTACTATGCCGAGGCATCGTAGCTCTGGCTCGTAGTCTATCGTTAGAACAATAGTCCAACCTTACAACCAAACAAGGACAAGGATTGGACCTTCATACCATAATATTCTATGCTCCGACTACTAATAACTGCTAAGTCTTCTATCATGCATCGCTAATAGCAGTTATTCCCTATCCGTCGCACGCCTACACGTACAGGTGGCCAACCATATACGCCAGTCTGTGCCCTACATAAGACTCACAACACGTGTAAGAAATGTGTCAAGGCCTGGGGAGTCACACCAATAACTCCACAACTTTAGGTGGGTCCACTAGACACTAAGTCAGACACAAGTCCTAACGTTAACATTTTCGTTGACTGTACCCGAGTCTTCTCGGACGCGCATAGTTATATAATATTAAATTAAATAAACATGCCACTAACAATAACTGAATTTAAATAGTGCAACAAAGGCAAGGTATACTTGCCTGCGCGAGGCTGCTGATGACGGGGTCCCGGTACCGCATCCAAGCCCTCAGGTCCCGCAGTACCTAGAGATAGATACAACCCAAAATCAATAATCTATTCTATGCTAAGCAGGGATGTGACACACATCTACACCTAAACTCAGTCTCAGCTATGACTCACAGGGACAAGATACTAGGGGGGTTGACCACAGTTGACTATCGGTACGATAGTCAAATCAACTAGTCATCTGTACACTCTCCTCGATTTAATTCTCCGTAATTAAATTAACATTTTCCATTATGTACTATGGATCCTGATTATTTATTTAAAGATCAAAAACCCAATTCTCCTCGAATACATACTTAATTAAATTATTATAATTCATGTAGAAGACAACCCTAATCTATAATCCACCTATCACAAATACATCTCCTCAACATATCACAAGTCGAATCCCCAAGTCCTTGGTCACCCTCTCCAATCATTGTCACATGCTCAATATCGTAATAATATTTTCACAAGTTGTATTCACCCTAATTCCAACCAAGTCCAACATCCAAACTTAACCTCGTAAAACACAAGATATATGCTTACTACTCTACATAAATCCCCAAAACATACTAACCCTCATTAAACCCAACCTTAAGTCATTTAAAATCTATATTCACATTATTCATCATTAGCCTTACCCAATGTAACCCTTAATCACATAGTTCAAGTACTCCCCACACTAACCATATATAACCACATTATATATACACCACCCTAACTAATATTTCACACAACTATACATATAAATAAATCTTATTTAAAAAGATATTAAATTTTGGAATTTAATGACAAGGGAGGGGAGAGTCGACCTCGCCGATGATGCCGGAGCACGGCCGGTGGAGGGTGGCCGCGGGGTGGTGTAATGGTGGTGGTGAAGGAGGCTAATGGTGGTGGTGATGGAAACTAAAGGTGGTGGTGAAGGAGTCGGACAGGGAGGAGGCCGGAGTGGCACTGTCGCCGGAGTGCGGGGCAAGCACAGGCCGGCGGGGAGGTGAAGTCGGTTACCGGCCGGTCGGGGAGATAGCTGCACAGTGCTGCGGCTGTGGCTGAAACTGTACAACGGGCGGCGAGGAGGCAGCTGCACAGTCCGACGGGAGTACACAGTCGGCGATCGGGCTGCTCAGTGGCCGGTCGGGCTGCTGTTCAGTCCGGTCGGGAAGAACACAGCAGCAGTCGGGCGGCTCAATGGCCGGAGCGGGTTGAAGTCGGCGCTCAGCCAGAGTCGCGCCGGAGCGGGCCGGAGTCTTCTCACAGGGTGGGGAATGACAATAGAAGAAGAAGAATAAAGGAAGGAGAAGAAGAAGTTCCTTGCATAAAGAGTAAATAGAGGAGAAGAGAGAGAGAGTGAGGGAGGGGGGTTTTCTAGGTTCCTTGGGATTAGGGCCTGCTTGGGGAGTTGTGAGGGTTAGATGATGTTTTATAGGGGAGTGGTGAATGGATGGAGGGTGGAGATGCTCCTATTTAAAATGGAGGGATAGGATCACTCATGAGAAGAATCATTTCTTCATGAGGAAATGAAGAGGGGAAGTTTAATTCGGTCCAAATTTTTGTGACCTCTCCATGTGGTTTTGGCCAATGGGGTGAGGGCACCTAAAATCACTAAATTGTAACTTAGTCCCTTAAATTCGAGAAATTGCACGAACACATAAAATGACGCAAAAATTATGGAGAAAATTTTGGGTGATAATTCGCATGGCGAGGGGGTGTTGGGGGCTTGGCACGGGTTTAATTTAATGGCCATCGGGATTAATTATGGATTAAAATAGGATTAGGCAAAATTGGTATCCCCGATTTAAATATAATTAAAGTGTCCCGCGCTTTTAAATTAAATGGGGGCACTTGGGGTCAAAATTCAGAAATGACGTGAAGGTCAAAAATTGTGGGGGCTTGGAGTAAGTCTTGGACCCTTTAGTTGGTCCGGCTCAACGGGTTAAGTTGGTATCTCAAAACTGAGGGTAATGACACAGGTGTCCGACACGGAATTTAATTATGGGATTTTGGTTACAGAAAATTGTGCAATTAATTTAGAGCACAACGAAAATGATTTTGAGTGACGAAAAAGTCCAGTGCCTAATTTGGCGAGTCAAGTCAGAAGTACAATAATCCGATGGAATTTATAGGCTGATATTATGCTCCGAATAATTTAGCAATGATAGGGCACGCGAAGGATTTTAATTAAATAAATTAAAATAACAGACAAACTTAACTCTACTCTAAACCTCAACATCTGCTGCTAAAACCAAAATTTTCCCAGTCCAAACTTGACTATCTATAAAATTAATCGAGGGGTTTTACACCTACGGAAAATACAGTACTTGGGGTTATTAGTACTACCGACTTCATTAGGCCGCTTCACCTCAGGGAGGGTAATCTTGCCGCTTTTGACGAGACACTCGAATATGCTTGGAATATCGTCGTCGTCGAAAGCGTACACTTTAATGGGCCTGGAAGTCCCAGGTTTCGTCTGTGTGGTTGCCGCAGTCTTTGGCCTGGACGTATTGATCGCCAGAGCTTCTTTTCCTTTGGGGCCACGGGGATGGTCGCTGTTGGAAGATGTCCTCTTGCCTTTATCAGAGGTAGATATCGTAATCCCATTATCACGCGCCTTCCGACTGTTGTCCTCAGCGGCTACCACTGAGATGATGAACGAGGGCCAATCATGGAACTGATATGGACCTGTGAACACAGAGATCACTGGAAGAAGATTCTTCCTGCAAATGTCCACCAATGCCGAGTCTGGAACTCCCGGAGGCATTTGCAAAGTGGCTTAACAAAAATGTTCGATGAAAGTACGAACGTTCTCTTTTTCCTTCTGCTTCACTTCGATGAGAGAGGACATAGACATGTCCATCCCTCCTTCGTAGAATCACGCAAAGAATAAATTCTTGAAATCTTCAAAGGAAGTAATGCAGTTGTCCGCAAGACTACGGTACCACTGATAAACCACTCCCGAGAGACAGCCTTTGAACACTCGAGTGAGAAGGGCATCATTCTTTTTTAATAACACAGTCATCATACTGAAGTAGTTCATGTACTGGCTCGGTGATGTCTTTCCCTCAAACAAAGCCATAGTCTGTGGTTTGTATTTAGGAGGAAAAGGGACCTCGTCCCAGATAGCTGGGTACGGCTGGTTGATTCCCAATTTTTTGAGCTGATCTTTGTGCTTCAAGGCATCAAATTGGGCTTTCAATTCCCACACTGCCTGCATTGGATCTTCAGCAGGTGGAAGGACTGCAAAGTGGTGAGAGATCGGTTGTATTGCTACTTCAACGGGAGGCAATACATTCTCCGAATTAGGAAGTGGGGGAGCTGCTGATTCCTGATCTAGAACAGGCTCCTTGTTCACGTTGGATGGTGGTAAGTCCACCCCCATATGTACTTGAGTCGGAGGGACCGATGCTTGAGCTATAGCAGCTGTGTGTTGAGTCAGCATCATCTGGTACATATTCACCATCATGGACTGTATCTCTTTTAGAGATGTCTCCAACACAGCTATGCATTGCTCGGTACTTCCTGACGAGGAAGCTTTTTCGTGTTCATCTTCAATGGCATAGACTCCCATTTCTCTGGATGTCATTGAAGGGCTGGTATAGGTCTCTGTAGAGAATGACTCTATAATTTCAGCATCTGATTCAGGAAACTGGTGACCCCCAGTATCTGAATCAGAAGAATACGAAGCAGGTTGTCGTAACCTCGAACGGGTATTTCGGAATACCCCAGCTTCAGTATTCTTAAGGAGCTTGTCGAATCTCCTTTGGCTTGGAGTTCTAGAGGGATGACGTCTTGAATTTGACCTTCCTCTAGGAACGTACGAAGCCATGTTCACTGATGCATGTGCATGCTCTTCTTTATGGAAAGACAGAGAGTAGTTTAACCGGTCGAAAACCGACCATTTTGCTTCAAAACAGCAATAATTAACTACAATCCTATGACTATTACAATAGTGCTCCCTAGGAGGCGTAATAGACATGCTGAAAGATCCCCTATCCTTGCGTTTCTGGATCAGATATTCACGCAAGTCAGGAGGATTTACAGAAGAAGAAAAAGATGGCTTGTTCCTCTTGTTTACATCAGTTGGCATGCGGATATTGGGAACCATAACTTTTCCCTTGCCACCTGTATATAACAGGTTAGCCATCTGAGTAGCAGATAATCCCCGAGGAGTGTGGCTCTCTACAAATTGGGTTTTCTTTACGCTGAGGGGTTTAACTTGGCGTAATTTGGAGCTTTGCTCAGACTAGCGTAAAATAGAAGAAGCCTTCAATCGGCCATCCGCTTCTCCCGTAATCTTGAGGGCGGGCAGATTTTTCTCTTGTTGGCGTAAAGGTCGAGAAGTTGAGTGGTCCGCCATTTGTTTTCCCTTGCGTAGATTGCAGGGACCATCTGCTTTTTCGCGGAGGGCAGATGCATTCTTACGCGCGGAGCGCGATTGGAATTTCTGATTTAGCGCTGAGGCATTATTAAAAATCTTGTCTGCCACATCACAAACGGGAGGCTGAATTTTACGCGCAGAGCACGGAGTAGACTTCTGGACTAGCACTGAGGCTTTGTCAGAAGTTTTGTCTGCCACGTCACAAACGAGAGACAGAGTTTTATGCGAAGAGCGCGGAGTAGACTTCTGGACTAGCACTGAGACATTGTCAGAAGTTTTGTCTGCCACATCACAGACGGAAGACAGAGTTTTACGCGCTCCGGTTGCGCAACTACAACCTGGTTGGTCGAAGAAACCGGAGAGTCGGCAGGAATGGTAGGGGATGTCCTGGGCATCCAGACCTTACGCAGTTTCCTATTGTCTTGAACAGAGAGAGAGTGAGAGCTACCCCCTGCTCGAAGGATATATTCGTAGGCAGACTGGTCGAACTGGACGACCAAGGTCTTCTTCATTGATCCTACTGATACTGCATCGTGTTGAGCAATTGCTTTCTCATCAGATGAGAAAGAGGTCCCTAGCAGAGTCGCCATCTTGTGTTTGATAATAAACGGAAGAAATAAAACTAGGTTTATACAAAACCCTTTCTTAGGTTTACAAACAAGAAGTACTATTAATCCTATACGAGGATGTTAAGTACAAATTTTAATCTGGGTAAATATTGCTATAGGAGTCTGATCTGCAGTCGATTACTTTGTTCCTTGGACCACACGATGATAAAGAAGTGCTGTAGAAGAAGGAGATGCTTCAAAGATTGCAAGAGGGAGTGGATGCTCGATGCCAAAATCGTCGATCACTACTCTCTGTCTGTGCTCTGGATTCTTCTCTCTCAAAAATTAATTTCTGACTTTTTGACCTTGATTCTTCGACCTTGATTCTTCCACCCTGGACCTCTGTCAATAGAGGTCTCTATTTATAGGGTTTTAGTGATAATAACCATCCAGTCGGCGTAGAAGTCGGACAGTGGAGAGTATGACAATTTTTATGCGGCGATTATGATAACTGCTACCCACGTATAGATGATCTTCTGATTAAGCGTGTGACGCGTATCCCATGATGAGAAAATGCGTATAACTGCTGCGAAGATCACGGTATGAGAGCCACGTAGGTAACTGCCCCTCGCGTAGAAAAGGTTGGCGTAGAAGCCAATGACTGTCACCATGGCATAGAAGCCAAATATTTGTCAGGTTGGCGTAGAAGCCAAGTGGTTGTCGAGTCGGCATAGAAGCCAAATAGGCGTAGAAGCCTTGTATGCGTAGAAGCCTAATGCTATATGGATAGGTAGCCAGCATAAAAGATAGCTGTTCCTTCTTCTTTGATTGGGGCTTTGAGCGTATTAGCGTGCTCCTTATAGCTGAAAGTAGCCCGGTGGCGTATTCCAAGGAGATAGCGTACAACGTGCTTCTATAGCTGAAAATAGTCTGATGGCGTAATGTGCAGGGGTGATGATGTAGACGTATTAGCCGTAATTATGGGTCGCCTAGTCTTTGAAAATATAACCAAATCTCGTGCATTTAATGCAGAGATCTTCCACCATTCTGCGCATTAAATGCAGAGACATGTCTCGAAGATCTGCCACATTCTGAGCATTAAATACAGAGACGTGCCTCGAGCTTTGTACGAAGAGCAGCTTTTGACGTGGCAGCTCATTTTGTCTTCTGCTGAGCGTAAAACCTCACGTCTACCTGTGTAAAACTAGGCAACGTATTCCCTTGTATGCGTAAAAGCACTTTGTATCAGGGAAACGTCACTAAATGACGGTTTGGGTCTCTGTGCCATACCATCATTACAGCCGTCGTCTGGATAGTCGTGCAATACTTTTTTGTCAGGAGTCAGGTTCACTGCATGATCTGATAGGTTCATTCGAGGAATACAAAGCGTTCCTCGTACAACTTCCCATCGCATTAAAAGCGGATGAGTTTTACGCCAAAGTGGCGATGCAACAATCCTTTTACGTTGAAGCAGCCTGGAAATACTGCATTACACGGATTGTCCTGGAGCTTATATTTTATGTTGTACTAGCGATAAAGCTCTGTTTGTACGCCGATGGCTTTGAAGTTATATTTTACGCAGCCCAGCACTAAAATGCTGCGTATAACTCTACAGCATATTTTTCATGCTTCTATAAAGTACTGAGCTGAGCCTGACTTGATAGGACAAATGGTTCGTAGTCTTGATATCTACGCTTGTAGTTTATATCCACAAGACCATGCTTGTCAATTTTCCAACCTTGATCTTGAATCGGATCGAACCATTCACACTTGAATAGCATGATCTTAGCAGGTTCTGTGCCATAATTATATGTCAACTCCACAATCTCTCGTAAGATGCCAAAGAAATTATTGCCTGGATCGACGTCTTTGTAGTTCGAAGATTTGATACACAAACAACTGTTTTTCGTGGAATCAAGGTCCAAAAAGCTGTCTCTGATCGGAGCATTTATTGGCTTGAATCTAAACCCATTCACACAAAAACTTGGCCATATTTTGATGACAGTAATTGGTCCCTTTGCTAGAGTTCTAATAGATTCAGTCTCGGGTGTTATTAGACGATCGACCTAAATACCAAAGTAGCGATAATAAGTTATTTATTGTGCAATTGCATATAGAAAAAGTAATTACCAAGCTCCTTACATATGCTCTCAACTAAGAAGGAAAATGGCATCTCATTTCTTGTTTTACTTCTTCGTCTGTTATGTAGGGTCTAACCGACCTCAGCTCATCATTATATGTGCTAAAAAATAATGAAGCAACCACTGATTAGTAGCATAATAGTAGCTTATACTATTATATTGAGATGACATAAATGCGGACGTATTAATTACTTATCCCTCTAGCTTCTCCACTTCATCCTCGTTGCAATTGAGTAATATATACAACTGAGTAGCCCTTAGCTTATCGTCATGCAAATATCTCTTCTTTATTTTCCTCGAAGGCTTTCCGGATGCATTGAATACTTCAATATTGCATCATTAGATTCTTGATATCCATTGTCGTTTCTCGGAGCTCTCGTTCTATTAGTAGCAATATGAGGTTTTAAATATGTCGAGCAAAAGTTTGTAATCTCCTTGAGAACATAAGCTTCACAAATAGAGCCCTCAACCCGTGCCTTGTTTTTTACCTTTCTCTTTAGGTGATTCAGATGCCGCTCGAAGGGGTACATCCACCGATAACCGACATGACCACCAACACGTTCCTCATAGAAAAGATAAAATGGTAAATGCTCCATAGAGTCGAAGAATCCTGGAGGAAACACCTTCTCGAGCTTGCACAGTGTTACCACAATGTCCTTATCTTGCTTTTCTAGACGATCGACGAGCAACTTAGTAGAACAAAGATCTTTGAAGAATATACTGAGCTCTGTCAATGGATCCCAAACGACCTACGGTAAAAATTCCCGAAATGCAATCGGAATTAACCTCTCCATGAATACTGACAATCGTGGCTCTTCATACCCACCAGTTTGTTCTTCTTAAGGTCGATGCATCTTCTCAAGTTTGACACGTACCCGTCTGGAAATTTTAGACAATGAATCCACCTACAAAGTCTTCCTTTATCCTCCTTCTCCAGTGAGAAAACTGACTTAGGCTGCTTTAACTTTCCATTCCCCTCCTCTATCAAATGCAATGCAGGACGTCTACATATTTCTTCTAAGTCCAACCTGGCCTTCGAATTATCTTTCGTCTTTCCCTTTACCTCCATTACAGTAATAATTATGTTATTAAATATATTCTTCTCGATATACATGACATCAATATTATATCTGATCAGATTGGAGCTCCAATATGGCAGATCCTAGAATATACTCCTCTTCGTCCAGTTATGGGTGCGACCAAATCCGTCATACTTGTACCCCTTAGTAGGATCTTCGATAGCACTTGGTAAATCTTTAACCTCTTCCCATATAGTGTATCCGGGCCACCTTGGCGGTGGATTGGCCTTCTCCACAAAGCCCGCACGAAAAGCATTCCTGTTCCTCCGGTACGGATGGTCCTTCGGCAAAAATTGTCGATGACAATCGAAGAAGCACGGTTTGCCTCCGTATCTCAAACGGAAAGCCTTAGTACGGTCCATGTGTCACTACCACTTTTCCATATAAGGGCATTTGTGTAATTTAGCTATTTTAAATAATTATGAATTTAATTAATTGCTGAGTTTTATAACTAATTATATTATTATTTGTAATATTTAGTTTTAGGTCAAACCCTAGAACTCATTAGGACAGACCCTAGTGAGTCAACCCTAATTGTAAACCAGTTCTAGTGAAACCCTAGAATTCTAATTTTAGGCTTGGACCTCAAACCCTAGAAGGCCTAAACCTGAGTTAATTAGGTTCTACATGAGAGGGCCAGGGGGTTTAACCTAAAAAGACTAGGCATGGAAACCCTAAACTTGCTTTAATATAAAAGGAAGCCTCTTTCTAAGCTATTCTTCATGTAGAGAAAAAAAAGAAACCCTAGCCTCCACAAGAGAAACCATCTCCCCACCCAATTTTCGAGATCTAGCCCTAGGTTTCCATTTTCTCCTCCTCCAAAGCAAGGAAAGCAGGGAACTTGGGTCAAGGAAACTTGGGAAGGAAGAACTTCCATTGGAGAAACCATCCCTGCAGGTAAAACCCCATTTTTTCTTCATTAAATTCCTGTTTTCAGATGTTAATGGCCATTAGGAACCCACCCTATTGTTTAGATTTTGATTTTAGGGTTTGGATTGGGTTTTGGTGACCAACATGGGGTTTTCCCCAATTATCAGGAACCCTAACCCTAGGTATTTGCATGTAGGCAGATTTCCTCATTTGCATGTAGAGATAATTTCGATTTAGGGTTTTTAGTTTTGAGGATTCATGATTAATAATGTGTCTTAGGGTTTTTTTGCCTAACCCTGTGTTTGAATTTCTGTATTTTGATATACCCATTTATATTTCATAAATGTAATTGTGTTGTGAATGGGTTGTGTGTTGTGTGGTGATCACTGTGAATGGTTCTCTGTTCAGTCGGGGGTTTGTGTTTGGGGGAAAAACTGTGTTAGGGAAGAGGATATGTGCAGTCGGGCTTGGGAGAGGGTTACTGTGTATGTGCAGAATTCTGTGCATTGGGGATTGCAGTGTAGTGATTGGGTATCAGAGAACTTGTGTTTCACTGTGTAAACAAATGTGAGAACTAGGTAGCCTTGTGTAGATTATGTGTGTGAACCTGGGTTTAAATGACAGTGTGTGTATTTCAGTTAGGGAGAGTAGAACATATGTGTGTGAGTGATACTGTGTACAGGTCTTAATGTATCAGTACTGCCTATGAATCAATAAATTTTAGTGTGTGCAGCATACACCTGATGTGAGAGTAGGTGTATCAGAACCTAAGTGTCTCAGTGGATATCTGTATGTGTGTGTTCAGTAGTGTCTAGGTATTAGCTAAATGCCAGAATTGATTTTCAGGACCCATGTATCTATATGTAGACTGTGTGTATGAGTGTATAGAATTGGGAGTTGAGATCTAAGTGGACAAGTGTGTGTGTGGCTGTGTGCAAATGTTCAGTGAGGATATTAAGTGCAGTGAGTGTTTGTGTCAGTTTAATTCTGTGAGCACTGTGTGTGTGTGTGTGTGTATAGATAGGTTGTGTCTATGGGAATTAATTCAGTGTGTGAGTGTATCAAATACATGTGAGATGAGTGCCTGTGCATTTTGTGAATACTGTGTATGTGATGTCTGTGTGTGTGAGTATCCTTGTATGTGTTATTACCTGTGTGTATCAGTCAACCTATGGCTGTGCATATGTGTGTGTGAGGTTTTCTCAGCAGCTGTGGTAAAGTATTCTGTGTGAGGCTATGAAAAAATATAGTGTATCAGTAATACTGATATATAGGGAGCAGTGAGGGAAACTCAAGAGGGGGATAGTGGAATTAAGTATCTGTGTAAAGTTTATATGAGTGTATAAGCTTTGTTGGTTGAAATGGGGATGGCAGTTCTGATTTTGAGTGTAGTTAATGTGTGGGGTTAATTGGTTAGTGTTAGGTTTTAAGATGTTAAATATGACCCAGTGTATCAGTTTCTTCATGCAAGTATCAGTAGATAGATACCTAGGAATTGGGTGAGTTATTTTATGCCAGTGTGTGAAACCTGTGTGTTGAGGTGCAGTTCATGTGTGTGTGTCCTAGTCTCCTGCAGATTTCAACACTGTGTGTAGGTGTTTACATGTGGGGTTGGTGTGAGTGATTTCAGAGTGTGTACTAGTTAGGTCCAGTGTGTACCAATTTTAGTATGTGTAATGTGTTTCAGACTAGGAAGGAGCAAACTGTGTTACCTGTGTGAACATCAGTGAGTTGTGTGTGTGTAGTTAGTTTAAATCCTGTGTGTGTAATGTTCCTGTGTATTAGAAGTGCCAGTGTGTGTGCCTGTGAGGCATGTGTATGGGTGTAGTGGCTAATTTCATCAAGTGCTAGATAAGGGGGGATAAATCGGTACAAAAATAAGTGTGGGTTATGAATATAAACATTAAGGGGAGTATCAAAGTGTGTAGCTAGTTTTGGGTTGAGGGTATTAATTATATGAATAAGGTATAAGTTAAGTTACTATATAAACACTATCCTATATATTTTAGGTAAATGTAAATAACTCTAGTGTGGTGTTAGTATATCTTAGCTACTGGAACTACCCAGTCAGCCTAGTAATGACTAGTTAGTTAGGTTGGTCTAAGTATGGGCTAGCATGGTATCAAATGGACTAGTATTGACCAGTAGATTTTAGGATGACCTAGAAACCTCGTATTTAAATTGTTAAACATGTATTCTTTTAATTCATTAATTAACATTGAATTTTCATAATTAGGTCATTGTGATCCCACTTTGGACATCGATCCTCACACCTTGCTCAGGACCACAGGCGAGTACATTCTCTGACAGTTTTCATTGTTGATTACTTCTATAAATTGTAGTGTATTACATACTTGATTCCGACACTATGGATACACGGGTTAGCACCCTAGATCCCCATCATGAGGAGTCGTGATTGGAACCCATCGTGCTAGCTGGGGGATGGGGAACTATTAGTAGATTATGTGATCATATCCAAACTTACCATGCATTATAGCTCACCCCACTTCTCACGTCGGGTGCGGCCTGACCATCATCATGCTTCATAGCTGTTATATATGATTAGCCTGACCATTATCATGCATCATAGCTAACCATATGGTTAGCCTGACCTTCAAGAATCATAGCTAATCATATATAACCAGCCTGATCTAGTCCCAAGCCGATCACATGATAAACTAATATTTCAAACACTTAGCTAGATGTTTTATCTTTATTCAGATTTACTTGTTCTAGCATTCACTGTTTATTGTTCATTTCTAGATGCTCTATTGTCTATTTCATTTCTCCTGTACTTCTCATTTTCAGCATTTATTTCCATCTTGTATCTCTTACACTGTTTATAGATTTTGTCAATTTAATGAAACTGCTGTTAGTGCTTGTGCTTCGCTCCAATCTTGACTGGATAACATTTTTCAGAGGACCTGGAGGATCTTTGCCCCACTCATTACGGCCCAGGATTAGAGGGTGATTTCACTCCAGAAACCCCAGAGGAGTTGCCTAGCCTAGAGGAGAATGTACCTGGCTGCTCTTAGACTACTTTTCTGCATTTTTGTTTTAGACTGAGACTGGGATGTATTTATTATTTTGTGACTTTGTGAGGTCATCTAGACCAGGATTTGAGTTGGATTATTGTGGTTGGTTTATTTAGAACTCTTTTCTATTCTCATCGTGCCATTACTTCTTATAGCTTGTGATTGAGTATATCATAGAACTGTGGATTATTATCTTTGTCCTCCGTTCGGAGTTGAGACTATTGACAGGATATATTATGTTTGTGACCTAGACAGCGTTCTACCGCTGATGCTGCGGCATAGGCTGGACGTACCCACGACTCATGCCCAAATTTCGGGTGTGGGTCGTGACACATTTTATTGGTGGCCCATGCAGGTCCGTAGTCGAGTCCTAGAACCGCATTAGAGCGATATCGTAGTAGTGCTCGCTTAGAGTATTACTAGGAGCCTGTTTTAGGATATAGGAATTAGGCCGAGGATATGCTCAATCACAATTAGGGAATTCTGATTCTTATGACATTACTCTTAATAATTTTTCCTTTAGAATTTTTCTGTCCTTCCTTGATGATATCGTATCTATTGCCTTAATTAAATCTTTCGATCTGTCTTCAGGATGCCGCCAAGGAGGTCCCAGAGACTCGGAGCAGCAGATTCAGAGAGGTCTGCCACCTCTCGCCCTGCCGGACAGACATCAGCAGCACCTCCTACATCTCCAGTACATGTGGGAGTGTCTGCAGCATTCGGGGGTCCTCCACCACCAGTTCAGAGGGTCCCCACAGCTACGACGACACCACCACCACCAGTTCAGCATCCAGGAGGTGTGCCCGTCGATGGAGCACGGATGTTCGCTTTGATTCAGGGCATGGTCGATGCCCAGAGGACGTCGGCAGAGGCCCAGAGAGTGCAGGCTGAGGCACACCAGGCCCAAACAGAGATGATGAGGGTGAACATGGAGAATGCTCACCAAGTGGCTCTCCAGGCTGTGGAGAGAGTCACTCAGCAGCAGCAATATCCTGGTCAGCAACAACAGAGGCCGGGCACCATTGTGGACTTCAAGAGGATGATGCCTCGGGAGTTCAAGGGGACAGAAGGGATACTCTACGCCGATGATTGGCTAGAGGACATCGAGAGGAACTTGCGTTTGGCGCAGATTCCAGAGGCGCTCCAGATCGAGGCCGCTAGCAGCCAGATGTTCGACATTGCCCTGACATGGTTTCGCACGGAGCCGAGACTCTTGCGCAGGGGACTCACTTGGGAAGCTTTCAAGGAGCTCTTCAAAGAAAAGTTCTTTCCTGATGTCGCCCTGGGAGCTTTGGAGAGTCAGTTCCATGACTTAGCCCAGGGGAGCTCATCCGTCGACGAGTATGCCGCGGAGTTTTCCCGCCTGAGCCACTTTGCGCCATCGATGATTAGAGATCCGGGAGACAGGGCCGGAAATTCAAAAAGGGGCTGACAAGGGAGATCAAGTCTCGCACGTCGGGACGTCGCACAGCTACCTACGAGGGCATATTGATGGATGCCCAAGTAGCCGAGGACGACTTGGGCCTCAGGCCCAAGAGGGGACGCGATGGTTCCGGAGGAGCAAACAGTAGTACGGGACCGGGCAAGCATCCACACTTTCAGCAGCAACAGCAGAGACCCTTTCAGCAGCAGCACCAGGCACCAGCCCGAGGGCAGGTTCAGCAATAGCAGCAGAGGCAGACTCAGCCCGCCATCCAGTGTGCGTACTGCGGGAAGATGGGACATACTAGAGATATCTGCAGGAAGAGATTGGGCTCATGTCTATCCTGCGGATCGATGACACACCAGCTGAAGGATTGTCCTACCTTTCGTCCAGGTCAGGGTGGAGCAGTCGCCCAGAGAGGATCAGACAGGGTACCTACCGTACCAGGAGGCCAACAACAGAGGGGACCACTTCCACCGCAACATCAGAAGTTCGCCCAGCATCAGCAGCAGAGAGGTGCACCCCAGGGGCGAGCATACGCCATGGCAGTCGAGGAGATCGAGCCAGCAGGAGACTTGATCACAGGTTCGGTTCTTCTCGATTGTATTCCCGTATTTACCTTATTCGACTCTGGTGCTTCCCATAGTTTTGTGTCTGTATCATATGCACTTTGACATCATTTAGACACAGAACCATTAGCTAGGACTTGCAAGATCATGACTGGTGGAGGTATTATACTAGTCCGTGATTACTGCAAGGACCGGAGAGTGTCAGTAGGAGGCCGAGACTTGAGCGTGAGCTTACTTGTCATGCCACTTCCGGGGTACGATATTGTACTCGGAATAGACTGGTTGAGTAGGCATCATGCTACTATAGATTGTTATACAGGCAGAGTATTATTTAGACCACCAGGAGAGCCGGAGTTTGAGGTCGTCAGAGGAGCAGCGGAACAGAGCAGGGGCACATTTTGCGGAGCCAGGGCAGAAGAAGAGGAGTTGCCACATCCTCTGATAGCGGAGTTCCTGGATGTATTTCCAGAAGAGTTGCCAGGCTTGCCGCCAGACAGAGATGTTGAATTCTCTATAGACTTGGTTCCAGAAGCGGAGCCCATTTCACAACATGTCTATAGAGTCAACAACAGCGAGCTAGCAGAACTGAAGAAGCAAGTTGAGGAGCTGCAGGACAAAGGCTTCATCAAATCCAGTTCATCACCATGGGGAGCTCCGGTATTGTTCGTACCGAAGAAGGACGGCACGGTGCGCATGTGCATTAATTATAGAGCTTTGAACAATATCACTATCAAGAACAAGTACCCGCTGCCGAGGATAGATGATCTTTTCGATCAGTTGAGCGGGGCGAGGGTATTTTCAAAGATAGATTTGAGGTCAGGCTATCACCAGGTGAAGGTAAAGAAGTAAGACACGCCGAAGACAGCTTTTCGGACCAGATACGGCCAGTTTGAGTTCATGGTGATGCCATTTGGTTTAACCAATGCACCGGCAGTATTCATGAACCTGATGAACAAGGTGTTCCACCAGTACCTTGACAAGTTCGTGGTGGTGTTCATCGACGATATTCTTGTGTATTCCAAGACTCCGGAGGAGCACGAAGAGCACCTGAGGTTGGTCTTAGAGACTCTCCGGAGGGAGAAGCTGTACGGGAAACTCTCTAAGTGTGAATTCTTCCTTGACAAGGTCGAATTTCTTGGGCATGTGGTATCGGGTGATGGAATCTCGGTTAACCCAAAGAAGATCGAGGCAGTGGAGTCGTGGGCTACCCCCAGTTCGGTAGCTGAGATCAGGAGTTTTCTCGGTCTAGCAGGATACTACAGGAGGTTTGTACAAGACTTCTCCAAGATTGCAGCGCCGATGACCAGACTGACTAGGAAGGATGTGGATTTTGTGTGGACGGAGGAGTGCCAGGCCGTATTTGATGAGCTGAAGAAGAGGTTGACGACAGCTCCAATTTTGACGTTGCCAGCAGGGACAGGTGGTTTTACCATCTACAGTGATGCTTCAGGGAAGGGTCTGGGATGTGTTCTTCAGCAGCACGGGAAGGTAATTGCCTATGCTTCCAGGCAGTTACGCCCTCACGAAAAGAACTACCCCACCCACGATTTGGAGTTGGCAGCAGTTATCTTCGCTCTAAAGCTGTGGAAACATTACCTGTACGGAGAGCGTGTGGAGATCTTCACAGACCACAAGAGCTTGAAGTATGTATTCACACAGAAGGAGCTGAACATGAGGCAGAGGAGGTGGTTAGAGTTGATGAAGGACTTTGACATCTCATTGCAGTACCACCCAGGGAAGGCCAACGTAGTCGCCGATGCCTTGAGCAGGTATCCGATGGCTATGTACTTGACGACAGATAGGTATTTGTTGGCTGATTTGGAGAGCTTGGAGATTGAAGTGTTAGTTCCCGGTACTGAGATTCAGATGTGGGGATTGCAGATACAGTCCGAACTGATGGACAGGATCAGAGCTGCGCAGTACGATGACGAGGCTCTGAGGAGTATCAGGGCACAGGTTCGGATGGGATTGTTAGACGACTTTACTATCGCAGATGATGGTTCTTTACGGCACGGCACGAGGATATGTGTGCCTAGCGGGGAGCTGCGCGAGGAGGTTTTACAGGAGGCACACCGCTCTCAGTACTCGATGCATCCCGGTGCCAATAAGATGTATCGAGACTTGAGGGAGCACGTATGGTGGTATGGAATGAAGCGCGAGGTAGCACGCTTCGTATCCCGGTGTCTAGTGTGCCAGCAGGTAAAGGCAGACCGGCAGAGGCCAGGTGGTTTGCTTCAACCTTTACCGATTCTAGAATGGAAATAGGAGCACGTGACCATGGATTTTGTTTCAGGGCTTCCACGTTCTCCAGGAGGAAAGGACGCGATTTGGGTCATCGTGGACAGGTTGACCAAATCAGCCCATTTCTTACCTTTCAAGGTGGGCACGTCGACAGAGAAGCTAGCAGAGATGTACGTGCGACAGATTGTTAGGATTCATGGAGTTCCTGTGAGCATCGTCTCGGATCGGGATAGCCGTTTCACTTCCCACTTCTGGAGGAGTCTGCAGGCTAGCTTGGGCACTCAGCTCAAGTTCAGTACCGCATATCACCCCCAGACGGACGGGCAGTCTGAACGGACTATTCAGACTCTCGAGGATATGCTACGCACTTGTGTTTTAGATCTCGGAGGTTCTTGGGAGGATCATCTGCACCTGGTAGAGTTTGCTTACAACAACAACTATCAGGCCAGCATCGAGATATCACCATTTGAGGCTCTTTATGGACGAAGGTGTCGTACACCATTATCTTGGGACGACGTTGGAGAGAGAGCCTTGCTAGGACCAGAAATGGTCGTGGATGCAGCAAAAAAGGTGAAACTCATCAGAGACAGACTGCGAGTGGCGCAGGACAGACAGCGGCATTGGGCCGACAGCCACCGTAGACCCCTTGAGTTTCAGGTATAGATTGTTATTTTCTGGCTTGTGTTTGTTTGTTTAGACTGCGTGTTGAGGCTGTTTTGTTTAGGTTGGTGATCTAGTATTCCTACGGATTTCTCCGACGCGTGGAACAATTCGTTTTGGCGGAGGCGGAAAGCTTAGCCCACGCTACATCGGACCCTTTGGTATTCTTGCGAGGGTAGGTGCAGTGGCGTATAGACTGGACTTGCCGCCTGCATTGGAGGGAGTGCATAATGTGTTCCACGTGTCGCAGCTGAGACGGTACGTGGCCGACCCTAGTCACGTACTTGATCACTCGGAGATTGAGGTTGGTCCGACGCTCAGCTATCCTGAGCAGCCCGTAGAGATCTTGGACCGCAGAGAAAAGGTGTTGCGGAACCAAACCATCCCTTTGGTTCGTGTTGCATGGAGACATCACTCTCCAGGGGAGTCGACCTGGGAGAGAGAGGACGAAATGCGCGAGCAATACCCGTATCTCTTCTAGACTTGAGGTATATTCCTTTTCTGATTTCATTCTTGTTGTAGTTCAGTCCAATTTCGAGGACAAAATTTCTTTTAGGAGGGTAGACTTGTCACTACCACTTTTCCATATAAGGGCATTTGTGTAATTTAGCTATTTTAAATAATTATGAATTTAATTAATTGCTGAGTTTTGTAACTAATTATATTATTATTTATAATGTTTAGTTTTAGGTCAAACCCTAGAACTCATTAGGACAGACCCTAGTGAGTCAACCCTAATTGTAAACCAGTTCTAGTGAAACCCTAGAATTCTAATTTTAGGCTTGGACCTCAAACCCTAGAAGGCCTAAACCTGAGTTAATTAGGTTCTACATGAGAGGGCCAGGGGGTTTAACATAAAAAGACTAGGCATGGAAACCCTAAACTTGCTTTAATATAAAAGGAAGGCTCTTTCTAAGCTATTCTTCATGTAGAGAAAAAAAGGAAACCCTAGCCTCCACAAGAGAAACCATCTCCCCACCCAATTTTCGAGATCTAGCCCTAGGTTTCCATTTTCTCCTCCTCCAAAGCAAGGAAAGCAGGGAACTTGGGTCAAGGAAACTTGGGAAGGAAGAACTTCCATTGGAGAAACCATCCCTGCAGGTAAAACCCCATTTTTTCTTTATTAAATTCCTGTTTTCAGATGTTAATGGCCATTAGGAACCCACCCTATTGTTTAGATTTTGATTTTAGGGTTTGGATTGGGTTTTGGTGACCAACATGGGGTTTTCCCCAATTATCAGGAACCCTAACCCTAGGTATTTGCATGTAGGCAGATTTCCTCATTTGCATGTAGAGATAATTTCGATTTAGGGTTTTTAGTTTTGAGGATTCATGATTAATAATGTGTCTTAGGATTTTTTTGCCTAACCCTGTGTTTGAATTTCTGTATTTTGATATACCCATTTATATTTCATAAATGTAATTGTGTTGTGAATGGGTTGTGTGTTGTGTGGTGATCACTGTGAATGGTTCTCTGTTCAGTCGGGGGTTTGTGTTTGGGGGAAAAACTGTGTTAGGGAAGAGGATATGTGCAGTCGGGCTTGGGAGAGGGTTACTGTGTATGTGCAGAATTCTGTGCATTGGGGATTGCAGTGTAGTAATTGGGTATCAGAGAACTTGTGTTTCACTATGTAAACAAATGTGAGAACTAGGTAGCCTTGTGTAGATTATGTGTGTGAACCTGGGTTTAAATGACAGTGTGTGTATTTCAGTTAGGGAGAGTAGAACATATGTGTGTGAGTGATACTGTGTACAGGTCTTAATGTATCAGTACTGCCTATGAATCAATAAATTTCAGTGTGTGCAGCATACACCTGATGTGAGAGTAGGTGTATCAGAACCTAAGTGTCTCAGTGGATATCTGTATGTGTGTGTTCAGCAGTGTCTAGGTATTAGCTAAATGCCAGTATTGATTTTCAGGACCCATGTATCTATATGTTGACTGTGTGTATGAGTGTATAGAATTGGGAGTTGAGATCTAAGTGGACAAGTGTGTGTGTGGCTGTGTGCAAATATTCAGTGAGGATATTAAGTGCAGTGAGTGTTTGTGTCAGTTTAATTCTGTGAGCACTGTGTGTGTGTGTGTATAGAGAGGTTGTGTCTATGGGAATTAATTCAGTGTGTGAGTGTATCAAATACATGTGAGATGAGTGCCTGTGCATTTTGTGAATACTGTGTATGTGATGTCTGTGTGTGTGAGTATCCTTGTATGTGTTATTACCTGTGTGTATCAGTCAACCTATGGCTGTGCATATGTGTGTGTGAGGTTTTCTCAGCAGCTGTGGTAAAGTATTCTGTGTGAGGCTATGAAAAAATATAGTGTATCAGTAATACTGATATATAGGGAGCAGTGAGGGAAACTCAAGAGGGGGATAGTGGAATTAAGTATCTGTGTAAAGTTTATATGAGTGTATAAGCTTTGTTGGTTGAAATGGGGATGGCAGTTCTGATTTTGAGTGTAGTTAATGTGTGGGGTTAATTGGTTAGTGTTAGGTTTTAAGATGTTAAATATGACCCAGTGTATCAGTTTCTTCATGCAAGTATCAGTAGATAGATACCTAGGAATTGGGTGAGTTATTTTATGCCAGTGTGTGAAACCTGTGTGTTGAGGTGCAGTTCATGTGTGTGTGTCCTAGTCTCCTGCAGATTTCAACACTGTGTGTAGGTGTTTACATGTGGGGTTGGTGTGAGTGATTTCAGAGTGTGTACTAGTTAAGTCCAGTGTGTACCAATTTTAGTATGTGCAATGTGTATCAGACTAGGAAGGAGCAAACTGTGTTACCTGTGTGAACATCAGTGAGTTGTGTGTGTGTAGTTAGTTTAAATCCTGTGTGTGTAATGTTCCTGTGTATTAGAAGTGCCAGTGTGTGTGCCTGTGAGGCATGTGTATGGGTGTAGTGGCTAATTTCATCAAGTGCTAGATAAGGGGGGATATATCAGTACAAAAATAAGTGTGGGTTATGAATATAAACATCAAGGGGAGTATCAAAGTGTGTAGCTAGTTTTGGGTTGAGGGTATTAATTATATGAATAAGGTATAAGTTAAGTTACTATATAAACACTATCCTATATATTTTAGGTAAATGTAAATAACTCTAGTATGGTGTTAGTATATCTTAGCTACTGGAACTACCCAGTCAGCCTAGTAATGACTAGTTAGTTAGGTTGGTCTAAGTATGGGCTAGCATGGTATCAAATGGACTAGTATTGACCAGTAGATTTTAGGATGACCTAGAAACCTCGTATTTAAATTGTTAAACATGTATTCTTTTAATTCATTAATTAACATTGAATTTCCATAATTAGGTCATTGTGATCCCACTTTGGACATCGATCCTCACACCTTGCTCAGGACCACAGGCGAGTATATTCTCTGACAGTTTTCATTGTTGATTACTTCTATAAATTGTAGTGTATTACATACTTGATTCCGACACTATGGATACACGGGTTAGCACCCTAGATCCCCATTATGAGGAGTCGTGATTGGAATCCATCGTGCTAGCTGGGGGATGGGGAACTATTAGTAGATTATGTGATCATATCCAAACTTACCATGCATCATAGCTCACCCCACTTCTCACGTCGGGTGCGGCCTGACCATCATCATGCTTCATAGCTGTTATATATGATTAGCCTGACCATTATCATGCATCATAGCTAACCATATGGTTAGCCTGACCTTCAAGAATCATAGCTAATCATATATAACCAGCCTGATCTAGTCCCAAGCCGATCACATGATAAACTAATATTTCAAACACTTAGCTAGATGTTTTATCTTTATTCAGATTTACTTGTTCTAGCATTCACTGTTTATTGTTCATTGCTAGATGCTCTATTGTCTATTTCATTTCTCCTGTACTTCTTATTTTCAGCATTTATTTCCATCTTGTATCTCTTACACTGTTTATAGATTTTGTCAATTTAATGAAACTGCTGTTAGTGCTTGTGCTTCGCTCCAATCCTGACTGGATAATATTTTTCAGAGGACCTGGAGGATCTTTGCCCCACTCATTACGGCCCAGGAATAGAGGGTGATTTCACTCCAGAAATCCCAGAGGAGTTGCCTAGCCTAGAGGAGAACGTACCTGGCTGCTCTTAGACTACTTTTCTGCATTTTTGTTTTAGACTGAGAATGGGATGTATTTATTATTTTGTGACTTTGTGAGGTCATCTAGACCAGGATTTGAGTTGGATTATTGTGGTTGGTTTATTTAGAACTCTTTTCTATTCTCATCGTGCCATTACTTCTTATAGCTTGTGATTGAGTATATCATAGAACTGTTGATTATTATCTTTGTCCTCCGTTCGGAGTTGAGACTATTGACAGGATATATTATGTTTGTGACCTAGACAGCGTTCTACCGCCGATGCTGCGGCGTAGGCTGGACGTACCCACGACTCATGCCCAAATTCCGGGTGCGGGTCGTGACACCATGCAATACGGATATAAAAGACGACCATGAGTGCTCTATCCCGATAATATTCCATAGGCCGGAAAGTCGTTGATGGTCCACATAAGTGCTGCCCTCATCAGAAAATTCTGCTTTCTGGAAATATCGTACGTGTTGGCACCTACTTCCTATAGCTGATTCAACTCATCTATCAAAGGGTGTAAACATACATCGATGTTCCTCTTCGGATTGTTCGGACCCGGGATAATAATGGTTAGGAACATATACAGAGTCTTCATGTATATCCAAGGCGGTAGATTGTATAGAGTGACGATCACAGGCCAACACGAATACTGGGAGTCCGAAAGTCCAAATGGGGTAAAACCGTCGGAGGAGAGCCCCAATCTGATATTACGCGGATCCGAAGAAAAATTTAGATACTCTCGATCAAAGTGCTTTCATGCTTCTCCATCGGATGGATGATCCAATATTCCTTCGATCTGTTTTCGCCTGTGCCAACTCATATTTTCTGCAGTCTCCTTCACAATAAACAACTTCTGCAACCGCGGCATCAAAGGCAAGTAGTGCATCGAATCAGTAGGCTTCTTTGCACCGACATACTTTTCTATTCCAGTTGCCTTGTAGCAATCAACACCACAGAATTTGCACGCATCTTCATCTTTATCGTATTTGTAGTACAACATGCACCCGTTGCGACATGCATCAATTTTTTCATATCCCATCCAGCGTGATCTCACCATCCTCTTGGATCGGTAGAAGTCTTTAGGCAACTTTGCACCCTCTGGTAAGATCTCTATAATCAAATCCATCAAGCGGTTATAGCATTCTTGTGACATGTTAAAATCAGACTTGATGCTCAACAATCTTTTAACCACCTCCAACGGTGAATGATCTTCACAACCAGGATATAATGGAGTCCTTGCATTCTCCAACAACTCTATGAACTTTGCAGTATCGATATTCGGTGCCTCCTTAGCTGCATCATGATTGTTCGGATCAAAACTAGGCCCCCATCACATCAAAAACCATGTTCACCCACCCTTCGTCGTAAGCAGCGTGGTCGTGGACATCCATATACGGCTCCACATAAGGCTCTGACTCCGATGCTAAAGATACAAGTTCTCCGTACGCGATCCACTGATAGTAATTCGGCATGAAACTCTTCGAGTACAAATGATATGTGACTTCCACTTCTGGATGATATTTTAAGTTACGACATCACACACGGACACTTAATTTTGGTACCATCCATGTACTGAGGGAACGCCTTGGCGAACTGCAGGAACTGCTGAACACCCTCAATAAATTTATTCTGCACACCGCATATGTCATCAGGATGACGGTTGTACATCCACGAACGATGACGCAGATAGTAATTCTTATCCATTTCTAGATACTTCTGCAAAAATGAATAGACATCGTTCAAGTATATACTCATCGTTAATTATAGTACATGCACTGATACTCCTAGTCCTAGCATATATACTCATCGTTAAATACAGTGTGATTCTCTTTAGGAAGTTAAGAACTGCTCTAACTTGATACACAATGCCCTTGAATGTTTTATCAATCTCATCCCTTTACATCTGGTGTTTGTACTGACAATACCTTCTATTTGAAGCCCTATACACAAAGTCAGAGAAGGCTCCTTAAGTCAAGAAAATGCTACCATAAATGCATATGTTGTGGAGCTGGGTTTCAATATGGTAGAGGATCCTCAAGAGACGATCCTTGCATTAGTGATTAGGGAGGATCCATTGTAAGTATCGGCCTATAAATCAAATTACTACAAAGACTTAAGTCATTTTTGTTGTCAAATTTTAATATGAATCATTCTAAACCTAAATTTTACAAGACTTAAGTCATTAAACAAATTGGCCCAAATGTAACTATCCAAGTTGATTGTTAATTAATTCAAGTTGTAAACTTTAACAAGAATTTAAGAGTTCAAAACCGAACTAACCAATCCGCAAAAAAGAACCGACTGAACCTTCCTTATTGTGGTTAATCACAAATACCCCTAACTCAATCTAAATAAATAAAATGTAAGTTAGGTTTAGGGTGTTAAGGACGAATATCTTGACCATGACAAATTTATCAATCTACTTGGGCTGAAGCCAGGGCTGACCAATATTAGGGGGCCAAGTTTGACGATTGTCCTAGACCCCTCAAATGGGCAAGTCCCCAAAACATGGTCCAAAGTTACTTACAAGACAATCCTTCCAATGGGAAGGCCCAACATGCACTAAACCTACTTAAGTAGAACTTCATAGTAATATGTCGTCTCTTGAGGATAGGGTTAGGGTTAGGGTTTACACCCTCTGTGACAGTCTGTGTCGTATTTGTGTCAATCTGTGTATGTCATGTCAGTGTCAGTGTCATGTCATATGCATCTGTGAGAGAGAGAGAGAGAGAGGTCGGGTTAGGGTTAGGGTTTACACCCTCTGTGACAGTCTGCATGTCTATGTCATGTGCATCCGTGAGAGAGAGAGAGACTAGGTTAGGGTTAGTGTCATGCCATGTCTGTCACATGTATGTGTGTCATGTCTGTGTCAATATCTTTCACGTGTGTATGTCGTGTCTGTGTCAGTGTTATGCCGTGTCCTGTGAGAGAGAGAGAGAGAGAGAGAGAGAGGGTTTACCTAGAGGAGGAGGAGGAGGGGGACGCCGGATGCCGGAGTGTGCAGTTCGTCGGAGAGGGGAGGGGTGAAGAGGGGAGAGTTTTTGAAAAATTAGGGGAATCTTTCGACAGAAGGGGGGGTATCGAAACCTATATTAAAATTTTAGCGACGCCAACTTATGACGTCACTAATAAAAATATTTTACGGCATTATAGACGTCGCTAAAAGAGTCGCTAAATATCAAAAATACTAACGTCGCTAAACGTCGCTAGATCATAAAACTCAGCGACGTTTTACGACCTTAAATAAGCTTATATCAACTATTCTTTTAAAAAACTAAATTACAGTCGCTAAACGTCGCTATATGTCGCCAAACAGTGACTTATAGCGACGTTTCTTTTTGGAGTCGCTGAAATCTTTAATATTAGCGACATTTTACTTTAACATCGCTAAAAACGTCGCTATTTTATCATATTTTGGTAGTGACTTATTTTGCTTGAATCTCTATGTTCTCGACTATAATTTCAGGATCAAACAGAGGGTAGACTGTTAAGTTTGCTTGAACCTCTATTCATGGCCTCCGTTTCTCCATCTTTTAATTTGTCTCGGGACTAAAAATTCTAAAGTAAGATCCGAATAAGATAGAGAACAACCGTGCAAGTCTTTTCAACACAAGTTTTAACAAACTTAAGAAGTTTGACGGAGAGCACTTTAATATCTGGCAGAGAAAGGTCAGTCTTAATCTTCAACTTGTGAATGTTGATTATATATTGATAAATCCTGAGCATACAATTTTGAAGAATAATAATGCTCGAAGGATTGCTGAGACCACTACTTTGCAGATAAAGTAGAGAAGATATAATAACCTCTGCAAACAGCTGATTCTGAACTCTATGGAAGATTAAATAGCAGAGTTAAACATCAAGATGGTTGGTCCATGAAAAGGACGTTTGGGAGTCTCTGGATAGGCACTCAATTCTGATGAGAACAGATCCAAGATTCTTGCCACATAAAAGTTCTACAAAATATGATTTGAGGATGACAAGACGATGTTGCCTCAAGTCAAGAAATTTCTCAAGTAACGTCAAAAACTTGAGAATGATGGCATGCCCCTAATAAAAAAATTCATTGTGGGGGGTATTATCGCCAAGCTCCCGCCTGGGTAGAACAACTTTATTTCAGACATGCACCAAAAAAAGATGGAGGTCGACCTTGAGCGCCTACTGCATTACTGGATCCATATTGAAGACAAGTTGAGGGCGCAACTCAAGGTGGACACACTGTCTAAGCAGATGGACAAGGCCAACATGGTGTATGTTGGAGACTCCAAGGGGAGGCAAAAGACTTCTCACTTTAAAAAGAAGGACTTCAACCATCTGAAGGTAAAGTCAGATTCGTTCAAGCCAAAGTCCAAGTCTGATGTGACTTGCTTCAATTGTGTAAATAAGGGCCACTATAATAAGGATTGTAGATCCAAACCCAAACAGATTGAGCAAGGAGAGCCTAAGAAGATTGCTATAATTGTACAGGTGGTCTTAACTAGTATCAACACTGACTGGTGGGTAGACACGGGTGTATCCTGCCATGTTTGCTCAAGGAGGGAATTATTCACTACTTATAAGCCTATATCTGAGATGATTTTGGTGGCGAACAAGGCACAAGCTGAAGTACTTGAGACCGGGACGGTAGCATTGAATCTGATTTCGAAGCCACTAACACTTCAAGATGTGAAGCACTTACCAATTATTGCCAAGAACCTGATCTCATGAAGTCTACTATGTAATACATGCTTGAGGATGGACGTTAACGCTAGTCAGATGGTTATATCCTATAAAGGAACATACTTCAGAAAAATATTTTGTACCGAAGGGATTTTCAAACTTCAAATTATAACTCAGGCTTAAAATGTCAATATAGTATTTTATTCTGGTTATCCTCTTGAGTTGTGGCATAATAGAGTAGGACATGTGCATTGTAAAAAAAGATATCTAGTCTAGGATTTCTCTCCAAATATGGGTGTAAGGAGGTGGTGAAGTGTGTAGTCTATGCACATACGAAGATCATAAGAAAATTGTTCAAATGGTGAATTGGATCACAAATCTCCTGGACTTGGTGCACTCAGTTATTTGTGACTTCAAACAAGTCTCCACAAAGGCCGGGTTAAAGTATTTTATTACTTTTATCGACAACTTTTCTAAGTACACATTTATTTATCTACTTAAATCAAAAGATCAAGCATTCGAGAAGTTCAAGGACTTCAAGGCTGAAGCCGGACGACAAACCGGACAAAAACTCACGAGACTCAGAAGTGATCAAGGAAGAGAGTATAGGTCTCTTGAATTTGTAATGTTCTAAAGAGTGAAGGCAACTCTAGATGGAGGTGAATAGAGTGCAGTGGAATAATAATACCCAATTAAAAATTAAGGCTAGGCAAGGCTAGTGACCAACTAATAAATAGTGCAAGTAATAAAGCTATTGTATATGGAAGTAAATAAAGTTTAGAAGCATATACGCATGTACCGCAATTTTTATCCTGGTTTTTCTCGTGGATGACTAGTCCAGGCCCCAGTACTCTTGCTCGAAGTTAAATCCACTATCAGTGAAAATATAAGCTTTGATCTGAAGGGCTTGCGACTTCGTACAAACATGAGCTTTGATCCGAAGAGCTCGATGACTTCAAACACTAGAACAAGTATTTTTGAATAACCAAGCTTGTATAACTTGAATACTTCTAATCAAAACTACACTGACACTAAGAAGAATGGGAGTTGTCTTAGAAATGGAGCAGGTTTAAAGCTTTTAATGAATAGAAAAGATGAAGAGTGAATAAATGATTAGAGATAGAAAACTCTTCTCTCTATATAGGTTTTTTTGGGACAAAGTTGGAACAGAACTCGGTTCCCTTAACGTTCAAAAATTTAAATGTTAGAGCCATAAAAATGGGGTAAGCTATCTGACTAGGGATTCTGGTTTGGGTGACCGAGTTCGGGGCGAGTTTGGATAAAACTCGGTCCGAGTTCGGTTGTCCCAATTCTAGAATATTTCTGGTCTGATTTAGGCTTAAATGACTTGGTTTTTGAGTAGGGTTTTTAGTTAAGCTCGAGAATTTGGTTGATTCTGGTTTAGGCAAGCTTATTTGAGTGAACCTTGGGTTAAGGTCCAATTAGTGCCAAAGTACGATCCGACTCACATAAGTCCTAGACTCAAGTAAAATAAAAAGTACATAATAAATATAAAATGATCAAACTAAAATTGTACCAATCTTTCTGATACGTAGCAGCTTTCGAGATATTTTCCGGTGATCTTCTTTTGGTATAGTCTTCTATTGTATCTCATTGTAATGTATCGACTCGTAGTTTAGGTTAATTATCGAAATCGATTGATTGTGACCAGATGGGCCAACAATCTTCTCTATTTTAATAATTGACAAATCTGTGACTGATACGATAAAATAAAGTAATGGAAAAATGAAGTAGAGGATGAAATCTAGATAGCAATAGCTTCCCGTAATGAGAGCGTAATCACGTTGAAATTTGAGGTATCAGTATGTCTCCCCCGTTGTCACTTTATCGAAATGGATTAGCTTTCCCGCATTATATAGAGTAGCACAAATATTGAAACATAAAAGTGAATTAGGAACATACAGATAAACATGCCAACATCATAAGAAGCTAGTTAAAGATGGAATTTTATTGTATAAGAAGATTTTAGGTAGAAACCCAAATCACTACTACAAAATGAAATAGTTTTCAACTAAAAAAGTCATGTCAAACTACAAACAGCATAATAAAATCTAGTATAATATAAGATAAGATAGACATCTCATCACGATCACCATCACTAATATCTAACTATCAAATCTCTGCAACACTACTGATAATCATCATCCTCAATGGTAGGATCACTGATCTATGTAAACGGTTCAGATCAAAATGTACAACAGCTGGGTCGAAGAATCTCTGAGCGTATCGATTGTCAATGCGATATATAGAAATAAATGGATCATGAACCATAGGAATCGGTCCGCCAGGGAGATGAGAAAAACTATAACGCATGTTCATCAATGTGTTAGAAACAACTTGAAATTAGAGTATGGTACGAAAGTCCATAGAAAGATAACGATTGTCTTCCAGTTTGAAATGATCTTGAAGCAAGGTATGCAGAGTTCAAGTATGATAGGTAGGGGCAAGAGGAGCAGGAGGAGCATCATCATGACATGGGTCAACTGTAGATGTAGCTTGAGGTGCTAGAGCAGGTGGAGTAGATTCAATCCTATAATGCTTGCCAAGATAAATTGGTTCAACAAGAAAGGGACAATCGTCCCTCGGAATCTCAAAGTAGTCAAAAATGATAGGCAAGTACATAGCATAAAGTAAGTTACACTTGTTCTTGCGACACCTAACCATGGCTTCAATGATAGTCTTTGATAGACTAAATAGAATACCAAAGTACAAATGATAAAGAGCTGACATTTCCAAATATGTAAGTTCATTATTGAAGTTTGTTTTAGAAGGATGATAGAGAAAACCATACGATATAAATCATAGAACCAGTTGTTCAGATATTTTGGTCGAAGTTATCCGGGTAGACGAAGATATGGTGCATGTAATGAGTCATTATACGAATCAAGAGTCATGTTGTCTTGAAATTGGAATTTGGTGATGTCACCAAGAGCTTTACCTTCATTAGGAACATGAAGTATCAAACTCAAGTCATCATCATCAAATTTAATTTTAATACCATCCAATCGTGATCGAATAGTCCCGTGTGTGAAAGATAAGTTGCAATAAATTTTTTGGATAGCATTAAGGTATACCCAATTTCTAGTTACAACAATGTCTTCTAATCCAAGAGTTTGAAAAGTAGGTAAATAAGCTGGAAATAGATTAAAATTTAATGGGCTTCCAGGACATATAGTCCTTTCAATATTTCAAACCATCCTATGGATTGATCAAGAGAATAAAATATAAAGCTATCAAATTCACCATCATCAGGCTTTGATAGACTAAACAGAGAATGTAAAACTTCTACTTGAACATTGGAAGAAGAAGTATCTCCAACTTTTCTTTTCTTCTTTGACAACTTAGGTGCCATTCAAAATATAGACAGAAAAGTGAAGATTATACATGAAATGGATAGAGGAAAATGGTAGAGAAACTTAAAATATGGTTAAATATGAGATTATGTGACTTGAGAAGATCTAAGGAGAGAGATCCAATCGGTAGGATTTTGAAAAACTAGGGTTTTGAGAGGTTGAATAAGGACTATTCGGCTGTTGGTTGTATATGCCACAAAAATAATGATGATTTAATATAAGTAGGTAAACATAAGGAGTGCGGCCTACACAACTTAAATTCTAGAACATAATCGAGTTCGGCCCGAGTTTGCCCCGAACTATGTCTGAATTCGGTTCCTTTGAACCTTGACTTATTTTGTATGAAATCCTATTCTTTATATATAAAGTTGCATGTTTTAACTTTGTAAACCAAAAAATAGTGTTTGGATTTAAAGAAAATAATTATTAATATTATTAATCAATCTTTATTCTATTAAATATTAATTATCTTGGGTTAGCTGTAGGGGTCAGATTGTATCTAAAATAATTTTTACATTTAAGAAACATGGATTAATAATAATATATGCAAATTATATGGCCTCGAAATCCAAAATTCTTAATTCTTGAGGTATAAAGTTAAAGCGATTTTAAAGCTAAGGGTTTAGTAAAGATGTCCGCGAGTTGATGTTCTGTGTCAATAAATTCTAATCATATATCACCATGCAATTGATGATCTCTTAAAAGTGATGTCTAATCTAAATGTGCTTAGTATGTGAGTGATATATTAGATTCTTAGTGAGATTGATAGTATTAGTGTTATTATAATAAATAAGAATATTATTAAAAGATAATTTATATTCCTCTAAGATTTTTTTATCTATAAAATTTGTGTACAAAAACGTCCTGCGGTGATATACGCAGCCTCAGTAGTTGATAATACAAGTGAATTTTGCTTTTTAGAAAACCAAGAGACTAAAGACTTTCTTAGGAAATGACAAGTGTCTCTGGTACTTTGACGATCGACCTTGCATCCAGCAAAATAAGCATCTGAATAACTAATAAGGTCAAAGGATGTGGTTCTGGGATAACACAAGCCTGTTGTCAAAGTACCTTTAAGGTATCTAAGAATACACTTAACTGCGCACACATGTGATTCCTTAGGGTTAGCATGATATCTAGCGCATAGACAAACCGAAAACATAATATCATGTTGACTAGTAGTTAAATACAGTAAGCTTCTAATCATACCTCAATACTTATGTATATCAGTGGTTTGCCATTTTTATCAAGATCAAGTTTAGTTGATGTTGCCATAGGAGTGCCTATAGACTTTGCATTTTCCATATCAAACTTCTTAAGTAGATCTTTAGTGTACTTTACTTGATTGATGAAGATTTCCTTTGAATTCTGCTTGATTTACAATAAGAAAGAAGGTAAGTTCCCCCATCATGCTCATTTTGAATTCACTTTACATACACTTAGCAAACTCATTACATAGAAACTCATTAGTAGATCCAAAAATATAATATTATGTACATAAATCTACACTAATAAAAGAATATCATCATGTGATTTATAAAAAGAGTTGTGTCAACTTTTCCTTTTGAAAAATCTTTTTACAGTAGGAAGGAGCTAAGGCGCTCATACCAAGCACGAGGGGCTTGTTTGAGTCTATATAAAGCCTTAGGTAACTTGAATAAGTGATTTGGAAATTTAAAGTCTTCAAAGCCAGATGGTTATTCAACAAATACTTTATCTTTTATAAAACCATATAAAAATGCACTTTTAACATCCATTAAAAAATGTTTAAAATTGTAAAAACTAGCAAAAGTATACAACATGCGGATGGATTATCGTCTAGCAACAGGAGCATAAGTCTCATCATAGTCAATACCTTCCTCTTGGTTATAACCTTGAGCTACGAGACGTACTTTATTAAGTGTAACTAAACCATCCTCATTTAGTTTATTTAATAAAATCCATTTGGAGCCAATGATCGGGTAATCATTAGGTCTAGGAACGAGTTCCCAAACTTGATTTCGTTCAAATTGGCTATGTTCCTCTTGCATTGCAGAAATTCAAAATTTATCATTAAGTGCTTCTACTATGTTTTTGGGTTCTATTTAAGAAATAAAAGCTACATTAGCAATGACATCTCTATTTGCATAACGTATACTTACACCTTTTGATACATCACCTATTACTAAGTCTTTTGGATGGTCCGTAGTAAATTTTAGTCTTTTAGGCAGACTCTCCAGATAGTTAGTTATTGTATCTTCAGGGGTCTTGTTGGATGTTGTCCTGATATCTTTATCGTCACTCTTGTTTGCTACATGACTGTTAAGCTCATCAAATATAACATTAATTGATTCTTCAACAGTCAAAGATTTCTTATTAAAAACTCTAAATCCCTTACTCTTTACAATATAGCCAAGAAAAATACATCCATCAGCTTTAGAATCAAACTTCCCTAAGTTATCCTTAGTGTTCAAGATAAAACATCTATAACCAAATACTTTGAAATAACTTACAGTAGGAATTCTATTAAACCATAGCTTATAGGGAGTCTTCTTCGATACAGGTCGAATAAGAACAATATTCAAAACATAACATACTGTATTTACAGCCTTAGTCCAAAAATATTTTGAAATGTTATACTAATTTAACATGAGTCTAGCCATATTGCTAAGATTTCTGTTCTTTCGCTCTATAACACCATTTTGTTGAGAAGTCCTAGGGCAAGAAAATTCATGGAAAAATCTATTTGAATCATAAAATAATTTAAAATCAAAAATTTTGAATTTTCCTTCATGATTACTACGGATACGAGCAATCATGAACCCCTTTTTATTTTGTACCTTTTTGCAAAATATAACAAATTTTAAAAAAATGTCTTATTTTTATTTGCAGGAAAATAAACCCAAGTAAATCTAGAAAAGTTATCAACAATTACATAAGCATATAGTTTACCTCCAAGACTGGAGACTCTACTATGTCCAAAAAAATTTATATATAAAAGTTGAAGGGGTCTAGAGGTAGTTAGTATTTATTTATTTAAAAGGATCTAGCTGCTTTGTTCTTCTCACAATCAGCACATACCATATCTTTCTTAAAAGTAATTTCGAGTAAGCCTCTTACCAATTTCTTCATGGATAACCTTGCAATCGTGTTCATGTTTGCATATCCGAGACGCATATGCCATAGCCAGATTTTAACTTTATTTGTGTATAGACATCTACCTGCATTTTTAGTGTCCTCTGAAAGATAGAAAACATATATATTGTCTTCTCTTATTCCTTCATATATAATCTTACCAGTTGCTCTTTCATATATAGAGAAATTGTATTTCATAAAATTAATGCCATAGCCATGGTCAACCAAGTGACTAATGCTGAGTATGTTATGTTATAATTCTGTTACTAAACATACATCTTTAATAACCGAAGAAGGAGGAATACCTACATTACCTTTACCTATAATATGCCCTTTGAGATTGTTGTCGAAGGAGACATAACCTTCTTTCTTCATCGATAGTATTGCAAACAAGTTGGCATCACCGGTCATGTATTGTTGTCACGACCCGCACCCGGGGTAAGGGTACTAGTCGAAAACAACGCCCAGCCTACGCCGCAGAATCGGCGGTAGAACGGTGTCTAGAAAGTCTATCTAATATAATGAACCACCAAAAGATAGTGTTCTCAATCACAGAACTAAGATAGAATGAACACGAATCAGATAAGAATAGAATAGTCATCAACTCATGAGTTTAAAATAATACATCAATGAGTCTGAAGAGTAATAAAAATAAGCTGGAGACAAATCCAGTACAAAAGAATACTATCATACTACAAGCTACACTCCAGGGTCAACTGTCTCAGTTGGGATAAGTCCCTCTTGAGCCAGGGTCTCCGAATCTAAACCCACAACATCCTGGGGTCCATAATAGGTAGGGTACTCCTCAGTGTCATCTGGAAAAATATATCCAGTCAGAAAAGGAGCAGAGTACATCTCTAACAGCAGTTCTAATCTATGATAAAAACTATGTAACAGTAAATAGCTGTGGATAAACAAGATGCACAAAATAGATACAAGAGATATATAGACAATAAGGAAATACTGGAAAGAAATACAATAATGAACAATATGCCAATGAAACAATAATACTAATGACTAAGTGTGTGAGTACTAGCTTAACATGTGATCGGCTTGGGCAAGATACAATGCGGCCTGGCTAATCATACGTGCGGTGCATGATCAACACTATTCGCTTACCAATACTTTATTCAATAGGGATTTGATCACATATCTATACTAATACTCCCCACCCCCAAATGGTATAATAGATCCAACCACGGTATGCTATGGCACTAGATTCCCCAAGAAGATAGCTAGTCTCCCCGAGAATCGGTGTCTGTACATGTAGAAGATAACCAATGAAACAATACTTGCACCATATACACCATATACCAAGGAATAACATCTCATGACGAGATCCGGATATACCAATCCGTGTAACCATAGTGTCGAGAGAAACATGTAAATCTACACTAGATACAACGAACATAGAGGATATCATAAATGAGAAACTATCAGAGAATGTACTCGCCTGAAATCCAAAGAACCGTCTCACAAATATCTGACTCGGTGTCTCGAAGACCTAGATATGGAATACCACATTAAAATAAGGTCCCGGAAAGAGAACAAGTCAAACTAGTCAAGTCCTAGGTCAATAAATAAATTCTAAGTCAAAAGTCAACTATGGTCAACTCTAAAGTCAACTAAAGTCAAACCAAGGTCAACCTCACAAAAAATCTATATAAATAATATAGAAATAAAATACAACAATTTAGGAATAAAAATTAGATCCCAAATCATACTCACACAAAGTATACTACTAATACAAATAATATATACCCTAAAATAATATATATACAAACCAATATGTATACAAATAACATAATATATTATTACAAATATTATACAAAATACATATATATACACACATATATATATACAATAATAATATATAAAATATAATTTAAAACGGTCAAAGCATCACTAAAAACAGTGAACAAAACAAGATAAAATTAAAACAGGTTTAATAGTGACAGTCTTGACTGTCACTGAAAATTTGTTGCAGAAACTCCATATACAAAACCGCTGTTGTCACAGTTTGCTGACAGTTTCAAACTGTCCCAAAAAAAATGTCGCTGAAAGGTTGCCGCTCAAAACTGCCGCAGCATTAATGACAGATCTGTCATTAATGCTGACCACTGTACAGCGGCTGTTGTTCAGACCAAATAATGACAGTTTCACTGTCATAGAAACCACTGTCACCAAAACAAATAAAAATATAAAAAAATATATATATATATAAATATATATATGCAATAATAATCACAATACATATATATAAATAAATAATTATATACTTATATATATATGCACATATAAACTTATAATTAAATACTAATAGTTACAACACATGCACATATTAATGTTCATATTTTACATGGCTAGAAGCACACCTAAAATATATACATTAATATACAAATAATTACATAATAATTATAAATAATATAATTACACAATTAAACACATAAATATATTTTATAAAACATTTATGTATAATTTATACTATTAACATAAGTACATATATAATTACATGCAAGAAAGCTACATATTATATTTGTACATCATATTAGCACACACAAAAATATATAGATCTATGCTACACTAGGGGCAGTCCCCAGTATTAGAGAGGGAGCTGCACCTCACGGAAGCCAAGAGTACGAATGATTTTCCGTTTGACCCTATAACTGGTAGCCGAGAATGATAAGGAACATTTGGTGGGTGACCCACCAGGCCCAGTATCAGATACCACAAAATAAATATATAATATCTATATATATTTACTAATTATAATTAAAGAATTTAAATCATACATAATTAGATCTATTCAAAAATCCACACAATTGGAGAGTATCACACCGTATCCCACTAGATCTAGGATACGCATGTGACACGAGTCCAACACACAACCAATTGCACCCCGAAGGATACAAACAAATCACAAATAATATTTATGAATAAATCAAAGTGTCAAAAGTAGATCTATGTGTCCGTGTCAAAATACGACATGTTCAAAGCCCCGTGTCGGAGGGAAAACCCCCAAAATGACACGTATCACCAAATAGTTGGGATACGAACCACATGTACCAAATTATGGACACGATACTAGCCCCAAACACATAAGCTCATGTTCAATTGATCTATAGGATCAATTGATACACACAACAAAATATAAATTCGGAATTCTAACAAAATTAACACAAAAAGTACCATAACTTTCTCCATGGGTCTCCTATGAACACAAAATAAAGTCCTATGGGTAGTACATACATATAGGTTGATTTTACATGATTAAATCTCAGATTTAGAAGCTATTTAAATGGGAAAATCTAAATTATACCTATTGGGAGATGGATTCCCAATGAAACCTCCAATTGAGAAAAATTTGCTTCCAAATTGTAGATCCTTGCCCCTCTTTGTAGATTCTTGCTTCCTTCTTCTAGATCTTTGCTTCCTCCTTCTCTAATGGTGAATTGGGAAGAATTTGGAATGAATTTGGTAGGAAATTGGAATGGAAATGGAGGGAATTTGGGAGTGGAAAATTCTAGATCTAGATTTGGAATGAGAATGAGAGGAGAGAGAAATTTCCCCCCTCTTTTAATAGGCCGGCCTTGCCCCTCTCCCAAGCAATTATAAAATATCCAATGTACCCCTTGGGGCCTCTCATGAAGAAATAATTAAGGAAGGAAGCTTCTAGTCTAATCACTTAATTAATTTAATCCATCTCCTTAACTATGGGCTTTCTAAATGGGCCAAATCTAACTATTTAATTCATGTTGGTCCATGGGTCCAAACTACACTAGTTGGGTCCACTAAAATAATTCCAAAATAATTAAATAACATCCAACAATAATTAAATAATACAATAAAAATTATTTACCATGCACAATATTTATTTAAATAGGAAATTACTAAAATACCCTTTTTCCTAAAATGTGGTAGTGACAAGTCTACCCTCCTTAAAATAATTTCGTCCTCGAAATTCAAAGACGAAAACTACCCCCAAAAAAACACAGAACAGAACTAAAGAATCACAACTAACTAATGAACAGAACATAACAATGAACAGAACATAACTAGAAATAACATACCTCAAGATACAAACAAATATGGATAACGCTCTCGCATGTCATCCTCTCTCTCCCAGGTAGACTCCCCCGGAGAGTGATGTCTCCATGCGACGCGCACCAAAGGAATAGTCTGGTTCCTCAGCACCTTCTCTCTCCGATCCAGAATCTCAACTGGCTGCTCTGGATAGCTAAGAGTAGGGCCCACCTCTATCTCCGAGTGATCCAATACATGACTAGGATCTGCCATGTATCGTCTCAACTGTGACACATAAAATACGTTGTGCACTCCCTCCAATGCAGGTGGCAAGTCTAGTCTATAAGCAACTGCATCGACCCTCTCTAGAATAGTGAAAGGTCCGATGAATCGCGGACTAAGCTTTCCGCCTCCACCGAAGCGAATCGTGCCTCGTGTCGGAGAAATCCTCAGAAACACCAAACCACCAACCTAGAACAAAATACCATCTTAATAACTTAATCTATAACAAACAAGAACAAGCACAAACAAAATCTAAACTATACCTCAAACTCCAAAGGTCTCCGATGGCTATCTGCCCAATGCCGCTATCTGTCCTGCGCCACTCGAAGTCTGTCTCTGATCAAATGAACCTTCTCTGCTGCATCCACAACCATCTCTGGCCCAAGCAAAATTCTCTCTCCAACATCGTCCCAAGACAAAGGAGTACGACACCTCCGACCATATAGAGCTTCAAAAGGTGACATCTCTATACTGACCTGGTAATTGTTGTTGTAAGAAAACTCTACCAAATGGAGATGGTCCTCCCAAGAACCCCCAAAATCTAGTACACAAGTGCGCAACATATCCTCGAGAGTCTGGATAGTCCTCTCTGACTGCCCATCTGTCTGGGGATGATATGCAGTACTGAACTTGAGCTGAGTGCCCAAACTCTCCTGCAAACTCCTCCAGAAATGAGAAGTAAAACGACTATCTCGATCTGAGACTATGCTGACGGGAACTCCGTGTATCCTAACGATCTGCCTCACATACATCTCTGCCAGCTTCTCCGTAGAAAACCCACTTTGAAAGGCAAAAAGTGGGCCGACTTGGTCAATCTATCAACAATGACCTAAATCGCGTCTTTCCCTCCTGGAGATCGTGGAAGTCCGGACACAAAATCCATAGTAATGTGTTCCCACTTCCACTCTGGAATGGGTAATGGCTGAAGTAACCCTCCTGGCCTCTGCCTCTCGGCTTTCACCTGCTGGCACACTAAGCTTCTGGATACAAACTGTGCCACTTCTCTCTTCATGCCATACCACCACACACTCTCTCGCATATCCCGATACATCTTGTTAGCACCTGGATGTATGGAATACTGAGAGTGATGCGCTTCCTGTAATACCTCCTCGTGCAACTCCCACTAGGCACACACAATCTAACTCCATGCCTCAAGGATCCATCCTCTGCAATAGTAAAATCATCCTCCAATCCTGCTCTCACCTGAGCTCTGATATTCCTCAAAGATACATCATCATACTGTGCTGCCTTGATCCTGTCCATCAAATCTGAGTGTATCTGCAATCCCCACATCTGCATAGCACACCCAGGAACAATTACCTCAATGCCCAAGCTCTCCAAGTCCTCCAATAGATATCGATCCTGCGTCAAGAACATAGCTACCGGATACCTGCTCAAAGCATCGGCAACTACATTGGCTTTTCCAGGATGATATTACAAAGAGATATTAAAATCCTTCATCAATTCCAACCACCGACGCTGCCTCATGTTCAACTCCTTCTGCGTGAAAACGTACTTCAAGCTTTTGTGGTCTGTGAAGATCTCCACACGCTCTCCGTACAAATAATGTTTCCACAACTTCAGGGTGAATATGACAGCTGCCAAGTCCAAATCATGGGTAGGATAGTTCTTTTCATGAGGACGCAATTGCCTGGATGCATAGGCAATCACTTTCCCATGCTGCTGAAGAACACAACCTAAACCCTTCCCCGATGCATCACTATAAATAGTGAAACCTCCGGACCCTGATGGCAACGTCAAAATAGGAGCAGACGTCAACCTCTTCTTCAACTCCTCAAAAGCAACCTGACAATCCTCCGTCCAAACAAACTCCACATCCTTCCTTGTGAGCCTGGTCATCGCCTCGGCAATCCTCGAAAAATCTTGCACAAACTTCCTGTAATAGCCTGCCAATCCCAAGAAACTCCTGATCTCTGCTACTGAACTCGGAGTCTTCCAAGATTCCACTGCTGAAATCTTCTTCGGATCCACTGAAATACCATCACCAGTCACAACTTGCCCCAAGAATTCTACTTTGTCCAAGAAAAACTCATATTTGGACAACTTTCCATACAGCTTCTCCTTCCTCAGCACATCCAACACAATCCTCAAATGCTCCTCATGCTCCTCTGGTGTCCTCGAGTATATGAGTATGTCATCGATGAACACCACCACGAACTTGTCAAGGTACTGGTGGAATACCTTGTTCATCAAGTTCATAAATACCGCCGGTGCATTAGTCAAACCAAACGGCATCACCATAAACTCTTACTGACCATACCGAGTTCTAAAAGCAGTCTTCGGTATGTCCTCCGGCTTCACCTTCACTTGATGGTAGCCTGATCTCAAATCTATCTTAGAAAACACCTTCGCACCACTCAACTGATCAAACAAATCATCAATCTGTGGCAAAGGATACTTATTCTTGATAGTGAGATTATTCAAAGCCCTGTAATCAATGCACATGCGCACCGATCCATCCTTCTTCGGTACAAACAATACCGGGGCTCCCCATGGTGAAGAACTCGATCTGATAAACCCCTTATCCTGCAATTCGTCCACCTGCTTCTTCAACTCGACCAGCTCGCTGTTGTTTACTCTATAGACATGTTGCGAAATTGGTTCTGCACCTGGCACAAAGTCTATAGAAAATTCAACATCTCGATCTGGTGGCAATCCTGGCAATTCCTCAGGAAACACATCCAAGAATTCTGCTATCAACGGATGTGGCAACTCCTTGTCTTCTACCATAGCTCCACAAATAATGCCTTCTTCCTGCTCCGTAGCTCCTCTAGTAAACTCGAACTCTGGCTCTCCTGGCGGACCAAACAAAACTCTACCTCCTCTACTGTCTATGCTAGCACGGTGCCTACTCAACCAATCCATCCCAAGTACAATGTCATAGCTTGGAAGTGGCATTACAAGTAGACACGCACTCAACTCCTGGCCTCCCAGAGTAACTCTTCGATCCTTGTAAATATCATTAACCAGGATAATGCCTCCCCCGGTCATGATCTTGCAAGTCCTAAGCAAATAATCAGCTACCAAACCATGCTTCAGAGCAAAAGAAACAGATACAAAACTATGGGAAGCACCACTATCAAACAAAGCTAAAGCTGGAATGGAATCAAGAAGAATAGAACCTGCGATGACATCTCCTGTGGGTTCCTCCTCTTCGACGGTCATAGCAAACGCTCGTCCCTGCCGAGCACCTCCCTGCTATTGATGCTGGACAAAACGCTGCTGCTGTGTCGGAAGCGGTCCCCTCGGCTGTGCTGCAGGTGGTCTCGTCTGTGTCCTCGGAGCTGGAGCTGCTCCTTGAACTGCACGACGAGGACACTCCCTCGATTGATGCCCTTCAGTACCACAATACAAACAAACTCCTAGCCTCCTCCTGTAAACTTCTCAGATGTGGCCGGACTTCTTGCAGAAGTTGCATGGGGCCTGCTATAACTGCCTCTGTTGCTGAGATGCCTGGTAAAAAGGCGCTCTAGCTGGAGTCTGGTTCTGCTATGGCTACTGGAAAGGTCTGGACTGGAAATGAGGACGTTTGGCAGATACTGCACTGCCATTGGCCCCCAGAAAAGAATCACGGTCTCTCTTGGTCTTCAAACCCAGATCCCGCTCAACCTTGCGTGCCTCCGCAAGTATCTCCGAGTATGTCTCATAAAAAGACGGAATGCGAATCTTCACCTCCCAGTTTAGACCCTCTCGGAAACGAATAGCTCGAACCTCCGGCTCCCTCACCAAGTACTCTGCAAATCGGCTCAACCTACCGAACTCCGCAGCGTATTCCTCCACAGACATGCTTCCCTGAATGAGACTCTCAAATTGTCTCCCCAAGTCAAGCCTGTCTATCCGAGCGAAAAACTTCTTCTTGAAAAGGTCCTTGAATACCTCCCAAGATTGTCCTGCGTTAACTAGAACCGGCTCATTCCTGAACCAAGTGCGAGCGACGTCGAACAGTTGAAGTCCTACCGCCTCAACCTTCAGATCTTCAGAAAGACGGGACACCCTCTTAAGACGCTCAATGTCCTCGAGCCAATCATCAGCATAGACGATGCCCTCCGTCCCTTTGAAAACCCTAGGCTCCAGTTTCTTGAAGTCCTGAATGTTGCCTGGCCGAAGCTGAGCAACTTGAGGAACAACCTGCTGCTGGATCGGAACTCCTCTCTCAACTACAGCACGAGCAAGCTGATGAGCACTCTCGATGCCCTGCCGTAGAACGTCGGTCTGCCTCTGATGTGCCTCTGACTGAGCCCTCTGTGCCTCGAGCATCTCACGAAACAGTGTAAACATCTGTGACGCCTCTGCTGGCACAGGAGGTGGAGGTGAAAGCCCCTCAGATACAGCTGGCACAGTCCTCTGAGTAGGTGGTGGACCTCCGAAAGCAGCTGACACTCCAATCACCGGAGAAGTGACTGGTGCAGGCCCTCGGGATGTCGCAGACCTCTCAGAAGCTGCTCTCCCCTGCTGTGATCTAGTCTTAGGCGGCATCCTGAGACAAAACGAAAGAAAGAATCAATATGGCACAAGATGTAAGACATCAAGGAAAGGACAGTTTAAGAGATCAAGTATCAATATCAAAGGAGAATAGTTGAATCAAAAGAATTTTCCTAGATGTGATTGAGTATCTCAGCCTATATCCTATATCCTATTGCAGGCTCGCAGTAGTACAACTAAGTTATCGCACTACCACGACATCACATACTTGTGAAGCTAGACCTGCATGAGCCACCACCAAAAACGTATCATGACCCGCACCCGGGGTAAGGGTACTAGTCGGAAACAACACCCAGCCTACGCCACAGAATCGGGGGTAGAACGCTGTCTAGAAAGTCTATCTAATATAATAAACCACCAAAAGATAGTGTACTCAATCACAGAACTAAGATAGAATGAACACGAATCAGATAAGAATAGAATAGTCATCAACTCATGAGTTTAAAATAATACATCAATGAGTCTGAAGAGTAACAAAAATAAGCTGGAGACAAATCCAGTACAAAAGAATACTATCATACTACAAGCTACACTCCAGGGTCAACTGTCTCAGTTGGAATAAGTCCCTCTTGAGCCAGGGTCTCCGAATCTAAATCCACAACATCCTGGGGTCCATAATAGGTAGGGTACTCCTCAGTGTCATCTGAAAAAATATATCCAGTCAGGAAAGGAGCAGAGTACATCTCTAACAGCAGTTCTAATCCATGATAAAAACTATGTAACAGTAAATAGCTGTGGATAAACAAGATGCACAAAATAGATACAAGAGATATATAGACAATAAGGAAATACTGGAAAGAAATACAATAATGAACAATATGCCAATAAAACAATAATACTAATGACTAAGTGTGTGAGTACTAGCTTAACATGTGATCGGCTTGGGCAAGATACAATGCGGCCTGGCTAATCATACGTGCGGTGCATGATCAACACTATTCGCTTACCAATACTTTATTCAATAGGGATTTGATCACATATCTATACTAATACTCCCCACCCCCAACTGGTATAATAGATCCAACCACGGTATGCTATGGCACTAGATTCCCCAAAAAGATAGCTAGTCTCCCCGAGAATCGGTGTCTGTACATGTACAAGATAACCAATGAAACAATACTTGCACCATATATACCATATACCAAGGAATAACATCTCATGACGAGATCCAGATATACCAATCCGTGTAACCATAGTATCGAGAGAAACATGTAAATCTACACTAGATACAACGAACATAGAGGATATCATAAATGAGAAACTATCAGAGAATGTACTCGCCTGAAATCCAAAGAACAGTCTCACAGATGTATGACTCGGTGCCTCGAAGACCTAGATATGGAATACCACATTAAAATAAGGTTCCGGAAAGAGAACAAGTCAAACTAGTCAAGTCCTAGGTCAATAAATAAATTCTAAGTCAAAAGTCAACTATGGTCAACTCTAAAGTCAACTAAAGTCAAACCAAGGTCAACCTCACAAGAAATCTATATAAATATTATAGAAATAAAATACAACAATTTAGGAATAAAAATTAGATCCCAAATCATACTCACACAAAGTATACTACTAATACAAATAATATATACCCTAAAATAATATATATACAAACCAATATGTATACAAATAACATAATATATTATTACAAATATTATACAAAATACATATATATACACACATATATATATATACAATAATAATATATAAAATATAATTTAAAATGGTCAAAGCGTCACTGAAAACAGTGAACAAAATAAGATAAAATAAAAACAGGTTTAATAGTGACAGTCTTGACTGTCACTGAAAATTCGTCGCAGAAACTCCATATACAAAACCGCTGCTGTCACAGTTTGCTGACAGTTTCAAACTGTCACAAAAAAAATGTCGCTGAAAGGTTGCCGCTCAAAACTGCCACAGCATTAATAACAGATCTGTCATTAATGCTGACCACTGTACAGCGGCTGCTGTTCAGACCAAATAATGACAGTTTCACTGTCATAGAAACCACTGTCACCAAAACAAATAAAAATATAAATATATATATATATATATATAAATATATATATGCAATAATAATCACAATACATATATATAAATAAATAATTATATACTTATATATATATGCACATATAAACTTATAATTAAATACTAATAGTTACAGCACATGCACATATTAATGTTCATATTTTACATGGCTAGAAGCACACCTAAAATATATACATTAATATACAAATAATTACATAATAATTATAAATAATATAATTACACAATTAAACACATAAATATATTTTATAAAATATTTATGTATAATTTATACTATTAACATAAGTACATATATAATTACATGCAAGAAAGCTACATATTATATTTGTACATCATATTAGCACACACAAAAATATATAGATCTATGCTACAATAATTACTATAATAAATACACAAAATAAATATATAATATCTATATATATTTACTAATTATAATTGAAGAATTTAAACCATACATAATTAGATCTATTCAAAAATCTACACAATTGGAGAGTATCACACCGTATCCCACTAGATCTAGGATACGCATGTGACATGAGTCCAACACACAACCAATTGCACCCCGAAGGATACAAACAAATCACAAATAATATTTATGAATAAATCAAAGTGTCAAAAGTAGATCTATGTGTCCGTGTCAAAATACGACATGTTCAAAGCCCCGTGTCGGAGGGAAAACCCCCAAAATAACGCGTATCACCAAATAGTTGGGATACGAACCACATGTACCAAATTATGGATACGACACTAGCCCCAAACACATAAGCTCATATCCAATTGATCTATAGGATCAATTGATACACACAACAAAATGTAAATTCGGAATTCCAACAAAATTAACACAAAAAGTACCATAACTTTCTCCATGGGTCTCCTATGAAGACAAAACAAAGTCCTATGGGTAGTACATACATATAGGTTGATTTTACATGATTAAATCTTAGATTTAGAAGCTATTTAAATGGGAAAATCTAAATTATACCTATTGGGAGATGAATTCCCAATGAAACCTCCAATTGAGAAAAACTTGCTTCCAAATTGTAGATCCTTGCTCCTCTTTGTAGATCATTGCTTCCTTCTTCTAGATCTTTGCTTCCTCCTTCTCTAATGGTGAATTGGAAAGAATTTGGAATGAATTTGGTAGGGAATTGGAATGGGAATGGAGGGAATTTGGGAGTGGAAAATTCTAGATCTAGATTTGGAATGAGAATGAGAGGAGAGAGAAATTTCCCCCCTCTTTTAATAGGCCGGCCTTGCCCCTCTCCCAAGCAATTGTAAAATATCCAATGTACCCTTTGGGGCCTCTCATGAAGAAATAATTAAGGAAGGAAGCTTCTAGTCTAATCACTTAATTAATTTAATCCATCTCCTTAACTATGGGCTTTCTAAATGGGCCAAATCTAACTATTTAATTCATGTTGGTCCATGGGTCCAAACTATACTAGTTGGGTCCACTAAAATAAGTCCAAAATAATTAAATAACATCCAACAATAATTAAATAATACAACAAAAATTATTTACCATGCACAATATTTATTTAAATAGGAAATTACTAAAATACCCTTTTTCCTAAAATGTGGTAGTGACAATTGTGAACAATGACTATCGAGGATCCACTTGCTTCTAGCATGAGAGGGTAGGTCCACCTACAACACAGGTTGGAGATGTAACCTTTGGTACCCACTTTCTTGAGGGTCCAGATATGTTAGTTTTTGGAACACAAACATATGCATGCATATCTACTAACTTTCTAATTCTGTATTTTTGTAATATGTGTCCTTTCTGACCACAATAGTGACAGATAGCAGATGTGTTAGTGCTGGGTGTAGAAGTATAATGGATTTGTGTGTTTGAAGTAGTGTGTTGTGTCTTGCATTGATACTTGTAAAAGAAAGCATGGTTCCTTGAAGCTTTACTCGTGTTTGTTTGTGCCTTGTTATGAGTGAGCTTGTGTCTTGCCACGTGACATGTATTAGACTGGGTTATAGGTTATACTACTTGTTTTACTAATTTAATCTCTAACTTTTTATAGGTGGCATAGGCTTCATTGTATTTAGCCGTGAGTGAATCTATTCTCTGTGCAACTAAGTTATATTTTTTTCTCTGATTCATAAAGTTTATTAAGTTTTGTATTCTCTTAAGTAGATTTTTCAATCTTTTCAAGAGCGCTATGCAAACTTAATTTCAGAGAGGATATCTCATCCATGTTACTAGAAGAGGATGTGTCTCTAATTTCCTCCAGCATATGAGATTGTTTCACATATTCATTTTGTAATAACTTATGCTCTTTCTTAACAGATTTATATATGTCTCTCATCTTTTTATAATCTTCTAATAGACCACTAAATGCATCAGATAGTTCATCAAAAATAAGATCTTCATACAAAGGATTTGTAGTTACCTTATCAGCAGTTTCCATAAGATATATATTTGCAGTATTATAAGGAGGACTTCTTCTTCAAAATCACTTGCCTCTCTCTCGCACCAAATACTTGTGTTAGTGTAGTTCCTTGATGAAGTTCTTCTTCTATTTGAATGTTCATAGCGAATTTCCTTTCTAATAGTAGGGCAGTCCTTCTTGATGTGACATATCTTCTTGCAATTGTAGCAAACCAATTCTTCATCGTTTTTGTGATCCTTTTTTTGGTTTGATCTTTCATATTCTAAGAATTTTTTGAAGTTCTGGGTCATCTGGGCCATTTGCTCATTTTCTGAACTATCATTCTCACTTTGGTCGTCGAAGGCCATCTTGTGATGTGCTTTGTGTCACGACCCGCACCCGGATAATCGGGTACGAACGTGGTTACGCCCAGCCTACGCCGCAGCATCGGCGGTAGAACGCTATCTGGGTCATTTCTAACTATCTAACATCTCAACAATATAATATAATACTTGTCAATCATCTCAACTCCAAACGGAGGAGCAATATAGTATCTCACAAGTATGACTAATCTCAATCACAAAATAAACTAAGAAAGAATAATGCATGAATATAATAGCAAAGGAAAGAATAAGATATAATCCACAATCTGAAATAATAATACAAACTGTGAATCCACCAAAAGATTAGTCTAATACAAGCCAACACAAATAATTAGATCTCCTCGGGCTCTACAACTAAGTCCTTCTGGTCTATAGGAGTATCCTCTATAGGTACACCGTCATACGGCCCGAAGAATGTGGGACACTGCTCTATAAGCCAGTCATCTGAAAAAATATATCCAGTCAGGATTGGAGCGAAGTACATACCTCTGAAAACATTTTTAATAGCATAATCGAGCATATAAACAGATATAGAAATAAAATACAAGATCACTAAACATATGAATGATGAATAATAGATATACAGGTAATATACAAGAATATAGATCAACAATATGAATATCATAATATGATAAAATAACTGCAATCTAAACTAACTAATGTGCCTCAGAATACAAGTTTATTATGTGATCGGGTTGGGTGAACATGATCAGGTAAGACGATTACAAGTGAGGTAAGTAACCAGAATGTACACGATGTAACAATGGCTTTGATCACATAATCAACTCCTACTCTCCCAACTAATACCGATGGATCCAATCACGACATGCTACGAACATGAAATATAACCCCTGAACATGAGCAGTGGGTGTACACGAATATCATAACCACCGAACACGAGCGATGGGTGTACACGAATAAGCACACTGAACACGAATAGTGTGTGAACATAAAATATAATCAATACCCAATATACACGATAAGATACAATGTACATGAGTACCCGCTGAATACGGTAGGGGATAACATCTCCTATAGGGATCCATATAGTACAAGTCCGTGAAATCACTGTGTCGGGGTCAATGTATACAATTCTAGAACATGCATATATACAATATTATGAATTAAAAACTATCAGAGAAATATACTTGCCTGAAGTCCTGAGCAAGGTGTGTCTCTCGATGCCCAAGCTGGTATCACATAACCTATATATGGTACATTGTATCAATACAAGGTTCAAGAATAAAAATAAGTGAAGTTGTTGCAATTCTAGGTCGATACGCCATTTCTAAGTCAAACCAATAAAATCTAGGTTGTAAGGGTCTAATGCTAAGTCACTAAGCCGATACACTATGAAACTATGCTATTCTAGCTAAGCTAAGAAACAACAAGGCACTCAAAGAGCCGTATCCTAAGATACACAAGTTCATTTATATGAAAAATAGTGTTTTAGATACATATACAAGTCAAATATTATAATACTAAATCAAATCAATTGAAATAGGATACCTTGACCTTGCACCAATGCGTATCGTACCTATCTCGATACCCAAACTCAATACCTTGGGTATCGGCCCGATACCTTGGTAATACCTTGGTATCCCAAGGTAACCCAACACTTAATATAACTAATACATATATATATAATCCAACTAATACTAACTATATAAACTATACTATAATATATATATCAAGTGTCACACGAACTATCTAATATACCTTACCTATTAGCAATATATATATAGGCTAACTACTAGCTATAACAACTAATTCAAGTATATATGTATAACTAACTATTATAATATATCTAACTATTAACAAAATATTTATACATAGCTAACTATTTACTAACATATATATATCTACACACACACACACACACACACACACACACATATATATATATATATATACTAGCTACTACTCAAATAACTTAACATACTAATTCTACTGATATTAACTGAAACCAAACTGATACAGAAAATAGATACTGCTCAGGCTCTTCTCTTCCACTGCTGCAAAGTTGGTCCAATCCACGTGCAGCTGCACAGTGGCTCGACTGCAATGCCACCCCTCTGACCCGAGCTTCCCTCACACCTAGCTGCTGATACTTAATGACTGCCTGCTCTTCATCTTATTGTGCAGCTTCTACTGAAATAGATACTGCTCTATGGTACAGTAGACTGGATCCACTGATATATGCACAGGACTGTGCATAGAACTGCACAGTTGCACAGCAGCAGGTGCCCGACTCCCCACTGTTGCTAAACTGCACAATGGCTTGCTCTCCCCCGTCTTGAGCATTGTATTGCACAAGCACTGCTCTCCTCCTTTTTGCTGGTTGCACAGTTGTCTGCACAAGTGCAGCTGTACAGGACCTCAGAGCTGCCGCTGCTGGCCTTCGTGCACAGATAATTGTACTGCTCGATTGGTACCCGCACCTGTGTGAACTGTCTCCTTAGCTACTGAACTGCTACTGCTACACTGAGCATTGTGCTCGAGCACTCTTGCTCGAGCAGTCCTCTCCCCATGGCTGCTGAAAACTGAGACTCTCCTCACCACACAACCACCACACAACACTACGCCTATGTATATATATACACCTCTCACAACACGTGCACACACACACACACACACACACACACACACACACACATATATATATATATATATACACACACACACACACACACATAACCAAACACATAGATACATATATTTAAGTACACATATATGTATACATATGGGTATATATATCACTACATACTCTTACATACATATATCTATATACAAACACACACACACACACACACACACACACACACACACACACACACACACACACACACACACATATATATATATATATTACTATATACTCATTTATATATATACACACATATACATAAACTCGAATACACTATTATATGCATATATATATCACTTAATTATCATATATACATATAATTACACATGTACGTAGAACAAAGAAGACAAAATAACAAACACGTAGAGTGCACCGCACCCGTATCACACTCATTCTATGATACGCTTGCGATACGGCTCCAACACACAACCAAACGCATCCCGGAGGACACGAGCAAGTCTAATACACTAATTATGAATAATACATATAGTAATTAGAGTATCTACGTGTCCGTGTCACAATATGATATGCACAAGGCCCCGTGTCAGAGGAAAACCCCAAAATTAACCCGTTTTGTCAAATCGACGAGATACAACCTACACGTATCCAATTATGGACACGACAATAGTTATAAACAAGCAATAAAATGTTATTTTGATCTATTAGACCCAATGACAACTATTACATTTGCTAATCTTGAAATTCCCCCAAAATTGGCACCAAATTGGACATAACTTACATCGTAGGTCTCCAATGAACCTAAAACCAATTTTTATTGGTAGCCTATACATGTGGGTTAGTTTTTCATGGTTAAATCTCAAATCTAGAGTCTATTAGAAGGAAAAAAATTGAATTGTACCTATTGGAAGATGGATTCCCAATAAAAAGTCCCTAAGTGCCAAATAGCTCATCTCCTTATAGATCTTGGCCTCCTTCTCCTTGCTCCTTGCTTCCTTCTTGTAGATCCTTGATGTTGAATCCTCAATGAAGAATTAGGAAAGGAATTGGTAGAGAATTGATGAGGGAATGGAGGAAAATTGGAAGAGGGAAATTATAGATCTAAGAATTTAGGAATTAATGAAATAAAATGAGCACTCTCTCTCTCCTCCTCTATGGCCGGCCATGTAACCCTTCCGTCATCATGAATGCACAATCCCATCTTCTCTCTAGCCTCTATCCTCTCTCTCAATCTTCTGAATCTGGCATCCATAGACAAAGCTGCCTTGATCTTCTTTACTAGTGATGCATGTACTTGCAAGTTGGCTAGTGTCCCATATGCTCCGGGTAATATAATTTCTATGCCAAGCTCTTGCAAGTCCTCCAGTAACTTCCGTTGTATTGTCAAGAAGTATGCTATAGGCTTTTGGCTTAATGCGTCTGCTATTGCGTTAGCCTTGCCTTGGTGGTAATGCAGCTCTATCTCGAAGTCCTTCTTCAACTCAAGACACCGGCGTTGCCTCATATTCAGCTCCTTCTGTGTGAAGACATACTTGAGGCTTTTGTGTTCGGTATAGATATCCACTCGTTCCCCATATAAGTAATATCTCTATAGCTTTAGAGCAAAAACAACGGCTGCGAGCTCCAAGTCATGAGTTAGATAATTCTTCTCATGTACTCACAACTGTCTAGATGCATATGCAATCATCTTTCCATGCTATATCAATATGCATCCTAAGCATTTTTTTGATGCATCACTATAAATCACATAACCTCCTGCTCCTGATGGAATAGTCAATACTGGCGTTGCAGTCAGTCGCTTCTTCAACTCCTCGAAAGTGACTTGACACTCGTCAGTCCATATGAACTCTTGGTCCTTGTACGTCAATCGAGTCATAGGTGCTGCTATCCTTGAGAAGTACTCCATGAACCGTCGTTAATATCTCGGAAGTCCAAGAAAACTTCTCACCTCCGATACTGATTTAGGAATGGGCCATGTCTCAACTACCGAGATTTTTATGGATCAACATAAATACCATCTCCTGTGACGACATACCCAAGAAAAGAGACATTTTCCAAGAAGAACTCATATTTACTGAGCTTCGAATATAACTGCTCTCTTCTCAAGGTCTCTAAGATAATCTGTATATGCTTCTCATGCTCCTCGTGTCTCTTCGAATAGACAAGTATGTAATCTATGAAGACAACTACAAACTGGTCCAAATACTGATGGAAGACTCGATTTATCAAGTCCATAAAGACAGCTGGAGCATTGGTCAATCCAAATGGCATGACCAGAAACTCGTAGTATCCATATCTTGTCCTGAATGCGATCTTCGATATGTCCTACTTTTACTGTAAAATCCCAATTTCTAAAAACTGTATTTATTATTTATTTATTAATTAATAATTTAATTATAGTAATTATGTGCTAATTAGGAGAAATAGATTTTTATTAATTTTTATTTTAGGTGTTCGTGCACCTAGGGGATTTATGGGACCATTAGAAAATTTTCTGAATTTATTTCATGTAGGAGACCCCTTGAGCAGTTGCTAGTTTAATGGTAGGTATTAATATAATTTTAGATTTTTCCTATGAGTATATACGTATATATAAATATATATATACATATGTATTTAAAGGAATTATAAAAAGAAAAGAAAAGAAAAGAAACTATTAAAGAAAACTATTAATAACTATTTCCTAATAACTATTACTACTCATAACTACCCATTCCCTTTTGCTACTAAACCACATAAGACTTGTGAGCAGCCGCTGGCCTACCCATCCCCACTTTTTTCAAATTAAACCCATTCACAGCAAATCCCACACACAGACCCCCCCCCCCCGCGGCTTTAACACAACTCTCTCTCTCCCTTTCATATATATACACATATATATTATTCTATTCATCTAAACCCTAAACCTAAATCATTCAGACCCTTCCTCTTTCCATCTAGACCTAGAGAGTGCCGCCACCGCAGCCGGAGAACCCCGCCAGGCCGTCCAAACCGATCCCGACGACCGTGACCCCGCGCACTGCAGATTTCCACAACGAGGTACCTGTGTTCCGGAGTTATTTTCCGTCGTCTCGCTCAACCAAATGTCACCCCGTCTTTACCGGTATGCTAATCCCTTAAACCTCTTCCATATCTGTGTGATAGTAGGCCACAAACAACGCGTAACCATAGGCAAAAATAGCGCCAAAGTTAGCAGAAATAGACCGAATTCTGGGATCGCAGAAAACTGCGGTGATCACCCATGTTTCCGAGTTCGTATCTCCCACCACAGAGATCCGAATTCGATGATTCTTTTTGGTATACGTAGACCACTTGACCTAGTTTAATTTTTGTTAAATAACCCTAGATTATTAACTGTAGTAGACAGAGTTAAATTTATTAGAAATCCCCGCGAACACACTTTTTCAGATTTCTAAAAGTTGTGAAACGGAACGTGTCCCACCAAACGGGACCGCCCCACCATGTACCAAGTATACCAAACAGTGCGCGCAGTGTAACCGGACATGTGAGAGTTCATGGAAACTGATTCGGACGCGTGTGCGTGCCGAAATCAGCCCGTATCCGCGGACATACCCCATGTCACAACTTTTGTGAAAGTCGCGCGCATTTTATGCACGCTCGTCAGATTGCGATAAAACTTCCGCCATTGGACTCGTGGTAACGCGTTGGTCCTGTGACCCAATTTTCACGCAATTCTGAGACAGTTGACCAAGTCGCCAATTGGCGGGTCCTACGGTTGACTTTTTGGATGAATTTGTGTTCGGCCTATCGGAATCCATATTTGGACATACCATTGGATTCGTATTGACATCTAGAGTTGTTTGATCTATAATTTGTTCCATTTAGAGACTGTTATCCTTGACACATTTTTTGGTGTAAAGTGGGCCACAAGTGGACTCCAATTTTATCCGAAATTATCTTTTTGCCCCTGTATCCAAATTGGACGAAAGGAAAGTGCTTTTTAGCTATTTTTCTTATTCTGGGAACGTTGGTGATATTTATTTCAGCATTCGGAGATGTTCATTCTGAGGTCGTAGCTTCTGACTCTTGGTGTTGACATCGGGATATTACATTTTGTAGCTTTCTTGCCAAGCAAGATACCTTGCCAAATTGCTTACAGTATTTTGCATGTTTAGTATATTTCTGTATATTTATGGCATTTTTGCTTATTTATTGCATGTGTAGTTTCTTTCAGTCATTACTATATATTAGATATGTTGACACACACTGGACACTTAGTATCATAGAGGACAATCAGTAGGCGTATGGGCTTTAACCACTCTGGTAACACCATAGTCACTAGCACGCTCTATGGTGGTCATGTCCGATGGTCGCTACCTCCTCGGTATGTCGATTGATGGAGTCACGAGGGTCGCTACCCCTGCGGTATGTCGGCTGATGATGTTCATGGACGTGTGTGTGAGTTGTGAGATTAGATCGAGTAGCCTACCCTTGCCCATACGTTGAAAAGTTGTCCTCATTTGCATTCATATAGATTGTCTTGTACAGCATATTTATATATTTTTAAACATTATGCATGTTCACTGTATTCAAATTGGCTTGCTTCTATGTATCTTGTTATGTCCCTCTGAGGACCTGGTCCCTTGCCAGGTATAGACGACCAGGAGTATCTGCAGGAGTACGGGCCTGGACCTGACGCATTATTTTCTGCCAAGGAGGTCTTACCTTTTGAGCATCGTTGATTATCTAGCGGTGGATCTTTTTTTTTTGCTGATACACTTCTGTCTTCACATTATTTTATATTGGAGATTTTATACTCCTCTCTCATTTTAGTTTTAGGATATAGTCTTTGGTAGTGGATTTGTCTCCACCCGACTATTATTTTAGATATTTCAGACTCCTTGTTCTAGTTTAGTATTTCTTTTCTATGACTTGTTGTGTGGATGAGATTAGCATATCTGTGACTTGTGACATTATATATACCACATGTGAGTTTATATTCATATTACAGCGTACGTGTGTATTATAGTATCCATATATTGGAGTTGCCATATACATACGGCTGACATGCTTACATATTCCTAGTCCTACGTATTTTGGGACTGGGGCGTGACATTTACACCTTCATCTGGTAATATCCCAATCTCAAGTCTATCTTCGAGAACATCTTGTCTCCACTAAGCTGATCAAATAAGTCATCAATGCATGGCAATGGATATTTATTCTTCACAGTTACAACATTCAAGGCTTTATAGTCGATGCACATGCACACTGACCCATCCTTCTTTGGTACAAACAACACTAGTGCTCCCCAAGGTGATGCACTTGGCCGGATGAAGCCTTTCTCCTCTAATTCTTTCAACTGTGCCTTCAGCTCATCCATCTCCTTCTTTGCCAATCTATAAACATGCGACACTATGGGTGCTGCTCTAGGTGTCAACTCAATCGAGAATTCCATGTCTCTGTCCGGAGGTAGTCCTGGCAATTACTTTGGAAAGATATCTTGGAATTCTGAAATGATAGGATGATAAATAATGTCATCCATTACTAGCTGAATTTCATCAAGAACTTCTGTGGATCCTCATGCAAACTCGAGCTCCGGCTGGCCTGGTACCTTAAAAAGAATGCTTTCTCCATAGCAGTCGAAGAAAGTGTAGTACTTGCTTAGCCAGTCCATCCTAAGTACAACAACAAAGTTCGACATGGGAAAGACTAAAAGTCAGGTTTTTATCTCTCTGTCGTGAATCACTACATGACAAGATCTATAAACACGACTTACAGGTACAACTCCTCCTGAGTTGCCAAGTTGTCTGCAATGATGGCGAGGGTAACAATACATCTCACGGGGGGAGAAGAGCATTGCAACATATTCAAGGTAGATGCAAATCAAGCAGTCAAAGAGAGTACAAAATTGGAATTCAAAGCAAGTAATTAAATAAGTGGATGAGATCCTATACTCTAATCCTATACGCAGGCTTGTTCGGTACAGTAACATAACCGAGGTAATATATTTTTGTCCTGCATGGGCCACCACAAAAATATGTCACGCTCCAGTCCCAGTCTTTATTATATATTATGCATATTGACCTAGTTTTACGAGACTGCCCCATTATCATGAGGCATTCTTATGTTTAAATGGCCGAGACACAGTTGTTAGACGAGTGTGAGTCTCATGTAGGACACGTACTTGCGTGACGGGCTGGCCACCTGTGCATATAGGAAGTGCGACGGATAGGGATAACTACTGATAGAAATGCATGATTAGAAGCATTGGCAGTCATTAGAGATGTCATCATGTCATGGGTATGGCATGAATAGAGCATAGGGTGGGGAGAACAACTAGTAAGGCATTTGGGCTCCTTTGCACTTTTTTATATGTAACCTGTATGCTCCGTTGGAGATGCGTGGTCAGATGACCCTTATATTATATATCTACAGGTGACCTCTGACGTTCAAAAGACGTCATACTTTTTAGGCCCCTGATTTTTTGAGAGAATCATGGCAATCCCATTTTTAGCCAGATAGCCTACATGTTGAAAAGTTATTCTCAAATTGCATTCACATAGACGGTTAGGTGACCCTTGGATGTTTATTTTTAGTACTTTATTGGTATGCTATTTCTGTATCTTGTTACGTCCCTCTGAGGACCTGGTCCACTTTTAGGTATAGACGGGCAAGATTATCCACAAGAGTACAAACCCGGACCTGATACTTCATACCAGATTGAGGAGGTCTTACCTTTGGAGTACCACTGATTCTTCGCAGCAGATAGAGATTTTAGTTGCTATTCTTTTATTAATATTTATCTTATATTGGAGTTTTGATCTCTTCTCTAATTTAGTTTTTGGTATAGTCGACTGGCAGTAGATTTGTTTCTACTCGACTATCATTCTTTGATACTTCATATTTGAGATTCAGTTATTTATTTCATATTTCTTTATGTGCTGTGGATGAGATATAGATTGTGTGTGACTTGTGTTGACTATATTACCACTTGTGGATTTGATATTCATATACAGTGTACGTATGTGTTATGATCTTCCAACATATTGGAGTTGTCGTACATATACGGCTGGAATGTTATATATTCCTAATTCTCACCGTCGTTGCACCCAAGTTATTCTTGGACGTGCAGTTTATATAGTAATTAAAATATATGAAGTAAATAACAAAAAAAATGCATGCACCAAATGGATTATAAATTATAGTACAATGGCAAGGTATACTTGCCTGGCAGAAAAACTGCATAATATAAACGTCCAGGTGTCAAGTACAGAGTATCAGAACCCACTGCCTCCGATTGAACGTCTTCGGATATAGAAATAAATATCACCAACGTTCCCTGAATTAGCAAAAAAATAAAATAAATACTACATTTTTGTCCAATTTGGATATAGGGGCAAAACGGTAATTTTGGATCAAAGCGGGGTCCATGTGTGGCCCATTTTGCACCAAAAAGTGTGCTAAGGATAAAAGTCTCTAAATTGGACAAATTATAGGTCAAATAAATCCTAAACGTCGATACAAACTCAATGGTATGTCCAGTTTTGAATTTTGGTGAGCCGATCAAAATTTCACCCTTCATGTCAACCCGTGGGCCTACAAATAGGCGGTTTGGTCAACTGTCTTAGAATTGCATGGAACTTGGGTCACATGACCAGTGTGATACCACAAATCCAATAACATAAGTTTTATCATGTTCCGATAAGCGTACACAAAGTTGGATGGTTATTTGCAAAAGTTACGATATGGAAATTTTTTACTATACAGGTTGATTCCGACGCGCACACACGTCTGAATCAGCTTCCGCAAAAGTCCATCCAGATATACCATACGCACCTTTTAGTGCAATTGTACGTGATGCGGTGGCCTAGTTTGGTGGGGCATACTCCGTATCACAAGTTTTCGGGTTAAAAAATTATGGTTTTTGGTTAGGTTTGAACAAGTTGAATTTAATAATTAAAGCAAACTAAATAAAACTAAAAGAACAGATTAAATCTTGGTCATATTGTGAATAAGTTCTTTCAATTAGATTTTAAAAATATTAAATGGGTTCGTGAAAAATTAGACATGAACACGGGCGGTTAGATTGAATTTCTGAACTATTTTCAAACAGTTTTTCGATCAACTTCCGATCGATTTTTCGATCAATCCGGGGCTCCAAAATTCGTTCCACTTGAAGAGATTCCTAGGGGGTCAGGTTGTGAGTGTATACGGACGAACCATTCATAAAAAGATGCGAAGATGAGAGAGATAAATACCTGTGAAATAGGGGTCGCAAAGGGTTGTTGCACGCGTGCGTGCGCGCGGGGAGGGTATTGTCCGCGGTCGACCGACCGGTGCAGGCGGCCAACGGTGGTCGCAGGGGGTCGGGTGTCGGCGCTGGAGGTCGGGCAAGAGTAGAGGAAGGATTTGGTTACAGATTCATGGAATTAGATTAGGGTTAGGGTTAAGTTATGAAGTATATATATAGAGAGAAAGAGAGGAGCGTACGGGTCGAGCGGGTTGAGGGTTCTGTAGCGTAGGGTTTTTTTTCATTTCTTTTTCTTATTTCTTTTCTTTTTATTTAATTAATACTTTCTTTAATTATCTTACTTTTTATTTTATATAATCTTTTTAACAACTAACTTATTTATTATTATATTTTACTTTATTTTATTTTATTTTATTTATTATTAACACTAGAATCGTTATTATTATTATTATTATTATTATTATTATTATTCTATAATACCAAAATTATTTATTTATTTTGAGAAATTTCAATTTCTAATAAACTAACGTAGTAGGGGTCAACCTCACGTATCACTATTCTTACAAAACTGTGTATTTATATATACATATATTATTTTATTAATTAGAAAATTTAGGGTGGTTATAGAAGTGGACACGATCCCCAATTCTTAGACTCCTCTTCAAGCTTCCTCTTATGCCCCAATCTTTTTTCTCTCCAATGGAAGGAGAATAAATGATTTTGGTGGAGAAATAAGGTTGAAAGTCAAATTCTAGATCTAGAAATTTATAGGAAATAAAATGAATTTATCTTGGAAAATAAGTAGAGAGAAATAGAGAGAAAATTTGAAATAGAAAAGTCTACCAATATGAGCATGCCATGTCATGACTAATTGATTGTTTGGATAAAGAGATATTTTTTCTTCTCCCTCCTAATTTGAAATTCAAACTAATAAGAATGGAATCTGTTATTTATGGGAAGCATCTCTGCTAACCAAAGAGAATATTCTATTCATGATATTAACTAACATTAATTATTTTTAATTACTAAAGTCATGACTAACAATAATTAGCACTAACTAATACTTAAAATTTCTAATTGGCTAGCAACCAAATAATACTAATATAATTCTAAGCAACAACTTATATAAAATAATATATAAAAATTAACAACATGCAAAATTATCAAAATATTCCTATAGTGGAAAGTGGTTGTTACAAGTATAGTTCTTGTCGAATGAATAGTTGTGTAGCATCCTTTGGTATCGTAACTATGGCTGTCTTGATGTATCTCTTGAAGAAAGGTCCACCACTATAGCGTCCTTGCCCTTGTTGTAGTTTTATTGGAACTGTCTACTTTCATCAAGATTGATCTCTTGGATGCCAAGTTGGTCGATGTTCACCGTATATTCCTTCATAGTCTTAGCTTTATCGATGAGGGCTGCCCAATTTTTGAATAGTGTAACTTTGAGACAAAACTTGATCGGTGACAGGAAATTATTTCTAAATATATCCATAAGCATGGCTATGGGAATACCTTGAGGGCAGTTGAGAGCCAGTCTGTGGAAGCGTTCGATGAAGTCTTTAGTTGACTCTCCTTCCATCTGTCTAGCATTGATCAAAGAAGTCATGTTGTCATAACCTGCACCCGGATGATCAGGGCATGAATACGTGGGCACGCCTAGCCTACATCACAGTAATGGTGGTAGAATATTGTCTAGGTCAACAATACTAACTATCAATCTCACATAATAATATGATCATAACTTGTCAATAATATCTCAACTCCATAAGGAGGACAAGATGACAATATAATTTGATAATATTCAATCACAAGAATTTATAAGATAAATGGCAGGATATAATATAAAGGAAAGAAATCCAAAGTCGTAAGTCTAGAATAGTCTACAACACCAAACATCAAATCTAGAAGATAACTAATGACACCGGCTAGGCCTCCCGACAATCACTCATGAACTACAGGGCCAAGGCTGCTGCTACTCCCACTTGTGGTCCGTAATAAGTCAGACACCAATTCTCTAAATCAATACCTAAAAGTATTATACAGTCAGGATGGAACGAGTATAACTCCAGCAATAATTTTAATATATGGTAGAAATTATAAGACAATAAATAATAAAATACATGATGAGATAAGCAGTAAAAAATTTGAGCAGGGCAAATAGTAAAAAAAATGAGCAGGCAAGTACAATATGGCAATAGATAATAATTATTGAATGAAACACGAAAGATTGAACCTAAACTAAGTATTTTGAAGTACTACTTTCGATATGTGATCTACCATAACCGTTAAACAATATCCAAAATATTATGGCTTAATCATACTGTTAAGGTATGATTGGCTATCTACAATAGTACAGCTCAATCCAATTGAATTGGCTATCCATAATAGTATAATAGTACGGCTCAATCCAATAGGATTATCTATCCACAATAGTACAATAGTATGACTCAATCCTATTCAATCCAATAGGATTGGCTATCCACATTAGTACGATAGTATGGCTCAATCCAATAGGATTGGCTATCCAAAATAGTATAACAGTATAATAGATCCTATTCGAGTCACATTATGATACAAGAAACACAATATGGTATCAAAATATGAGCAGGGTGTCGAGGTGTACAATAAGATATGAGAAGGAATATATCATGACTGAAATCTATAACAATTAATCTGTGTAACCATGTGTCAATAATCAAGTAAAATATTACTAAATACATGCATTATAATAACTATCAAGTATATATGAATTATCATATTAATTGATATGATTGAAATCAAAAACATGCTTAACTAGGTTGAACTGAGGTTTCAAGGTCAATTCTAGGTCAATCGGGTAAAACTAGGTCAATACCTAGATTGAGGTTCATAAATATCTATAAAGTTGGTCCATATGTCCATAATAGTTATTATTGGTTAATACTAGGTTATAATATACTATCTCTAGGTTTCTAGGTCATACAAGTTAGTACAATAGACTAGGTATGAATATATTATATAGTCTCTTATGTCACTATTCCTTACAAATACCTTAACTAATATCCTAGATACTTAGTTCATATGCATATCTTGATACCTTAGACTAATATCCAATATTTTACCAATACCTCACTTACCTATACCTTAACACCAAAACCTTATCATACAAATATCTAGAACTTAGTATATATTACCTAATTGATATAATACAATACCTTAGTGTATTCTAACATATCTCTCTAAACCTTAACTATACCTCAATACTTACCCTCTCTAATTAGGTATCACGGTACCACATTTAGTATCACCCTAACAGAACCCTTAGCTCCAATACTTAACTTACCCTCACTTGCTCAACCTATCTACATACCTCACATCTGACATAAGTGTACTGGATTGCACTTGAATCATCAGCAAAGCAGCTGAACATCCATGTTTTAGGGTCTACATTCTTATCAAATTCTTGCACTAGCCCCATTATGGTGCAGGTCATACACTCATAATCACATATGATACTTGCACCTACACATTGCACACTCCACTGTGCACTCACACATATAAACCTTACTTATACACCCCTTTACCTAGTATACAACTGCCCCACATAAACTGAATTAACTTTGAAACCAGAACACCACCTACAGATTTGTACTCTAACATACTGCAGCTAACTGAAAGCACTGCAGCAGTGCACTCTTGCTGCTCGATGCTGAACCTAAGCCTCAAAATGCATGTACTTACAGGGCAAGCTCATCTCAGTTGCAATGCACAGATGTGCACTACCTACACTACATTACCCCCCCTCTTACTGCATATAGTATGACCATAACTGACACTCATAAGTATACTCTATACCTGATAGACACACAATACTATTATTCACTCAAAATATGAACATCGATACTCTCAAAGAACACTCACGACTAGGAATATCAACACACAACAACTACACTATACTAACACACCTACAACACAATTACACAAGCATCTCATGTGCATTAGGATACTTATGATACACAAGGCACACACACAACCTTGATACCATTTCTAACACCCATGATACATCAATCCTATACTATGAATCAATAGTACATATACAAGAATTATAATAGGTAAATAATTAGATTATATATATAATGCAATTAATGAGGAAATACTACTAATTGGGCAAAAAAAACCCTAAAATAATTAAAACTACCGATACGTACCATAGCGTATCATCATACGACCTATACGTATCCAATTGTGGACACGTACACTCTACTAATCCATGAATTTGACTCTAAAACTGTCACGACCCGCATCTGGTATAAGGGCACGAGAGCGTGGGTACGTCCAGCCTAAGTCGCAACATCGGCGGTAGAACGCTGTCTAGGTCAAGTACTATCTAAATAATCTCACACTAGTATCCAACTCCATAAGGAGACACGGATAATACTATAAAAATGAACAACATACTCAATCACAACTACAGCACGATAAAAATTTGAAGAAATAAAAGAATACATCATAAGTCAAATGACAAAATAATCATACCTGCAATCAGTAACAACCAATCCCCAAGTGTGTCGAAAACCAGTCTACTAAGGTCACAGTCTGGAAAAATATTTTCCAGTCAGGAAGAAGCAAAGTATATCTCTAAATAGCAGTTCTATATTAATGATATAAACTATGTAGCAGTTCTAGATGGAAATTATACGAGATGCATGTATAGGTACAAGAAATGTATAATAAAAGAAATACTGGGAATGCTATAAGTAAATGCAGGAAGAGAAACAATATGTCAACGAGCAAGAATCCTATGACTAAGTGTGTGAGTACTAGCTTTAACATGTGATCGGCTTGGGAACTTGATCAGGCTGGTTACATGTGATTAGCTATGATTCATGAAGGTCAGGCTAACCGTTGGTTAGCTATGATGCATGTATAGGTCAGGCTAATCACACATAACAGCTATGAAGCATGGAGATGGTCAGGCCGCACCCGACGTACGATGTGGGGTGAGCTATGATGCATGAAAGGTTGGGTATGATCATATATCTACACTAAAATACTCTCCACCCCCGACTGGTATAGTAGATCCAATCATGGTACGCTATGGCACGGGATTCCCTAGGAAGGTAGCAAATCTCCCCGGGAATCAGTGTCTGTACATGCACAAGATAACAAGGAAAACAAGTCTTGTACAAGCTACACCATGAATAAGGAATAACATCTCATGACGAGATCCGTGTATACCAATCCATGTAACCAGCGTGTCAAGAGCATGGATATTTACACTAGATATAGTGAACATAGGAGATATCATAAATTAGAAACTAATCAGAGAATGTACTCGCCTTGGATCCTTAGCTGTTAATACCAATGTCCTGTCCCAGAGTATCGTCTGGAGAATCCGACAGTCCTATAAACATATAATAATATCACTTGTATCAGATGCTACACTAACACACAATAGAAATACACTGGCCTCAGGGCTATGCCAGGCATGGCTCTAGTCAACTAGGGTCATCTAGTAGGAATACGTATATAATACACATTTACACTCAGAGTATATACCAATAAAACGTATATAATATATATATAAGTGTCTATTAGTAGTTCTACAAAATACGTATATGTGTATATACACTAAATAGAGGTATATAAATATATATATTTTATACCAAAATACATATTTGTGTATATATGTCAATCAAACATTTTTATATATGCATATTAACAATCAAGAACGTACATAATGCCACACTTCTCAAGGTGATCCCAATGAAGTAGTAGTTAGTTCCAATGGGTCTGGAGAAGTCCAAATAGCTAGAAACTATATAAAGAAGTCCATGATCGGAGTTCGGCACGAAAACCGAGATAAGGATACCAGGCTAATAGGAGAAATTGTCGTTTGTTTGTTATTAAGGTAACACTTAGTTTAATGAAAATCATTTCGAAATTAGATTTTGAACAATAATTACAAATAAAAGTTTATATATATAAAATCTAGAATTTTATGTAAAAGCCATCATATATTTTTATATCTATAGTAAAATTGGTCACTAGCCCAAATACACAAATTTTGATCTTATTTTTTTATTATTGAAACTATATTTTTATTAACAATATAAACCCCAAGATTTATTATATTTTATATAATAAAAAAAACCCTTTTAATTATTACATAACTAAATAAACTAATTATATAAAACTAGCTATTTACATATACTAAACTAATTACATTATCACTAAACTAATTACATAAATTAACTAATTACATAAATTAACTAATTACATAAATTAACTAATTGATTATGAATTAATTAACTGATTACAAATTAATTACTGATTAGTAATTTAATTAACTAATCTAATTATATAATTAAACTAATTATAAATTAACTGAACTAATTATTTTAAATTAACTAACTATTAATTAACTAACTATTAATTAACTAACTACTGAATTGAAGAAAGGAAAGAGGGAAGAGAGAAGGGCTCACGAAGGGGTTTTCTCCGGCGTCGGCGGAGGAGTCTCGCCGGGGTCGGCGCGGTGGGGGCTCCGTCGAGGTCACGCGGTGGTCGGGTGCTCATCTCGAGGAGGCGGCGGTGCTCGTATCGAGGCGGCAGCGGATCTCGGTTCCGGGCGGCTGCGTCGGGTCGAAGCTCGGCGAGGTTGGGGAGATCCGAGGCAGCCACGGCTCGACGAGGTCGAGGAGATCCGAGGCGGCCACGGCTCGACGAGGTCGAGGAGATCCGAGGCGGCCACCGGCGGATCTTGGTTCGAGGCAGCGGTCGACGGATCTTGGTTTGAGGAGGCTACCGGCGGTCGACAGATCTGCGCGTCTCGTCGGCCACAGGCGCTCGACGCCGAGGAGGAGAACCCAGTTGCCGGCGGCGGATCTAGGTTAGGGTTTTTGGGTTCTGCGAATTGAGTCGAGGTGTGTTGGGTCTTGTCCGAAGCTGGACACGGCGGGTTTGCTGTACTGTGGGGGACGTGTCCGGGTCTGTCGGACACAGGGTTGGGTGTAATGTTGTAACTGGACACAGGAAGTGAATGGATACGATAGGACACCCGGGGTTGGACCCGAGGCCAACACGACTGACACGGTAATGCTGGACACACGGACACGAGCACACAAAAATGGTGATAGTTGTTGGCTTGTGGGGATATGTGAGGGCTAGTTAGGGTTTCTTGGGAATGGTGATGAGGGACTTAAATAGGGAGAGAGGGTGCGGGATGAAGGGTGAGGATTGGCCCAATAATGGATGGCCCAGATCTTATATAAATGAGTTTTTCATGTGAAAAAAATGAGGGTGTAAATGGAAGATGCTAAACTTATAATTTAATAGAAAAATATAATTTATGAAAATGTTTTAAGAGGCTTCCAAGCTAACTGATTAAATTAGCTACTAATCAACCCATATTTCAAAACCCTAGAAAATATGTAATTTATTTATTTACTATTCCAAAATGGATATGAAAATTTATTATGAAACAACTAGTCCTTCAATAATTTTATTAAACAAATAATTTTATGATTCAAGCCAATAAATATTCGAAGCTAGAGTATCATATTTACATCATCATTCATCTATTTATTTTATAAGAAAGCGACATTTAGAAAAATGATTTTTATAAAAGATTTTTAAATCACCTTCTAAAATCAAATATTGTTCAAAATCAAATACAAGAATTCAAGGAGAAAATATTTTATAACTTGGTATTTAAAATAAATTAAAAATCTAATTATTTCGGAAATTTGGAAATCGGAGGTTACAAGTCTACCCACCTTAGAAAATTTTTGTCCTCGAAATTTAGGATCCTCAATAATTGCCTTTACTCATCATATTATTTCTATCAAAATTTAAATTTTAAACCAATAATCATGAAGTAATTTCATAATGTTATTTCACAACCTTTCAGAAATTATATAACATCATATTCCTGAAAAATCTTCAAGTTTAAAAATCAAATCCCCTTTGTCATAATCTCCTCCAAAAATTTTAAGTTTGTATCTAAATACTCAAGGTTTTTTTTTTTATATCCAATCCTCCAATTGAAATACAATCAACGCACATTTATAAAAATCGTGTTCCAAAATTTAAATTTTAACCACTAATCCATCAATCATCTTACTCCTCTAACTCAAATTCAATTGATGCTTATTCAAATCTAAATTCTCCTCCCGAGAATTGAATTCGACACTATTCCATTAACGATTTCATTTCCCGATTTTCTTTTTCCTCAAATACTCAACGATGCGATACTTTCAGAATCTTCAATGCAACATTCATAATATAAAATTTCAATTTCTATCTTGCAATCAATAGATAAAATGATAATCTTCCAAAAAAAATTTTTCTCAAATTTTAATAATCAATCATATCAAGACCTTAATAAATCCTCCATTTTTGCCCTGTGAATTTCTTAACTCTCAATTTAAGTTAATGTTTATCCTCGAATTTCAATCATACCTCAATTTTTTCAAAATCAATGATCCATCAACTCTGTTATAACAACCCCTAAATTCTTTATTTAAATTAATGCTCATCCACAATTTAATCATCTTGTCCCTTTTGTCGGTCATAACCTTGTCATAGATCTTTGCTATGGTCAAAATCCAAATGATCATGGTTTAAAAAAACTCTACCTACAGCCATGCAATTTAAGAAAAATATAGGTCATGTATCTTTGGTCATGGTATTTCAGTCTCTGTTAAGGTGTACTACTAGTTATATCCTAACAAGAAAATCATGAATACGAACTACAGTATTAGGAAAATCAATCAATCGAAAGATGAAAGAAGGAATCATTAGGAGAGAAAGAAAGAACCTGCTAACATATTACTTGCGGTATCTGCTATCAAACACTTAACTCTAGCACATTCACTAACTAATTTCCTATTCCTGTACACTGGTACCCATATCAACTAGTCATTTATCCACAAGATCCATGAATATATCCATATTGCATACACCTGTCCATTAACACCTAAATCTGATGCCAAGAATCTCTAATATAACCATGATTTAATAATGCATCCAAGTTGATACCTCTATCTCCTTAGTACCATACCCTTTGTCAGTTCCCGTTTCTACTACAATTGTCCATACTATTTGTTCTCATCACTCCAGTGCACACCAAGTGTAACACCATACTAAGTGCTAAACCCTTTCTAATACAACTCTAGATGGACACCCAAGTCAGTCTGCGGTGCCATCTCAATCATGCTCAAGTCATCAGATCCTTACACATGTATATCATCTACTCATATATTAATATTCATCTCTTTCATCTATCATAAAATTAATCCTCAAAATAATCGTCAAGGTTTAACTTCTCGATCAACTTAAAAATGAATTGTATATCCCTCCTCAAAATCAGATACTCAACATCGAAATAAATTTAATCACTTCTAAAATCTTTGTAGCCTTAACCATGTTTATTGAGTTCATATTTGAATCCTTAAAATTTAATGACGTAATCTCAACTCCTCAATTATTCAAAAATAAAATTTTATTTCCACCTTTTAATTTATAACTCCACAAATGTACATATCAGTGCTCGCGGTCTCTGATACTCAAGGTGCACTCAATGCATCTAGTGTCTATAACTGTGTACTAAAATTGTACTGCCTGAATCACTTGCACCATTATCTCCATCGATCAAAGTTATCATCACCTGTATTTTCTTTCATGATTTCAATTTATGTCAACTGGTATATCATTTAATTATCATCACACAGAGTGCTTACTGTTATTAACGTTATTCTCGACTAATCCTCGATATAGAATTATTAGCACTCTTGGTATTATATCACTAGCTGCATTAATGGATCATTCATCAAGCTCATTATAACTCATGATTACATGTATCTACTATAATACTCATGTTTCTTTAGTCTCATGGGCATGTATATGGTCCCTCTTCTCGATAGTTGTGTAGGTATTTCCTTTTAACCTTTCATAGCCTGTTACACTAATCTGTGATACGCTTCACCATCTTCATTACCAATTCCGATATTTCTCTACTCATGACACCTCATTATAACTCCTCATGCATATAAATTTCTTTACCTTTAACACACCTGATATCAATCATTAATTTGAACGTTATGCTCCATTAATCCTTAACACAATTCCTGGATACTTAATTATTTACATGGATCACTCAATACATAATCATGATTATCCAGGACGGGTAATTGGCTCTGATACTAACTCTGATACTCTATGCTCTCCTTCTACTCTCAGTCTCTAACGACACTTATCCCAGCCCCATTGTTACAAGGTATTATACTAAGGGTTAACTCTAGATTAAAGCCTACTGCTCACATGTCCAACTAGGAAACACTTATAACTTACTAACAACACTCAACCAATACTAACACTCAAGACACAGCCATAATTACAAGTTATTTATTATCATACTAATAAGGAATCCTCAAAGAAAACAACACAAAAAGGAACTGGATCAAGGATGGAAGGTATCTTTATTGCTAGTAAAGAAAAGAAGCGATGGAACAAAGTCCTGGAATAACATATATAGATAAGTCTTGAGATGATACTTTAAGAACCAATTTAAGATACAACCTGATAATCATACACGTCTATCCGAAATCATGACACTCAGAATCCTCGCCACGCCAGTAAGCATAGATGCGATAAACGACAGGTTCCGTAACTAGGGTATGCAACTCTATAATCACGTCATCTAGAATCTTCGCCACGCCAACCGGTATGGCTGCGAGAAACTCTAAGTTTCATAACTATAGTATGTACATCCAAGTCAGGTTCCTACGTTCACGTCACCACAGCTAATATGGCTGCGATAAACTATAGGGTCCATAACCAAAGTAGATGTTTTACCTTTCTCACTGTCCTCATCAACATATGTCATCAGATAATACCGTAAATTTTAGCCCGAAAAATTTATCTCGATATGAAATCAATTCAACAACGATACCAAAAATTAAATTTAACAACTGGTCAACAAGAATCAAACTCAACAATGATACCAAGATTTTAATTTAATAACTGATCAATAAGGATCAAGTTTAATAACAACAAGCGAGAGCAGACGGGAACAAGGGGAAGGATTTAAATTAGAATTTATAATGAGATTCTCAAGGGTCGTCCCAGGAATCTCTCAAATAATTTGTGATTGAGTATCCTTTCTCATCCTAGTATCCTATGTCCTATATTCAATAGCAGGCACGTAGTAGTACAACTATGACGTCGCACTACTACGACATCGCACAACTAGCGAAGTCAGACCTGCATGGGCCACCACTAAAACGTGTCACGACCCACACCCGGTATAAGGGCACGAGAGCGTGGGTACGTCTAGCCTACGCCGCAATATCGGTGGTAGAACGCTGTCTAGGTCAAGTACTATCTAAATAATTTCACACTAGTATCCAACTCCATAAGGAGACACGGATAACACTATAAAAATGAATAACATACTCAATCACAACTACAGCACGATAAGAATTTGAAGAAACAAAAGAATACAACATAAGTCAAATGACAAAATAATTATACCTGCAATCAGTAACAACCAATCCCCAAGTGTGTCAGAAACCAGTCTACTAAGGTCACAGTCTGGAAAAGTATTTTCCAGTCAGGAAGGAGCAAAGTACATCTCTAAATAGCAGTTCTATATTAATGATATAAACTATGTAGCAGTTCTAGATGGAAATATACGAGATGCATGTATAGGTATGAGAAATGTACAATAAAAGAAATACTGGGAATAATGTAAGTAAATGCAGGAAGAGAAACAATATGTCAACGAGAAAGAATCCTATGACTAAGTGTGTGAGTACTAGCTTTAACATGTGATCGGCTTGGGAACTTGATCAGGCTGGTTACATGTGATTAGCTATGATTCATGAAGGTCAGGCTAACCGTTGGTTAGCTATGATGCATGTATAGGTCAGGCTAATCACACGTAACAGCTATGAAGCATGGAGATGGTCAGGCCGCACTCGACGTGCGATGTGGGGTGAGCTATGATGCATGAAAGGTTGGGTATGATCACATATCCACACTAAAATACTCCCCACCCCCGACTGGTATAGTAGATCCAATCATGGTACGCTATGGCACAGGATTCCCTAGGAAGGTAGCAAATCTCCCCGGGAATCAATGTCTGTACATACACAAGATAACAAGGAAAACAAGTCTTGTACAAGCTACACCATGAATAAGGAATAACATCTCATGACGAAATCCGTGTATACCAATCCGTGTAACCAGCGTGTCAAGAGCATGGATATTTACACTAGATACAGTGAACATAGGAGATATCATAAATTTGAAACTAATCAGAGAATGTACTCGCCTTGGGTCCTTAGCTGTTAATACCAATATCCTGTCCCAGAGTATCGTCTGGAGAATCCGACAGTCCTATAAACATATAATAATATCACTTGTATCAGATGCTACACTAACACACAATAGAAATACACTGGCCTCAGGGCTATGCCAGGCATGGCTCTAGTCAACTAGGGTCATCTAGTAGGAATACGTATATAATACACATTTACACTCAGAGTATATACCAATAAAACGTATATAATATATATATAAGTGTCTATTAGTAGTTGTACAAAATACGTATATGTGTATATACACTAAATAGAGGTATATAAATATATATATTTTGTACCAAAATACATATTTGTGTATATATGTCAATCAAACATTTTTATATATGCATATTAACAATCAAGAACGAACATAATGCCACACTTCTCAAGGTGATCCCAATGAAGTAGTAGTTAGTTCCAATGGGTCTGGAGAAGTCCAAATAGCTAGAAACTATATAAAGAAGTCCATGATCGGAGTTCGGCACGAAAACCGAGATAAGGATACCAGGCTAATAGGAGAAATGGTCGTTTGTTTGTTATTAAGGTAACACTTAGTTTAATGAAAATCATTTCGAAATTAGATTTTGAACAATAATTACAAATAAAAGTTTATATATATAAAATCTAGAATTTTATGTAAAAGCCATCATATATTTTTATATCTATAGTAAAATTGGTCACCAGCCCAAATACACAAATTTTGATCTTATTTTTTTATTATTGAAACTATATTTTTATTAACAATATAAACCCCAAGATTTATTATATTTTATATAATAAAAAAAAACCCTTTTAATTATTACATAACTAAATAAACTAATTATATAAAACTAGCTATTTACATATACTAAACTAATTACATTATCACTAAACTAATTACATAAATTAACTAATTACATAAATTAACTAATTACATAAATTAACTAATTGATTATGAATTAATTAACTGATTACAAATTAATTACTGATTAGTAATTTAATTAACTAATCTAATTATATAATTAAACTAATTATAAATTAACTGAACTAATTATTTTAAATTAACTAACTATTAATTAACTAACTACTGAATTGAAGAAAGGAAAGAGGGAAGAGAGAAGGGCTCACGAAGGGGTTTTCTCCGGCGTCGGCGGAGGAGTCTCGCCGGGGTCGGCGCGGTGGGGGCTCCGTCGAGGTCACGCGGTGGTCGGGTGCTCATCTCGAGGAGGCGGCGGTGCTCGTATCGAGGCGGCAGCGGATCTCGGTTCAGGGCGGTTGCGTCCGGTCGAAGCTCGGCGAGGTTGGGGAGATCCGAGGCAGCCACGGCTCGACGAGGTCGAGGAGATCCGAGGCGGCCACGGCTCGACGAGGTCGAGGAGATCCGAGGCGGCCACCGGCGGATCTTGGTTCGAGGCGGCCACCGGCGGTCGACAGATCTGCGCGTCTCGTCGGCCACAGGCGCTCGACGCCGAGGAGGAGAACCCAGTCGCCGGCGGCGGATCTAGGTTAGGGTTTTTGGGTTCTGCGAATCGAGTCGGGATGTGTTGGGTCTTGTCCGAAGCTGGACACGGCGGGTTTGCTGTACTGTGGGGGACGTGTCCGGGTCTGTCGGACACAGGATTGGGTATAATATTGTAACTGGACACAGGAAGTGAATAGATACGATAGGACACCCGGGGTCGGACCTGAGGCCAACACGGCTGACACGGTAATGCTGGACACACGGACACGAGCACACAAAAATGGTGATAGTTGTTGGCTTGTGGGGATTTGTGAGGGCTAGTTAGGGTTTCTTGGGAATGGTGATGAGGGACTTAAATAGGGAGAGAGGGTGCGGGATGAAGGGTGAGGATTGGCCCAATAATGGATGGCCCAGATCATATATAAACGAGTTTTTCATGTGGGAAAAATGAGGGTGTAAATGGAAGATGCTAAACTTATAATTTAATAGAAAAATATAATTTATGAAAATGTTTTAAGAGGCTTCCAGGCTAACTGATTAAATTAGCTACTAATCAACCCATATTTCAAAACCCTAGAAAATATATAATTTATTTATTTACTATTCCAAAATGGATATGAAAATTTATTATGAAACAACTAGTCCTTCAATAATTTTATTAAACAAATAATTTTATGATTTCAAGCCAATACATATTCGAAGCTAGAGTATCATATTTACATCATCATTCATCTATTTATTTTATAAGAAAGCGACATTTAGAAAAATGATTTTTATAAAAGATTTTTAAATCACCTTCTAAAATCAAATATTGTTCAAAATCAAATACAAGAATTCAAGGAGAAAATATTTTATAACTTGGTATTTAAAATAAATTAAAAATCTAATTATTTCGGAAATTTGGAAATCGGAGGTTACAAAAACTACCAATGAGACATTGCTCAAACATTTGGTAGACCAAATTTGGATTTTCCCCAATTTTGCCATAAAAACTACCATAACTATTACAATAGAGGCTTCTAGCACCTAGTTCATCTCCATATGGGTTGTTCTTAACTATTAGTAGATTTCTAGAGGTCCGATACGACGATATAACCATAAAATTACTAGGAATAGGAAATTATACCTATTGGGAGTCGAATCCCAATAAAACTCCTCTAAGTAGTCACGTAGAGAATGGAATGGACACAAACTCCTTAGCAATCTTCTCTCCAATATTCCTCATTGTAATTCCAAGCTCCTAGGCCTCCATGAAATGCTAATTGGTTGGGAATGAGTGGATTGGATAGGGTTTAGTAGAGATTTGGATGGATTAGGGAAAAAATCACTTTGGGGAAGATGTAAGCTAATGGATGAAATAAAATAAATGGATGAACCATAATTAGAACATGCCTCGTATAGTAGGGTTTGAGTTATGCTATAATATCAAGTTTTCCCCTCCCAATTTCCTAATAGTTGTCATGAAGGAAATCTTTCATTAGGAGGAAAGCATCTAACTAATCAATAGAAAATATTATATCCTTGCACTAACTTAAATTAATTCTAAATAACTAAGTCATGGCTAACAATAATTAATACTAACTAACACTTAACAATCTCTAACTTGCTAGCATTCTAGATAACACTAATATAATTATTACTATCAGAAAAATAAATATAGATATATAATTATAACTAATTATGAACTGCCAAAAATATTTCTCTTCCGATTCTAGAAGGTTACGCATATTGAAGGTGATCTCCTCTTTATAGAAGCGAGAGAGAAAAGTTGACTCTAAGTTATTCCATGACTTGATCGAGCTAGCAGGGAGGCTGTGGAACCACTCAAATGCTGGTTCCTTGAGAGTTCCAAAAAAGAGAATTATGCGAAGAGCGTTATTTGTCGATATGCCGAAGGTCTAAGATTTGAAATAATAGAGATATTGACTTGGCGATATCAAACCTTTGTACGGTACTAAAGTTGAAGGCTTATTATTGGTGGGATAACTGCTTTGTCCCACTCTATTAGATATGGCAGGCCTACCTCTACTTTCTGGAGGTTTTCTCGGTCAAAAAGTGACTCAAACATTGCTTCCAGGATTTTGATCGTGGCCTCATGTGTCGTCTTGCTCCCCACGTCTCCGGGCTTCGGGGCTACAAATGTCCCACTGGTCTCTTAGTTACCTTCATTGGTAGGCTGAGGTGTCACAACTGTTGGACCTTGTTGTGTCAACAAAGTCATCAGAAGCAATCACAGTTATTCAAGCTTTACCTCCATGTTATGCATACGAGTGCTAGCATATTTTCTAGTATTATTGCCCAATGTAGCCAAGTGGGCTAGTACAGTCCTCTCTTCGGCAGAGGGCAAGGTATTAGATGAAGCGTGGATTGATTCGACATTTCAGCTTTGAACTCAGACCCGATCGATAGGCTATCCCCAGATGCAGTAACAAACTATGTAGAGCAACTCCTCGATCTGGTCCCTTTCTAGATGCCTTCCGTGGAGCTGTATTGGGCTGATGTCCTTTGCTCATCATCAGACAGTTTTTGACTCGTGACCAATATTGGGAGTTGACTTATTTCTTTCGAACTCCTGGGTTTCTTTTGACTAGACTCGTACCCTACCGTGTTGACAGAAGGGTAGGATAATTTCTTATTAGAGGTTTGTTGTGGTCGTCGTCTTCGAGTCGGAGGTGAGATTGCTTGGAGTCGATCGAAGGTAGAAGTTCGTGTGGGCATTGTACAATATTTGGAACAACCGTACTTGATTAGAATATGGTGGCAACAGGCCAAGTGAGGATACAAGGAGTACAAATTGTGAAGGACTTTCTTCTTTGGTTGAGATGCACCCGCAGGTCCGGATCATCTTGGCGTGAAACTTCTACTAGTTGGGTGATGAATGCGACATCCAATTGGCGATTCGTTGTTGATGTCTAATTATATTACTACCCTTAGGGATACTTCTATTGAGTCATCGGATGGCACAGGATCATCTACCCCTAGTGTATCGACCATCTCCGATGGATAGGTCATCTATATGAGAGTGCCTACCACCAACAGTAGTTTCACGCAATGCTTCAGATTTAAATGGAGTACATATTTTACTTTCAGGTGCAAGGCTGGACAGATACCACCAACTGTTGATATCAATAACCGCTGATGATGTCGCCTTCGATTTATGGGAAAAATGTTCCCATGGCAATAACTCTGCCAGATTTCTCCTGTTCATCGCTTCGTCGTAACCCGTTGACGGCGTAGGGTTCAACTTTGATTTTGCTCATAATATGCTCCACTGGTTCGTGGATACCAAGGGCCTCGACATGCCCGATATTCTCTTTAGATGAGTGAATTGTGCGTCCTTGCTTGGCAGGATCAACACAATTGATGGTGATGCTGGTTCGGCATAGAAGCTTCGTATCACAAGACTCCTTATGCGGTTTGGCATGGTTCTCGGAGGCTGTCCATTCAAACTTTTCTTGATCGAACTCCACGATCAAAGTGTTGGTACTACTTCCTATTGATAGTAGGTCATATTATGCCACCACCTTCTTGTTGTAGGAGAAAGTTGTCTACAGCAGAGTAGCTACATTATTTTTGTGCTCGAGAGATATGATTAAAGATTGGAAACAAATTTTATTGAACTCGTCGTCAGACCGGATTATAATAGAATATAAGTATAAAGCATGAGGACAGGCCCAAGATTATGGAAAAGTATCACGGTGGAGGTTAGATCAGAGCGATCTATTTGCTTTGTTGATGATTAAGCACAACTCTGGAGTAGAAGAGTGTAGAAGGAGGACGAGCATGAGCATTATGTCGAGGCTGTTGCCGGTTGTCGCGTTGGTTATTCTTTGAAAAGTTACGAAGTGAAAAGTATTTATAGAGGGATGATCGTTCGGTCATTGTCGTTGAGTGGGGGAGATCCTGAGACGTGATTGTAGCTTGTAATGGATAATGCGTAGCCCATATTTCAACATGTCCGATAGGGATCATGGACTTAGGAAGGAGTGCTTCCCTCTTGATATACCATATGGCTTGTAGTTGATTCAGTTATGACCCACATTACGGTTGTAGAAGATGAATAATAGTCGACAGTTGGCGAACGGTTGCCCATGTACATGGTTGGGCTGAATCTCTAGATGAAAAGATTGGTAATCATAGGAAAGGGGGCAAAACCACCTATATGTCATCAGATGTTTGACGTGGGTCACAGGAGTTGAGGAGCCATGGAAGACGTCGACCTCGTAGAGTCATTGAGGACATGGACTATATAGAACTGCCAGAAGTGCGGGCTTGGTGGAGTCATAGAAGACGTGGATGATGTTTGAACGAAAGAGACGTGGCATTGTGGGAGTCGTGGATGGGGGGGTCCACTTTAGGTATTCCGTAGGGACACGTGTGTCACTACCATATTTTTTAGGAAAGGATACTTTGGTCATTTCATAATTTATTAATTATTGTGCATGTTAAATATTTAATTATTGTATGATTTATTTATTGTTAGATGTTATATTATATTTTTGGACTTGTGTTAATGGATCTAACAAGTTTAGAATTGACTCTTGGACCAACATTTATTTTAGTTAGACTTGAGCCCAATAACTAGCCCAATTCATTAGTTAGTAATTTAATTAGTCAAACCATTAGGAATAGAACCTTCCTTCCTTAATCCTTTTCTTCATGACAAGCCCACAAAAATATATTATACATTATATATTTCTTGGAGGCCAAGTAAAAGGGGGTCGGCCATAAGAGGAGAAATTCTTTCTCTCCTCTTCCCTCTTTCTATTCCAAATTAGATCTACAATTGTTCTTCCCCAAATTCCCCTCCCCTCCACTAAATCCTTACCAAATCCCTTCCAATTTCTTCCCTACCTCACCATTAGAAGCTTTAGAAGGAAGGAGGGGTCAAGGATCTAGAAGAAGAAGGAGATTGCACAAGTTGAGGGCTCTTGCATCCAATTAGAAACTTATATTGGGAATCCATCTCCTAATAGGTATAATTCAGACTTTTCTTGCTAATTAGACTCTAAATCTGTATTTAATTATTAGAAACCCACCTATGTACTAGGGCTACCTATAAGAAGAAGAATTGACTACTAGGGACCCCTATTATGAATGTCATGATGTATTTTGTGTTCAATTTGGGAGAAATTCGAGATTGGTACACTATGTATTTATCAATAGGTCAATTGGACCAAATTGATATATGTTTGATTGTGTGAGACTAGTGTCGTATCCACAATTGTATACGAGTAGGGCGTGTCATGATATTTGGTGCTACGGATTGCTTTGGGATTTTTTACTTCGATACGGGGGGTATGCATATGTCATATTTTGACACGGATACGTAGTTGAGAAGCTAACACTTTGTATTGCTTAGAAATATGATTCTAGACTTGCTTATATCATTGGTGATGCATTGGGTGATATGTTGGGGTCATATTACAAGTGTATCATAGAATTAGTGTGATACGGGTGCGATGCACTCCACGTGTTTGATAAATTATTTCATATTCTATTTGTGTTGTTTGTATCTATTTTATAAGGTATGATATATATATATATATATATATATATATATATATATAGTGTTCAGATTTTTGGACGGTGGGAGGGTTTACCAGAGCTTTGAGGAGATGTTGTGTACTGCTTTAAGTATTAGTCATCTAGTTATAGGGGAGTGCATGTCCATAGGAGTATATGTCATATTGATAGCAAATTTGGGGAGCAACACAGTGAGCAGTGAGATGGGGAGAGATGTGCACTCATGTTCACAACAAATATGTACTGTCGGGTCTATACAGATGGTCTATTGCATACTGTACAACAGTGAGCACAGGGAGATGTGGGTGCTGCGGCAAAATTCACAGGGTTTGTGCACACCATCATTCACAACAGGGTATGATATTAGGCAGCAGCAATTTGAAGTTGTATTTAAACTTGAGTATCACAACAGGCGTTAGAAGATTAGGGAAATCTTTGTGTATCTTATGTGTATCAACTGTGGTTGTGTGTAGGCGAGGAATAGATATAGGTATCAGTTGTGAGTAAGATTTATATTAGTTAGAATCAGATTTGTATGGGGGTTATATCAGGTGTGGCAATTAAGGATGGTCTCAGTATACTGAGCTCGAGTTGATCACACTACAACTAAGGGCTTGATGTTAGTATAGCTTGGTATCAGTAGTATACTGATGGGGCTTGGGTTAGTACCTTCAGTAGGAAGGTATTGATGTATATATGATAGGGAATATCAGTAGTGGCGGCATTAGTTTTTAGTCTATTGTATTTATGTATTGCAATGTGTGTATCACTGACTGATGAATGTATCAGTTAGATGCATTGTTAGTGAGTGCTAGTTAGTAATTATCAACTAGGGTAAAGTTAAAATTTTACTTAGTTGAGTTAGATATCAAGTTACAATATTAGAATCAGTTAGAGTAAGCTAATTTAGTATAATAGTCTAGTGTCATCTAGCATTAATATTGATATTAAGTTGGTATAAGTTATATTAAGTTAGTAGCAGTTATTGTAAATTAGTAAGTCATGATAGTTTAAGTTAAGTACTAATTGTATAGTATTAAATGTCAGTCATTAGTTATAAGTTAGTGAATATTAGTTTTATTCCTAAAATAGTTGGATAATTATATACTAGTTAGAGTATATTTATATATGACTTGATACAAAATTATACTAGTAGTGTACGTTTTAGCTATGATATTATCCATACACTAAGTTAATGACCAATATGAGCCTAAAACATTAGTATGGACCTAGTTTAGCTAGAATAACCTAGTCTTGACCTAGAAATCATATTAGTACATCATTTTACTCATTTATCACTTTATTGCACCCAAGTGACATGATATTTCATATATAGGTCGGTGTGACACCAGCTTGAGCACCGGGTTACATCAATTGCTCAGGACCAAAGGCGAGTATATTCTCTAACAGTTTCTAGTTTATGATATCCTCTATGTTTCTTATATTTAGTTTAGATATTCTTGAATTTTTTGACACTTGGTTTCACGGATTGGTATTCCTGAATCCCATCATGAGATGTTACTCCTGGTAATTCCTGGCATATTTTTTGTGCGAGCCCCATTGTTCTTGTACATGTATGGACACTGATTCATGAGAAGATTAGCTCCCTTCTCAGAGAATCTCCTGTCATAGAATGTCATGGATTGGATCTACTATACCAGTCGGGGGCGGGGAGTATGTAGTATAGATATGTGATTATACCCCGCAGTTCTTATTTTTCTTGTATAGTATTACTCATACAGTGCACATATGATTAACTAGGCCCGTGATTCTTGAGCAGTACCTAAGCCAATCACATGTTGTCTTTAGTACTTACTTAGATGTGTCTCTTGATTCTATATGATGTTCGTATCTCTTGTATGTATTTTCTGTATTTTTATATTCCTGTATATTTCTACTATGTTCTTTTTATCTTATATATGCTCTCTATTTACTATTACATAGTTTTTATTATTCATTGGAACTGCTGCTAGAAGTATACTTTTCTCCTTTCCTGGCTGGATATATTTTTTTTAGATGACACTGAGGAGTGGTATCCCACTCACTATGGGCCTCAGGACGTAGTTGGCTTAGAGCTAGAGACTGTGGCTCAAGAGAGACTCATCCTAGTTGAGACAGAAGATACTTTACCAGTAGCTTAGTAGATAGACTTATATTGTACTGGAAATGTCTCTAGCTTTGACAGTTGTTACTTTATTATATTTGGTGACTCATTAGATATTATTTCTGTCTTGTGAGTTATATTTTGACTCTTCAGTTCTTTATATCATATTTGTGCGTTGTTCTATCTTATAGTTTTGTTATCAAGTATTCATATTTCATTGGTGGTATTATTTACCTTGATGATCATTATTGTTAGATAGTATTGTTTACCAAACAACGTTCTACCGTCGATGTTGCGGCGTAGGCTGGGCATTGATCACGTACTCGTGTCCCTACACCCGGTGTGGGTTATGACAACGTGGGAGCTGCTGGGCTTCATTCCATAGAGGGAGACCCAAAAATTATGCAGTACTGGAAGGAGAGAAATCCTCAACATTTATGGCTGACTTGGCCAAAATGACAGTTTGTAGGCTTGAAGTGACGTGCCATCTGCAACGTGTGGCCGATCACGTGGATATGACGTACTGAGTTCTTCTTTTCTTCTGCTGGAGGGTGCTGGCTGGAGTCTTCCACGGAGATGATGTGAATTCTGTCTTCCATGGGTAATGAGGCACTGGGTCTTCCGCTGATGTCTCTAGGCTCTGGGCGCTTCCGTGGGGACCTCTTGGAGTCATCGATATGGCTCCACCACAGGCATATGGACATAGCCTTGCCCACGAACGTGGTGAGGAGGTGCCACATCTCTTTGGTAGCTTGCCGTAGGTCCCGATAAGGTAAACTACTAGAGGGACATGCCGATGGTGATTGGAGGGCTGGCCAGAAAGACGACGGAGGTAGTTGTCATCGCTTGGAGTCAATGGAATAAGATCGAGATACGGTGGAGAGCTCGATATCTTAGAGACTCGGCTCGAGAGGCCAGCGTTGAAGTGGTGAGACAGGGAGAGCCTAGACGAGCGGGTGGGAAAAGGAGGGGGCGATGGGTTTCTTTGCTCGGTGAGAGGTCAACATTGGCTTGGCGCTCGACTGGCCACGCACTATGCAATGATGTACAAGTGGTGGCTGATGCTTGGGATTAGGGTTTGCTCTACCAATTGCACTCTTATATATAGTCACTAAAGAGAAATGGGATGGCCCTTATGTCTACCTGCTTGGGTAAGGTAAGGTAAGGTAAGGTAAGGGAGAGATCATTTTGTGGTATTGGTGTTGCATAGATGTTAGGAGTTTCCTGTTGGTTGAGGCAAGTTAAGCGTGGGCAAGGGTTAAGGCCAAATGCTACAAATCATTATGTATGGGTTAAGAACCCAATATAAAATTTATATAAAATATTTGGAGAAGATCCCACATTTATGTATATAAAAAAAATAAATAAATAAATAAATATCTCAAATGGCTTATATATTATTTAAAGAACGATGATGGGAATTTATTAACAACCAAACTAAAGTTGCTTAAGGAAAGCTATGAACACAACTAGGATAGTAGCATCACAACTACATTCCAGAGTACTAACTTCATAATTATTAATCATTTATAAAATTTAATTTGGGGAGGGGGTTTACATCTACCCACCTTAGAATAATTTTGTCCTCAAAATTTAAAAGAAACTAAAATTCAAATCCTATCATCTTATCAAAAATATTTCTTTATCGCTCAAGTATATTTCTATTTTATGTTTCACTACCTTCTCGAGAGTGATGGTTTTGTGTTGAAAAAAAAAATGTTACTTCCTTTATCACTGGTAGGTATGTTCAGCCCAGATTCATCAAAGATACTTCCGTAACACTATCAATTTCAGTCCCTGACCCTGGTTTCCTCTTTTTTTATGAATCATCTTATATTCTAAAACCATTATTTGATCTCTGCTCAAAAATTTGTCATAGAATCTACTAATGATATGCCAATAATCTCTCAAGTGTGTCAAATCCAAATCCTTTAGTCTACAGTTATAACCATTATCCCACCTTCCAAAAAACCCCCTTTTTCATTCATTTATATCAAATTGATTTCTCATCCTTTCGTCTACAACCATATGCACCTCCTTATAGAGGCATGTGTCATCGTCAAGACTTAGTTCCTTACCCTGATTAATGCGTATACCTTATATTTCCAGCACCAAAATTTTACTTTTTGATCACACTTTGTAGCTATAGCCATCTTGTTTCTCTATTTTGTATTCAATGACATCAACCCTATTTTCCAACAGTTCCTCAAGTCCAAGATAATTTCTCGATAGAATTCACCCTCAATTACAAGTGGTATTACAACCTAAGTTTTCATGTAATCCTCTATAAATGTTGTCCATCAAAATATTATCAAGTATCTTGTCAAGTTGAAGCACTTGATACCAACCACTTGTAGCCATATTTTTCCAAGAATTTATTCTTCCCTAATTCCATCTTATACTGATTTGTGCCTAAATTTTTTTATTATTTTTCTTACGACTCGAGTTTTCTTCTTCTTCTTTTTTTATCAATCGTTCATCGTCAAACTTTGAATGTAATCACAACCATCTCATTGCCCTTATCAACTTAGCCATTCCCATTAATTTATATTCTTGATAACTACTACTAAATCACACATTTTCTAATCTATTCCAAAACTTACTCCTAGACAAAACTTGTTATTACACTCAATCCAATCCTAGAAACCATACCATATCAAAACTATTTCCCTTAACCACCCAAACATCATATTCACACATCAATCATATCTAGCATTATATCTATAGTTCTATCATCTAGGTTGTTGGAGCCGCATTCTCGACCTTAACCTATGCCATTTATCCTCTAAAACCTTCTGTACCCAATGTTACCATTATTTTACTGATTAGAAATAGTTGCTACCCTTAGAACTCCTTTAAATATTGGTTACATTACCCTTTTCTAGGCAATACATTCTTAACTAATTTCCAACATTTATGTCCTTAAGTCCAAGTAATTGTCATCATCCATGAACACTCTATAGTCAAACGTAATCGATCTATCATACTTAGCCTAGAAGTTTCACTCATGTGGCTACTAAGGAATCATGCTAACTAACATCATAACCACGCAATAACATAACCTAGTTAGACGATATAATATATCTGCTTAGGTTGACGAGTCCAGTCATCGAGGAAAATAACAAGGGCCTCACTACCAAAATAAGGCAAATTAGCGACACAGGAAAGAGTCACCAAATCGCTAAATTATGTCGCTAATACTAAGTAGCGGCATATTTAGCGACGTTTTGATTTAGTCGCCAAAAAGCTACTAGCTGATCAAAACAGTCTCAAAAAATATCGTCGTAGCGACATAATTTAGCGACGTTTAAAAGTCGCAAGAATAGCGACTCTTAGCATCTTAGGACGCCAAATTTCTGACATTTTATTTTAGTCGGTAATTGTCCTTAAATTTAGCAACAACTTGCGACGTAATCAGGGACGAAAAGCTGACATGGCAAAAATTGTCATGTCAGCAATATTTAGCGACGTTTAGTGACGATCAGCGACGTAAAATAAAATTTAACAGTTTGGCGATATTATTAGCGAATCCTATGGACGTCACTGAACGTCACTAAACATCGTTGACCGTCGCTAAGATTAAAAAATAAATAAATAAATACCTACAATATCACAGTATAACATGCCTGCAGTATGATCATATTTTGAATAAATAGACAGGCCCGGAGCAACCCTCCATTAAATTCCCTGGGTTTGTCGATCCCTTCGGTGGAACACACAATACCGATACAATCACACAACAACAATGATAAAATAAATCAATAAAAAGCTCTAAGGCCCGAATGTAGTCACACAATATCCAGTCACAATAACAATGTACAAATAAGTCACACAATAAAAGTGTACAAATAATAAGTACAAACTCCCATGAATAGGCTAATACACACATGTCCAAAAAAAACTACTACTGATTAGGAGAGGAGCCGCGTCGAATCTGAGATAATCAGGCGTCAAAGTTCTCATGTGTAAGCGTCACGGAACCCGATGCAGGAGTCGATGTAGATGATGATCCAGGCAGACCAGGAGGACGTCGTTGCTCCAACTCTGTCAGTCGAGCGTCGCAAGTATCCATGACAGATAATAACATTCTAGTACTATGCTCCAGTCGCTCGTCCATCTGAAGATGTGATGCATGCATCCTCGAAAGTGAAGCGTATATGGTCTCCACTCGCTTGCTCATCTCAATATGTGATGCCTGCATCCTCGATAGTGTGGCACCTACGGTCAACTATGACTCCTGCGGCGACGTCACGTTGTGCCCTTTCGACGTAGCCAAATTCCTCACCTCCATGATGCTACTCTCCAGCGATTCAAAATGTGCTATGAGAGTCGCATCGTCCGTCTATGGTTGCGCTGTACAATAATCCTCTGTATTAACTTGTCACGCAAAGATGTGATCGGAAGTTCAACTCTCTCCTGGACTCGCTGCAACTCCTGGGAGGGCTGTGGGGTATCCATATCGACAGAGGGTGTCCTAGAGGACTGTGATGCAACATAGGTGTTGTAGGATCCTATATCATTGTACGTACCCCTATGTAGACCAGTAACGGCTCTTATCCACCGCTCGTTATCCGACGGAGCTGGGTGGGTCGGGGGTTCCGAGGAACTACCCCCCTCTCCAAGTGTAGGCTGGGTCAACTCTTCGTGGAGCCTCCTATACTCATCCTAGAAAAATATGTATCTATCGATAAGCATACTACTTACTCTATATCTTAGGTACTTATTACTAATTACATGTATTTTTGCTAAGTTATATCAAAATTAACATAACATAAGAGTAATAGTTACTTAGCTCTGTGTCGTCCTATCACTGATAAGTTGTCCCCCCTTCCTATAAGTGGCGAGGAACATTGTCACCATATTCGTATCCTCACCCCTCTGGACCTGTTAAGAAATATATTATTTGTTATTAAAGTTAAAAATTAGGCACGATAATTAAAAATTGTACGTATACAATGAAAGACGTACCAAATAACGAAAATGTTCTATCATCAGAATCGATCCACCACACCACTTTCCCGCCCTCTGTCGAGACGCCTTGGCCTTCTCCGACTTTTTCTTATACCTATCCTCGTTGAATCTATCCCTCATCGCAGTCCACTATTCAGGTTTGATCCAGCCTTGGATAGGTTTTCCTTCGCGATCATGAGCCTTCTGATAATTTATAGCATCACGGATGAGCTTGGTGACGATGGAAGAAAACTGCTGCTCAATCTGTGCGGCCCGGTGTGGTGGATAGAAATATGTTCTCTACAAGAAGTACAATAGTTAGTTATAAAATATTAATATAAAAATATTAATGATGTTAAAATCAAATATACTTTTACCTTGAAGTGCGCAAACCATAACGTCTTTCTTTCTTCCGAGGCATCCAAGTAGTTTATCCATGGCCCACCATAGTTTTGTCTCAAAAAATGTCCTAGTGATCTCTGTACCGTCGGAGGACGATATCTATATATACATTGATAATTAAACTCATTAAAAAGTTTATATATATATATATATATATATATATTCAAATAAATAACTAATTAACTTACTTTGAAGGGCCATCGGCCCAAATCTTCATTCTCGTCTCATTCGACGGAGAGCACGGAGGATCGCTCTGATATGGAGATAGAGACGGCTCGACCGCCATCTCCTCCTCTATCTACGTGGTACCGTCTGTAGCAGGAACACTAGACAGAGCAGCAACTCTAGACGGGATACTCTCGGGCCTGGAACTGCTGGTCCCAGGAGTACTGCTGGTCCCAGGAGTACTACCACGTGCGGTCGTCACAGTCACAGTCTGAGGTACTGCTGGTCGATAGTATGGAATACTCGGGGACGAGGATCGGAAAGGAGTATCCGTGTCCTAAAGAGGACGTCTAGAGGATCTACCACGGGAATAGGATCTGAGTCAATAAGACATATCTTAGAATAACATATAATAATAAAACAAATATATAGAGATATTTAGATTACATGACAGAAAGAAATACACAGAAGTTGTGAACTAGGCCATAATAAAAGTCTAAATGATAAAACTGTCACCATCACAAAACATAAGTATGTATCACCATCATAAACATAAGTATCACAGAACTAGGCCACAAATAAACAGAGATAAGTATGTATCACTATCACAAATATAAGTATCACAAAACTAGGCCACAAAAAAGTAGAAATAAATTTTATTTAAATTTCAATCATCATCTAAAAATTTATTTTGTTCGTCTTCCTCCTCCTTCTCCTCTTACTCTTTATCTTCACTTTCATCTACTTCATCATCCTCTTCTGATACTTCTACCTCTTCTACTTGATAAAATATGTCATAAGTAACTTCAATTGAGTCCACATCTACAATATTTGCAACAAGAGGTAGGTTGTCTTCCTGATAAGTTATTTCGTCAATGTCAAAGATATTTTTAGCTTTAGTCTTACAGACTTTCCACCAATCCGACCTCCAGGTTTCTCGTTTAGGATAAGTTGTGAAGTATACTAGCTGAGCCTAACTTGATAGAACAAATGGTTCATATCCTTGATATTGACGCCGGTAGTTTATGTCCACAAGACCATGCTTGTCAATTTTTCAACCTTGATCTTGGATGGGATCGAACTACTAACACTTGAATAACACAATCTTAGCAGGCTTTGTGGCATAATTATATGTCAACTCTAAAATATCTCGTAAGACGCTAAAGAAATCAGTGCCTGAATCTACCTCTTTATAGTTTGAAGATTTGATACACAAACAACTATTTTTCGTAGAATCGAGATCCAGGAAGTTGTCTCTTATTGGGGCAATTGTTGACTTGAACCTAAATCCATTCACAGTAAGTTGGCCAGATTTTGACGGCATAAATTGGTCCCTTCGTTAGAGTTCTAATAGATTCATTCTCAAGTATTTTCTCTGAATAATTGACCCAAATATCAAATAAGCGATATTAAGTTTAACGTTAATTGTGCAAGTATACATACACAAAAAGTAATTACCGAGATCCTTACATATGCTGTCAACCATGAAGGAAAATAAAGTCTCATTTTCTATTCTACTTCTTCATCTGTTATGTATGGTCTACTCGACCATACCGTATCATTTTATGTGCAAAAACACAATGAAGCATAGGCGGGTTAGTGTAATAGTTGTATTAAGATGACGTAAATATCAACATATTAATTACTTACCCCTCTAGTTTCTCTACCTCATCCTCGTCACAGTTGAGTAATATATACAAGTAGCGGCCCTAAGTTCATCGTCATTCAGATATCTCTTCTTTATTTTACCCGAGGGCTTTCCGAAAGCATCGAATACTTTCAGTATTGCCTCATTAGATTCCTAATACCCGTTGTCATTTCTGGGAGCTCTCGTTCTATTAGTAGCAATATGAGGCTTGAAATACATCGAACAAAAGTTTATAATCTTCTCCAGAACATAGGCTTCACAAATAGAACCCTCCACCCGTGCCTTATTTTTTTACCTTCCTCTTGAGGTGGTTCAAATGTCGCTCGAACGGGTATATCCACCGATAACCGATAGGTCCACCAACGCATGCCTCATAGGAAAGATGAATCAAAAAATGCTTCATGGAGTCAAAAAATCTAGGAGGAAACACTATCTCAAGCTTGCAAAGTATCACCGCAATGTCCTTCTTCTGTTTTTCTAGATGATCGACAAGCAACTTAGTAAAATAAAGATCTCTGAAGACTATGCTAAGCTCTGTCAATGGATCCCAAATTATCTGCGGTAAGAATTCCTTCAATACAACAAAAATTAACCTCTCTATAAATATGTAACAATCGTGGCTCTTCATACCCGTCAGTTTGTTCTCCTTTGGGTCGACGCATCTTCTCAGATTCGATACGTACCCATCTAAAAATTTTAGGCCCTGGATCCACCAACAAAGTCTTCCTTTTTCCTCCTTGTCCAATGAGGAAATTGACTTATGTTGTATCACCCTATCATTTTCTTCCTCTATCAAATGCAACGCAGGTCGTCTGCATATTTCTTCTAAGTCCAACTTGGCCTTAGGATTGTCTTTCGTCTTTTCCTTTATGTCCATCACAGTATTAATTATATTGTCAAACATATTTTTTTCGATATTCATGACACCAAGGTTATGTCGGATCATATTGGTGCTCCAATATGGCAGGTCCCAGAATATGCTCCTCTTCGTCCAGTTATGAGTTTGACCAAATCTACCACACTTGTACCTCATTGTAGGATCTTCGATAGCACTTGGAAAATCTCTGAACTCCTCCCATATCGTGTCTCTGGACCACCTTGATGGTGGATCGGCCTTCTCCACAACACCGGCATAGAACGCATTAAAGTTCCTCATGAACGGATAATCTTTCGGTAGGAACTGTCGATAAAAATCAAAGAAGCACAATTTTCCTTCATATTTAAAATGGAAAGCCTTAGTAAGGTCCATGCAATACAGATATGGAAAGCCTCCGATAATATTCCATAGGCCAAAAAGTTATTGATGGTCCACATAAGTGCTGCCCTTATCTAAAAATTCTGCTTTCTGGAAACATCATACGTGCTGGCGCCTGCTTTCCATAGCTGATTCAACTCATCTATCAATGGCTGTAAGTACACATCAATATTTCTCTTGGGATTGTTTGGACCCAAAATAATATAGGTTAGAAACATATAAGGAGTCTTCATGCACATCCAAGGCGGTAAGTTGTATGGGATGACAATCACAGGACAACACGAATATTGGGATCCTGAAAGTCCAAATGGGGTAAAACCATCGGAGGAGAGCCCCAATCTGACATTACACAGATCCAAAAAAATTGGGATACTCTCGATCAAAGTGCTTCCATGCTTCTCCATCGGATGAATGATCCAACACTCATTCGATCTGTTCCCACATGTGCCAACTAATTTTTTTGGCAGTCTCCTTCACCATAAATAACCTCTGGAACTGTCGTGTCAAAGGAAGATTGTAAACCCCCTCACCCAAAATTAGGTTTACTTGGCTTATATTGTGGAATTAGGGCTAGTTTAAACCAATTAGAATTTAGAACATGACATTTGATTTAACTGTACATTATTTTATCGTGTAGCGCACCTCACCGTTGCTTCGATCATTGCACCTCACTAGCTATTGCCTATATGCAAACTTTACAACCCTGTCCTAGACATGACCACCATCCATTTTGACCCCGGTATAATTTATAATTATGCTTTCTGGTGTAACATTTTAGTCGCACAATAAACGTCGCGGACGTTATTTCGTAATTCTAAATAAATCCCATCTTTGTATCCATGTGCGTCCCAATCAAAATTGGAGACATAATCTTGACCGTTTTGTACCACCCAAATTTTATTAATATTCTACACTGTATCTTCTATGCTCCAGACATTTGTGTTCGACCTAATTTTATCCCCAGGTACTTCTAATTAATTCCAAAATATCGTGCACATTAATTTTAATTAATTAAATCTAATTTTCACCTTTGGGTAATTTTTCCAATTATTGGGGGCTATTATGCAAAAATGCATTGAGGTGTCCCCACAGTTGGACAATACGTGAAGAAACCCAATTTTTCCTTCACGTGGATTTTTTCGTAATTTTTCGGGATTTGCAACGCGCGCATATCGCCTCGTATATAAATCTATCATTTTATTTAATTAATGTAAATTTTAGCTCCCCCAACATCCCCATGTGAGCCCAAAGCCCATACCAAGGAGTGTTGACCAAGCCTTAATCCTAGGTCAAACCGAAGCCCAAATTTCTAAATGTATAAAAATTTCTTTTTCAATTTTCATCTTGACCTAAATTAAATACCAAAAACCTAAATCTAAATAACTACTCAGCCGACAACCTCTCCCCTTACTATTCCTCCTTCTTCCACCTCCCGATTCTTCCCCGTCGGAGACCCTACTGCAAGAGCCACCTCTTCCCCTCGCCGGAGAACAAAGCCATGGCCACCCAGCACCTGACTCCTCACAGCCCCTACCTCCCCGTCGTCTTTCTCTCTCCTCCGGCCCCGCTTGGAACACCACCACCACCACCCCGCTCCCTTGCTCTCCTCCCTGTACCTTGATCCCCGGAGCAGCCGAACGGACCGCTGCACCACCGCCTCCGACTACCTCCCATCCACCCTGCCATCTCCTCCCATCCTATCGACCTCCCCCTTCCGTCTCCCCCGATCCCCCCAAGCCCACTGGAGCACGATCCGAACTCGGACCACCACACCCGCAGTCACCCAAGCCACCACCACCATTGTCATCCTCCCCTCCTCCTCCTTCGACTGGCCGAACTCCGGCAGTAGTCACCACCACCACCACTTATATTATCACCACCACCACCATTAACACCCAGTCCTTCGCCACCCTGCTCTCTGCCTCTCCTCCTCCTCGACGTCTCCCCCCCCCCCCCGAGCTGCACCTTGGCCACCTCTCTCGAACCCGAGCCTCCCCTCACCTGGCCGGACTCTCCTTCGATGGCCGGAGTTCAGCAATCACCACCGTCATCATTAGCATCAACACCATCTCCAAGTCATCATACTAGCTATCACCATCACCATTACTATCATCCTCGACAACGTAGTCATCATCATGGTAATCATCATCATTGTCCTTGTCGTCACCATTGTCCACGTCGTTATCATCATCGTCTTACCCTAATCATCGTCGTATCATCCACACCCTATCACCATCATCATCTCATTAACACCTCATCATTATTAATACGATCATTAAACACCATTACCCAAAATTAACATCTCATCCTAGTCATCACCATCAGCCCAATCATTGTCCTAGTCATCCTCCCATCAATCACCGTATCATCACCCCCTTAACTATTATCATCCACATTATCGCCATCGTACCAGTCATCATCCATATCACCACCAATATCATAATCATCTCCATGGTAGCATCAGCAACCCCTTTACGATCATCATCATTGACCTAATCACCCTCGTCCGCGTGTTCATCATAGACTGTCACCCTTGCCAGACAACCCGTAACATTCACCCCTGATTCTCGTACTTGTATACGCTAATCTGTTGGTTTTATCCGTGCGACTTCTGGAGTAGGTTATTGGTGCTACGCAGCTCTCTTACCAGGCAAGTATACCTTGCCTTTGTTGTACTGTTTAAATTCCATATTATTAGTTGTATGTTTATATTATATAACTGTGTGCGTCCGAGAGAGACTCGTGTACAGTCAACGGATGCATTGACGTTAGGACTTGTGTCTGACCTAGTGTCTAGCGGACCCATCTAAAGTTGAGGAGTTATCAATATGACTTCCCAGGCCTTGACATATTTCTTACACGTGTTGTGAGTCTCATGTAGGGCACGACCCTATGTATGTGGTTGGCCACCTGTACGTATAGGCGTGCGACGGATAGGGTATAACTGCTAATAGTGATGCATGTTAGAAGACTTAGCAGTTATTAGTAGGCGGAGCATAGACTAGCGTGGTACGATGGACCCATCCTTGTCCTTGTTTGGTTGTAAGGATGGACTATTGCTCTAACGATAGACTATGAGCCAGAGTTACGACGCCGAGGCGTAGTAGCTGACGAGTGTTGTGGATACATGCTTAGGTCATTGGGCGGGGAGGACTACTAGTAGGCGTATGGGACACCCACTTCATTTATTCAGATTCCCCGTTCGACGGAACGGTATGACGTTATATACTGGCAGATTACCCATTCTTCGGAGCGGTATGGACGTTATATTATTCAGATTCCCCGTTCTTCGGAGTGGTATGGACGTGATACTATGCAGATTCTCCCTTCTTCGGAGTGGTAGGACGTTATTATATTGCAGTACGCCCTTGTATTGGAGGCATATGTGGCATATACTAGCCAGTTGTCACAATTGGTGAATTATGTCAGCATATGTCTAGCCTACACCTTCCCATATACTCACAGTTGTCCTCAAATTGTATTTCACTTAGATAGTTAGGTCACCCCGGAGTTATTTATTCAGTATTTACTTTATGGCATGCTTTTATATATCTTGTTATGTCCCTCTGAGGACCTGGTCCCTTTCCAGGTGTATTGTTCATGAGTATTCGCAGGAGCAAAGATCCGGACTGGTTGCGTATGTTCCGAGGAGTCCTCTCTTCGAGCCACGTGATTGTTTGTTATGGTACTTATATTGTGTTTATCTTGTTTATTCCATATTCTAGTTCGGCAGTGGATTTGTTTTCATCTGACTGTCATCATTAGATACTTTCCATTGAGATCTAGTTTCACAGCTAATGGTTATTTAATTATATTAAATTTTTTGGATGAGATCTAGATTATACCATGTGACTTGCGTTGGATTTATACCACTTATGGATTTTGCTATTCATATTACAGCGTACGTGTGTTGTGGTTTCCATATATTGGATTGCCATACTCATACGGCTGGCATGCTTACATGTCCTAGTCCTACGTATTTTGGGACTGGGGCATGACATATTTTTTGTGGTGGCACATGCAGGTCAGAGCATATTGTCTCGGTTACGTTACTGTACCGAGCAAGCCTGCAAATAGGATTAGAGTATAGGATCCCATCCACAACTGACTGTGACTCATCCTCTTTCCAATCCATTTCGTTGAATAATTGTATCCTGCTTGATTCATGTGCCTATCCATTAGTTCCTTGAGTGTAGCCTTCTCCTAGAAAATAGAAGTCCCTGTTGTTAGATAATAAGTAGGGTAACTCTCCTATTAAGAGTAACTAGAACCCTGACACGTTACTAAGTTTAGAATATTTAAGTAAACCCTAGTATCCTTATCTAAAGAATGGCTTACCATTATTCCTTGACATAATTATGAATGACTTAAGAGTAGTATAGGCACTACTAGAGCTAGTTAGAGATTTGACCCTAATGTTTGACCCTCATATTGAAGAACCAATATAAATCCGAGATTGAATGTAGGGACAGAACCTAATTTGTATAGTGAGATAATGTTAGGATATAGATCCTTGTCTTGATATTAGCAGACAGTACCTCAGGAAGCCCAGAGCAACGAGTATGACACTCCCCTTGGTCACACCTCAAATACGGAGAATTGCTCGCCACCTTCTACTTAGGAAACCATGATATTATCTTGAGTCCCTCTATTTTAATTTCATATCTTGTTCCCCTGCAACCTTAACGTTCGTCAATTGTGCAACGATTTAAACTGTGTTTTTCCTTCCTTACCCTTTAACTCGTGCCACTCGACTCTTATGATTGAAGGCCAAGTGATCTTATTCTATGTTAGGATATATAGTTTGCTAGGGTTATAGTTGGTAAGTTAAACCTTGAATTATGTGCTTGGTATCTAGAGCTTGATAGTTGAGTTGTTCCTTTAGATTGTGATCTGATTATTCTTAGTTTGAAATCACGTAATTTATATCCGTAACTCGATACGAGTTATATTTCCCCTTTTTCTCTTAAAGGCCATTAACGCTTCCATTCTTACTATTGACACCTGTATTATATGAGCTATATGATTAAGATTTAAGATGACCGTGACCTACATGATACCATAGGAGACCCAAATAAGTACTAAGATCCGTTCCTCGTATAACCCAATAAGAATTTGTACTTTATTTACAAGAACCTTATTAAATTATAGGATCCGCTTAAGACTGTCACAGTATTAGTTTATTATTTTAAGTTGGATAGTATTCCTCACAACATAGTATCACATAGCCCTATTGCCCCTATTGATGAAGTATAATAGGATGACACAACTTTAGACTTGCGTAAGAAGATAGTGTTTATTCAGACTGTAGAAATTAAAAGTCCATACCCTATGTGGTTGACTAGCGACTTAGACAAGGAGTGAGAATGACAACTGTAGAAATGGTAGAACCTTAATGTTGTATCTTGTTTGGCTTTGTGAACTTAAATTATTTTTGTACCTCCTTTCATCATAATCTAGCGTACTTATGTTTTTGTACTACCTCGACTTATGCTGCTATTATAGCCTAGTTTTGCAAGCTCATTCTTTTATCAAGCATGTTCATGACACATGTATTATTGGACGCGTACACTAATACATTTTAGAATTAGTGTACTACGGTCTGATCAGCCATAGTGTACTTGGATCGCCCTTCGCATAACTATTTTGCGTGGATTGAGATATATAGTGATTAGTAGACAAATGCACTTGTCCTCTAGATATGTCTGAGCATATCGTATCTGTTACATAACTGTACCGATGCGAGCATATGAATAGGAATTATCCAAAATCGGATTACAATCCACAACTGCCTTGACATTCCCATTGAATTATTTAAACGCCTTGATCCCAATACTCCTAATCTATTACCCCCCTTGAACTATTTATTTTTGTTTTCCGTCTTCCCTTATTTCGGAAAGACGAAACCTCATGCTTAGCATAAGTTGATACACAAATAGTATTAGATGTACTCTATGGGCCAAATACATTATTTGACAAGTATTTTGTAACCAAGGGCATATTCCATGTAATATAATTGGTGTTAAAATTTTTGAGGATTGAGTAACAGGATTAAGTAAAATTTGAGGAATAAGACTTTCTAAATGTAAGAGCCTTATGTGATAGATGGGTAAATTCTAAGTTGGGTAGCAGTCGCATTGACAACTTGAGAGAAAATTTCTTTTAGATGGTGATCAAGCAAGATTGGATTGGGAGATGCGAGTCATTTTAATTTTTGAGAATTTTTAGAAGAATGATTAAGATGATGATGATTCAATAAATTTTAGAATCTTGATATTGCGGACCAAATATCTATACTTGAGCGCATGATTTAAATTTTGGATATTGAAGGATTGAATCATTTATTTAAATTTTGGGGATAAATATAAAAATCTAGATACAGGCAATTGGTGAATTAGAATTCAAATTTCATAAATTGAGGCCTTAAATTAAAAGTCAAATATTGATTGTGGGATTACCTATTTAAAAATATTGAGGATATAAATTGAATTTAAGAAATTGAAGAGTGCAAAATTCACAAGTTGAGGATAGAAATAATAATTGATTATAATTTTCTAGAGGAAACTTTAACAGTTGAAGATTGCGGTATAAATTCTGACTTGGGATGTCATAGATATTTGAATTAGATTGGATGTGGATTATTAAATTGAGAATGGAGAAGACAACGCGATGTGTTGATGTTCGATTTAAACAATGGTCCAATTTGAAAGAGATTTCGATGGATTTGAATAAGTTAAATTTTGGAAGAGATTGCGATTTAACTTGCCTTATGTACGAAAGTGAAGGAGTTAAACCAATTATGCTTTATTTTAATTTTGATGACGAAATTATTTTTAAGTTGGGTAGATTGTAAACCCCCTCACCCGAAATTAGGTTTACTTGGCTTATATAGTAGAATTAGGGCTAGTTTAAACCAATTAGAATTTAGAATACGGCATTTGATTTAACTGTATATTATTTTATCGTGTAGCGCACCTCACCGTTGCTTCGATCATTGGAGCACCTCCCTAGCCACTGCCTATCTGCAAACTTTACAACCCTGTCCTAGACATGACCACCATCTATTTTGAGCCCGGTATAATTTATAATCATGCTTTCTGGTGTGACATTTTAGTCGCACAATAAACATCGCGGACGTTATTTCGTAATTCTAAATAAATCCCATCTTTGTACCCATGTGTGTCCCAATCAAAATTGGAGACATAATCTTGACCATTTTGTACCACCCAAATTTTATTAATATTCTACACTGTATCTTCTATGCCCCAGACATTTGTGTCCGACCTAATTTTATCCCCAGGTACTTCTAATTAATTTCGAAACATCGTGCGCAGTAATTTTAATTAATTAAATCTAATTTCGGCCTTTGTGTAATTTTTCTAATTATTGGGGGCTATTATGCAAAAATGTATTGAGGTGTCCCCCCCGCTGGACAATACGTGAAGAAATCCAATTTTCTCTTCACGTAGATTTTTTCATAATTTTTCGGGATGTACAACGCGCGCACATCGCCCCGTACATAAATCTATCATTGTATTTAATTAATACAAATTCTAGCCCTCCCAACATCCCTATGTGAGCCAAAGGCCCATACCAAGGAGTGTTGACCAAACCCTAATCCTAGGTCAAACCCAAGCCCAAATTTCTACATGTATAAATTACTTTTTCTATTTTCATCTTGACCTAAATTAAATACCAAAAACCTAAATCTAAATAACTACTCAGCCGACCACCTCTCCCCTTACTATTCCTCCTTCTTCTTCCTCCCAATTCTTACCCGCCGGAGACCCTACTGCCAGAGCCGCCTTTTTCCTTCGCCGGAGAAAGATGCCACGGCCACCCAGCACCTGACTCCTCACAGCCCCTACCTCCCCGTCATCTTCCTCTCTCCTTCGGCCCCGCCTGGAACACCACCACCAATACCCTGTTCCCTTGATCTCCTCCCTGTACCTCAATCCCCGGAGCAGCCGAATGGACTGCTGTACCACCGCCTCCGACTACCTCCCATCCACCCTGTCATCTCCTTCCATCCTGTCGACCTCCCCCTTCCGTCTCCCCCGACCCCCCCAAGCCCACCGGAGCACGATCCCAACTCCGGCCACCACACCCGCAGTCACCCGAGCCACCACCACCATTGTCATCCTCCCCTCCTCCTCCTTCGACTGGCCGAACTCCGGCAGTAGTCACCACCACCACTACTTACATTATCACCACCACCATCATTAACACCCAGTCCTTCGCCACCCCGCTCTCTGCCTCTCCTCCTCCTCGACGTCTCCCCCCCGAGCTGCACCTCGGCCACCTCTCTCGAACCAGAGCCTTCCCTCACCTGGTCGGACTCTCCCTCGCTGGCCAGAGTTCAGCAATCACCACCGTCATCATTAGCATAAACACCATCTCCAAGTCATCATACTAGCTATCACCATCACCATTACTATCATCCTCGACAACGTAGTCATCATCATGGTCATCATCATCATTGTCCTTGTCGTCACCATTGTCCACGTCGTTATCATCATCGTCTTACCCTAATCATCATCATATCATCCATACCCCATCACCATCATCATCTTATTAACACCTCATCACCATTAATACGATCATTAAACACCATTACCCAAAATTAACATCTCATCCTAGTCATCACCATCAGCCCAATCATTGTCCTAGTCATCCTCCCATCAATCACTGCATCATCACCCCCTTAACTATTATCATCCACATCATCGCCATCGTCCCAGTCATCATCCATATCACCACCAATATCATAATCATCTCCATGGTATCATCAGCAACCCCTTTACGATCATCATCATTGACCTAATCACCCTCATCCGCGTGTTCATCATAGACCGTCACCCTTGCCAGACAACCCGCAGCATTTACCCCTAATTCTCGTACCTGTGCACGCTGATCTGTTGGTTTTATTTGCGTGACTTCTGGAGCAGGTTATTGGTGCTACGCAGCTCTCTTGCCAGGCAAGTATACCTTGCTTTTGTTGTACTGTTTAAATTCCATATTATTAGTTGCATGTTTATATTATATAACTATGAGCATCCGAGAGAGACTCGGGTACAGTCAATGGATGCATTGACGTTAGGACTTGTGTCTGACCTAGTGTCTAGCGGACCCATCTAAAGTTGAGGAGTTATTAATATGACTTCCCAGGCCTTGACATATTTCTTACACGTGTTGTGAGTCTCATGTAGGGCACGATCCTGCGTATGTGGTTGGCCACCTGTACGTGTAGGCATGCGACGGATAGGGTATAACTGCTAATAGTGATGCATGTTAGAAGACTTAGCAGTTATTAGTAGGCGGAACATAGACTAGCGTGGTACGATGGACCCATCCTTGTCCTTGTTTGGTTGTAAGGATGGACTATTGCTCTAACGATAGACTATGAGCCAGAGTTATGACGTCGAGGCGTGGTAGCTGACGCGTGTTATAGATACAACATGCTTAGGTCATTGGGCGGGGAGGACTACTAGTAGGCGTATGGGACACCCACTTCCTTTATTCAGATTCCCCGTTCGACGGAACGGTATGGACGTTATATACTGGCAGATTCCCCATTCTTCGGAGCGGTATGGACGTTATATTATTCAGATTCCCCGTTCTTCGGAGCGGTATGGACGTTATACTATGCAGATTCCCCGTTCTTCGGAGCGGTAGGACGTTATTATATTGTAATGTGCCCTTGTATTGGGGGCATATGTGGCATATACTAACCAGTTGCACAATTGGTGAATTACGTCAGCATATGTCTAGCCTACACCTTCATATATACTCACAGTTGTCATCAAATTGCATTTCACTTAGATGGTTAGGTCACCCCGGAGTTATTTATTCAGTATTTACTTTATGGCATGCTTTTATGTATCTTGTTATGTCCCTCTGAGGACCTGGTCCCTTTCCAGGTGTATTGTTCATGAGTATTTATAGAAGCACAGATCTGGACTGGTTGCGTACGTTCCGAGGAGTCCTCTCTTCGAGCTACGTGATTGTTAGATATGGTACTTATATTGTGTTTATCTTATTTATTCCATATTCTAGTTCGGCAGTTGATTTGTTTCCATCTGACTGTCATCATTAGATACTTTCCATTGAGATCTAGTTTCATAGCTAATGGTCATTTAATTATATTATTTGGATGAGATCTAGATTATACCATGTGACTTGCGTTGGATTTATACCACTTATGGATTTTGCTATTCATATTACAGCGTACGTGTGTTGTGGTTTCCATATATTGGATTGCCATACTCATACGGCTGGCATGCTTACGTGTCCTAGTCCTACGTATTTTGGGACTAGGGCATGACATGTTTTTAGTGGTGGCCCATGCAGGTCAGAGCATATTGTCTCGGTTACGTTACTGTACCGGGCGTATGGCCTCTACGCCCTTGCCATTTGACCTCTCTTCCCGTATGAGACGGAATGCTTAGTGACAACCTCTCAATTGTCATCGCCTCTCGCAGTTCTCCCTTTAACACCAACGGTATATAGGAACCAAACTTTCTCGCGATGTTCTAAACCTAACTCATGTACTACTCTCATTCTCTCTCTCGTCATCATTTGATCTTCAAAGAAGCCTCTACTTCAATGAAAGCTTCTCCCACTCCTTATCCTTATCCTCAAAGATCGTCGTTGGTCCTTTATCATCTCTTTCTTTGGTCATTGATGGTTTAGAAAGCCGGAAGGGGGTGTCTAGATAGGAGGAGGAGCCCGAATAGGAGGAGGAGGAGGAGGAGGAGCCCGGTGGAGAAGAAGGAGCCCAGAGAGTAGGAGGAGCTCGGTGGAGTCCGGGGTCGGAGGGGGAGCACGATCATCGCCGGAGCTGTAGAGCCGAAGGGGGTCGCGGGGGGAGGTCACGCCCGCGGGAGGTCAAAATTTTTGGGAAATTTTTGGAGGGAGAGATGGAAAAAAATAAATATTGTTAACCTATATGAAAACGTTAGCGACGCCATAAAGTGACGTCGCTAAACGTCACAGATTTTATAATATTTAGCGGCGTATGAAAATAAAAGCGCTACATGTTGTTATAATAAAAATAATAGCGACGTCTGGCGACAGTTGACGACATCTTATTCCATATTATTATTTGCATCGTTGAACGTCACATACAATTGCTAACAGCGACGTCCTGTGACGTTATAAAATAATGTCGCTAAATTCGTAAAATATAGCAACGCCATAACTAAACGTTGCTAAAAACGTCACTAATTGGACATATTTTGGTAGTGCCTAAGTCTAGGGCAAGAAAACCATACCATTCTCAAGCAAGGTTAGGGTCAAGCAGAACAGGAAAGTTTAATAACAATTTTTTCAATAACGATAATTGAGTCAATCAAGATGCAGAGGACATAGTCTAGGCAAAACTCGAGAACTATATACCTTTGTGATCATGTCGCATGAAGTTACTGCCACACTAGGGTACATCTAGCTAAAAATAACTTTCTTGTTTCATAATACGACAGATGGCTGCAGTGCACCACTACCACGCCAGATAATACAAGTTCATGAACTTGTCTTCGGCTAAATCCATGAGATGTTTCCAAAAATAATTTTGTGAAATAAGCTAGAAGAGTCAATCAAGATGCATATAATGTACTTTAGGTAAAATATGTGAAGAATATACATCCATGATCCCATTATTAGAAGTTCTACCTGGCCAGTATGCCTCTGGCGCAAAAGCTCCAAATTCCGTAATACAAGAATAAAATATAGTTTCTAGAACTTGCCCTTAACCAAATCCATGAGACATTTTTTAAACATTTTTTTAAACGAGATGAGTCGATCCCTAGGTCAATAGGGAGAAGTTCAGACAAATTATAGGACGAGAAAAATATGAATACATTCATGCCGAAAGAATAGCATAAAAATAATCATGCTGAAAGGGTCCTAGAGAAAGAAGCATAAAACCCTAGTTGTGGATGTATCCTCAATTATTTAATTCCTCAATGGGTCACAGGCTTACAATAGTACAACTAACCTAGATACTACTATGACTTCGTACACTTGACGAAGACGAGACCTGTATGGACCACCACAAAAACTATGTCACGTCCCAGTCCAAAAATACGTGGGACTATGCAATGTGGCAATGGCCAGCTACGTATTCAACCAGCCTCTTGTCTTACTCGAATAAATATAAGCTATCCTAATCAGATAATGTGTCCAATCATCCATAACACACATCCACAATTCTAACTAAACCACTAAGAAACTAGGACTAGAAATAAACTATAGAAGAACGATATAGAAGGTACCATCAAGAGATACCTGGATCCCCAAAGAAGTATCCTAATAGTCATATGCCAGCACTCAGCAATAACCTGGAAAGTAACCAGGTTCTCAAAGGAACGTAACAAGATACATAAAAATATGCCTTATAAAAAATAATAAATAATTTACAAAAAAGTAAAAAGGGTCCATGTACAACTAACAACAACCAGTCTAGCTAACATATGTAATATGAAAATGAGTACAAAGTTCAATACGAGGGCTTTCTAAAAATATAATCAGTAGCTCCGAAAACGAAATCTCCCGGGGTGCATAGTCGTATGTAGCTCTGGCAATGGAATCTCCCGGTAAATAAAATTAGAGGTCCGTAACTCTAGTCATAGAAATATTTGGATAGCTATATATAGTAATACATAAATAGTGATATATGCATAGTAGCCCTCATGCCTAATGACCGTCCTCCCCACCCAATGCTACTGTCTGTGACACACCCGTGACACGTCCAGTCTGACTCTAACATGTGATACGTCAGACTATCAAGTATAGAGGTAACTCCATCAAGAAGAAGATAAAATAATTATCAGGTATGCGCATCCTATATTCCCTATATTACGAATCTGTATAATAAATCTATGTATCAGCAGGAATAATCATATAACTATACATATAAGGAAACATGTGAAACATATAGCAGTATATCCAAAATAAATGACTACTAAGAAATATATGCGTATAAATACTGTAAATCAATAGGCATTATATACTTGCCTTGGGTTGGTCCAAATACTATGATGAGACAGAGAGTGCCAAATGTTCGATCCAAACCTAAAATATGTGCTAGAGTTGCTACAGTCCTCAAGAAAATCAACCAACCCAAACAAACAACCAAGAATCATATAACCGTCTATACCTACACTAACATACAGAGGCAAGAGTCCTTATTGTCTTTATTCATAAAAACTACTTTTATATAATACTTGTAATCTAGAATTTATTTACTGAAAATACTTTATAAATACTTATATATAGCTAATAGATATTTATACTTGAAAGTCGGTACTTATTTTGTAGTAAATATTCATGCACTTTTATATATTTGCCAAAATAATTATCTTCTTGATTTTATATAATTCTCTCTAATAAAAAGATTGCCTTTATATTTTTGAACATATTTATATAGTACATATAAGTTTTCATAAAATATTAGCATAAGTTTGCATGTGTAAATATTCACATGAATTATTATAACCCATTATACATTAAAAAATAGGTATGAATAAATATAAGTACATACTTACACAGATTTTTTTTTTTGAAATGACTCATTTATTTATAACACAAAAAAATACTTGTATATAGGCTAGTTATTTATATAAACACAAGGACATATATATTCACTCTGGTAGAAGAAATTTATATACCTATATATATTTATTATCTTTATGAAATGCATATCCTCATATAACTAATTTCACACGTATATTATAAATACTTATAATTCTTATCTATAACTATATATAACTTCATGTATAGATGCATAATTAAATACAAACAACATCAATAAATGGACCGGGTTATCTGTGAATTACCAAGCTTTAAACAATCAACAACATGTTTCCTCATGCTACTCAGAAGGGAGATAGCTAGGCTTTAAACAATCAACAACATGTTTCCTTAAATACAAATAACACTAATAAATGAAGGGGGTTATCTGTGTATTGATACTAGAATATATAGATATTGGTAATTATATTAGTATAAGGTAATATATACATATATATTACTAGCATCATTAGCTATTATAAGTTATGTTTTGATAGTGATATTACAAGGTATCCTAATACCTAGTACTAGCCAATATAGCTAATATTCAAGGTATAGGCCCTAGAAGTCTAGCTATAACCTAATAATTACTAGTTTAGACTTGCAATCAACCTAGAGGCTAGGTATTGACCTAGTATGACCTAGAAATGGACTAAAAATCATATTTAATGCATTTTAGCTCTTTATCACTTCTTTACTCCCAATTGACATGCCATTCATATATAGGTGTATATGACACCAGCTCAGAAACTAAGTTATACCATTTGGTCAGGACCACAAACAAGTACATTATTTAATAGTTTTCTTATTTGAAAGTCTCTATGTACATGTATTTAGTATTAAGATATTAGATTCCTGCCACGATGGTTACACGAATTGGTATATGTGGATCTTTGTCATGAGATGCTATTGTTGTGATTACTCAGTGATCGTCGAGTCGCTCTTCGTAATTAATCAATGATTATCGTGATTATATAGACCGTGATCATAGTACATAATATTTTAGACCGTGCATCGTGATATACGTGTTATAACGTGTCATGATTTGGATCTGTGTACTAGTCGAGGGTTGGGGAAGTATTAGTGGATATATGATCATACCTTATGGCCCTTGATTTAGTATAGCCCGTGGTATCTAGCAGATCATGCAACTCACGTGTGATCACACTAGTTCATGCAACTCACGTGTGATCACGCTAGCTCACCTTTTTTATATAGCTCGTGTTAGGCCCAAGCCGATCACATTATCTTACTAATATTTTAAGGCACATTTTATTATTGTATTTTCTTTTATTCTAGTATATTACAATGATATTCCTTACCATATTATTCTCAGTTTATTGCCATTACTTACCATGATACACTTTTTTGTGATATTTACTAGTTCAGTTACTTTAATCATTTATTTTTATTACTATTATTATTTCATAGTTTCTGTCAATTATTGGAATTGCTATTAGGTTGTACTTTGCTCCAATCCTAACTGAATATATTTTTTAGATAATTTATTATAGCACTGGGGTCCTATACACTATGGACTATAAGAGGGCGAGCCAGTTGAGATAGCACCCGTAGAGCCTATTAAGATAGTACCAGCAGTCGATGAGACTTAGCTAGTTCATTTATGATATTGTATATGTCAGTTAGACACTTTTGACATGTATTATATTTAAGATCATTGAGTTGTGATTAGACTTAGACTTGGACTTGTGATGTATTATGACTTTATATTTCTTTTTTCTATTCCATACCGTGTAATATCTTCCTCTAGTTTTATATTGTGATTGAGTATTGATTACCATTATCATATTATCATATTGTCCTATATTTGGGAGTTGAAATATCTTGACTGGTATATTATATATATTGTGTGAGATATTTAGATAGTATTATTGACCTAGACAGTGTTCTACCATCGATGTTGTGATATAGGCTAGACGTACCCACATACTTGTGCTCCTACAATGGGTGCAGGTCGTGACACATTTTTATGGCGGCCCAAGCAGGTCTACGTAGTTTTACTCAGAATTGGAGTATTACTACAAGCCTGTTATAGGATATAGGACTAGGGATATAGGATGAGAGGATACTCATCACAACTAGGAATATTTCTAATATATTGAGTTTATTGCCTTTATCATTCAGAATAATTGCTCTCTTTGAAATATTATTATCCTTACTTGATACTATCATATCTTGCGCAATATTGGTTCTTTATTTTGAATCTGTCTTCAGGATGCCGCCGAAGATCCGATCGTAACGCTCTAGAGCAGTTTCATCGAGGTTAGTTACTTCATCACCTCAAAGGCAAACAGCAGCTACTGCTCCACCTTCTCTAGCTCAGAGGATTGTCTCACTGATTCAAGTGGGGAATTCAATAATAGCTTTTGGAGGTACTCCACCTACAATTTGGAGGACGATACCCGTAATTTCAGAGGAGCTTCTACCACCATCAGTACTAGTCGATGCTGTAAAGATATATATGCTATTTTGGAAGATGATGGAGGCCCAAAGGGCCTAAGCGAAGGCTTAGCACCACCAGTCGGACGTGATAAGGTAGGGGATAGAAAATGCCCATCAGCTAGCACTTTCCATTGCTCAGCCACAGGTGGTACAAATTTATTCTGCCCCGTAATAGCCGAGGTCAGGTACCATTATTGATTTTAAGAGGATGGGGCCAAAGGACTTCAAGGGCATAGAGGGAATCTTGTACGCCGATGATTGGATTGAGGACGTAGAGAGGAACCTGAGACTGGCACAGATTCATAAGAGTTTACAGGTGGAGGCAGCGGGCAGCCAGATGTTTGATATTGCCCTGACATGGTTTCGTATAGACCAGAGGATCACGATGCTAGGATTAATTTTGGAAGCTTTTAAAGAGATTTTCAAGAAGAATTTCTTTTCGAACGGGGCTCTAAGTGCCCAAGAGAGCTAGTTCCTAGACCTGATCCAGGGGAGCATGACGGTGGACGAGTACGCCATAAAGTTCTGTAGATTGGACAGATTTATGGAGGGGCAGAATCCACTAGGAAAGGCCAGGAAGTTATAAAGGGGTTTAATCGGAGAGGTCAAAACTCTTACTAGGGGACACCGTACAGCTACCATCGAGGAGATCCTGATGGATGCACAGAGGGTTAAGAATGACTTGGAGCTCAAGTTTAAGAGGATGAGAGACACATCAGGGGGAAACAGCAGTAGTACGGGTCCAGCCAAGCGACCCCACTTTTAGTAGCAGAGGACCTTCCAGCCGCAGAGATAGCAGTTTCATGCACCATTTCGAGCACCAGTGCAGCCGGTATAGCAGGCCCCGAGACCGGCACAGCAGGCCCCGCAGTTGTCACGACCCGCACCCGGTGTAGGGATGCAAGTCGGAAACAACGCCCAGCCTACGCCGCAGCAACGGCGGTAGAACGCTGTCTTGATCAACTATACTATCTAATTATCTCACTATAAAGCATAAACCTCCAATAATATCTCAACACCAAGATGAGAGTATAATCAACTTAGTTCAACACAATACTCAATCACATTACTATGGCACGAGAAGATATCACAGAAGTCTAACATAACTAAGCAGTTAAAAATATAACAACAACAAATAGAAATAATATTCAAACACAAATATATGCCAGAAACAAATCCGGTACCAATATGCTAAAGAGAACTAACTATGCTAACTAGTGAATCCGGCTAAATCTCTTGACAGTCACTCCAGAACTAGTGGGTCCAAGTCTGCACCATCTATAGGCTGAGGTCCGTAGTATGTCGGACACCAATCTCCCGGATCCTCTGAAAAATATTTTCCAGTCAGGAATGGAGCGAAGTACAACCCAATAGCAGTTCCAATTAATTGACAAAAACTATAAAGCAGTAGAATAGAAGATGCTATCTACGATGAGAATATAACTGATAATCAAGAATAATGAAAGAATAGGCAATACTAACAACAGAATATAATCAATGCGTACAAGAATAAAGGAATGAACTATAATGTCAGAATAGAATAAGGTAATCAATGAACTGAATAATGGAATCTATAATAACTATATGATTTGAGATACTAACTAAATATGTGATCGGCCTGGGAGATTCAATGATTACACTAAGGAGCTAACTCAACCATACGTGAATTGCATGGTTAGTTAGTAGCCAATGATTACACTACTAGCCGATAGTTTCTTGATCACATATTTAATTGGTATTTCCCCCGCCCCGACTGATATGATGGATCGAATCATGACACGTCACTAGCCAATGTATCCAATGTTTAATCTATAATATTCAATGTTATCCAATACCAACAAGGATAGTATCCGATACCATCTCCATAATCAAGGTAACATCCCATGACTGACGATCCAATAACAATACCAATCCGTGTACCATCGTGTCAAGAATCATAAGTAACATTTCTAAATACTTGAATTATAGTGGTAATCAAATAATGGAAACTATCAGAGAATGTACTCGCCTGTGGTCAAGAGCAAATGATGAAAAAATAATGTCCGAACTGGTGTCACAGACCTATATATGAAATATTGCATTAATACAAGTTTTTGGGAAGAGAAATAAATTAAACTAGTCAATTTCAAGGTCATAAAACTATTTCTAAGTCAAAAGTCAAACTAGGTCAACTCTAAGTCAACTATGGTCAACTATAGTCAAATTATGGTCAACTACCTATTTCTAGGTTGTATGAGTCTAACTCAAAGATATTGGGCTCACACACTATGAATCTAGGCCATACAAACTAAATCTTAGGATACTAAGATACCGTATCTCAGGATACGCAAACAAGGGATAAATATAACACATATGTACATATCAAACAATATTATATATATAAAATCCTAATTACAAATGCTAAATGGATACCTTGGTTTCGAACCAACTTGGTATCGCAATACTAAACCTCTATCTTGATATCCAAACCCAATACCTTGATTATCCTCCAATACCTTGATACTTACCTTGGCATCTCAAGGTAAATTCAAAACCTTATTTATACTAACTATATAATAATAATTATAAACTACCATACATTTAATATTTATATAATTCTATATACCTTATTTTAGTCACCTTAATACCAACCCATAATTAGTTTACAACTATCCTATTACTTATGCCAATACCTACTACTCATACCTTGGTATATCTTGATACTTACCTTGATATCTCAAGGTAATTGCCAAAATCTCATATATATACTAACTACCCATCAATAATTACATATATTAATCTAATATAACTCTAGTATGTACTAATAGAATAATACTAACTACCACGTACACACTAACTATTAATACATATATACGTACATACATACCTACAAATATATAATATATAAAAGATACTCATAATAATTGATAACTAAAATAAACTAACTATTCTAATAAATTTATATACTACAACTAAATATATACATATATAGTATACTATAATACAAATACCAATTATGAACATATTTATATATATATTAATTATCATATATATATATACATATATAAATACATATATATAATCCACCATATATATTTATATATTTATACAATATATATTTAAATACATATATATAACCCATAATATATATTTATACAATAAATATATAAAACTATATATAACTATACATACACTTATACATAGTAAATTGTATAAAATACCACATAGTAACATACACACACACATATAGTAATATGTATATATAACTATACATATATGTATACATATATATAATCATATAATAATATAAATACATAATAATATATAATATAACTATATATATAACCACATATAAATATATCTACTATATTATATATACATATGCTACCACTTATAAATATATATCTACATACGTATATATATATATATAAATAATCATATATAAATAATCTAATTACTTAATTAAACATACACATATATTATATAAAATATATACATATATTTACATCCCTAACATATATTATAACATATATATTAATGCATGTAGAAGAAAGCTACATAATATATATTCTATTAATACATATATAATACATAGATCTATGATACAATAAATACTATAATAAATATACATAATACATATATAATATATATAGATACATACACAATTATAATTCAAGAATTAAAGCACAATTAATTAGATCTACACATAAACACATAATAATTGGAGCGTATCACACCGTATCCCACAAGATCTAGGATACGCATGCGATACGAGTCTACCACACATCCAATTTCACCCCGAAGGACACAAACAAATCACATATAATATTTATGAACAAAACAAAGTGTCAAATATAGATCTATGTGTCCGTGTCAAAATACGACATGTACAAAGTCCCGTGTCGGAGGAAAAATCCCCAAAACAACATGTATCACCAAATTGTTGGGATACGACCTACATGTACCCAATTATGGACACGACACCAGCCCCAAATACATAAATATATGCCAAATTGATCTATAGGATCAATTGACACACACAACAAAAGTCATTTTCGGAATTCCCCCAAAATTGACACAAAAAGCACCATAACTTTCTCCATAGGTCTCCTATGAACACAAAATCAAATCCTATGGGTAGTACATACATATGGGTTGATTATTCATGATTAAATCTCATATTTAGAAGCTATTTTAAGGGAAAAAATTGAATTATACCTATTGGGAGATGGATTCCCAATGAAACCTCCAAAATTGGTGAAATTAGCTTCCAACTTGTAGATCCTTGCTCCTCTTTGTAGATCCTTGCTTTCTCCTTCTAGATCCTTGATCTTCTAGTCTCTAATGGTGATTTGAGAAGTAATTGGGTGAAAATTTGGTAGGAATTTGATAAAATTTGGTTGAGGGAAATTCTAGATCTAGATTTGGAATGAAAAATGAAGAGAGAGAAAGTTTTCATCCCCTTTATATAGGCCTCACTTGCCCCCTTCCCCAAGCTACTATGTAAAGTCTAAAATACCCCTTAGGGCCTCTCATGAAGAAATTAATTAAGGAGGGAAGCTTCTAGTCTAATGGTTTAATTAATTTAATCATCCTCCTAATTAATGGGCTTTCTAGTTGGGCTCAATTCTAACAATTAAAATATGCTGGTCCATGAGTCTAAACTAAACTAGTTAGATCCACTAACACAAGTCCAAAAAAATAAATCTATCATGCTAATAATAAATAAATAATATAATAAATAAATATTTAACATGCACAATATTTAATTAATTATAAAATGACCAAAATACCCTTTTCTAGAAAATACGGTAGTGACAAGTCTATCCCCCTTAAAATAATTTTGTCCTTGAAATTTAAAGGTGATCGTACTCCTTCTAGGTCAAACCCCCAGCAATCATAGTCTAATAAGGTCTTATCTCACTAAGAACAGTCCTATGCAAAGAATAACATGCATGGTCATGGTCTCCACCTGTCTTCTGTCTTATTACTGTTGTCTCTGTCAGGGTATTCTATAGCTACACTAACTATATAACACAAGCATCCAAAAGGTACTAAAGAATCAATCAATCAAAATAGATGAAAGAAACAGAAAGAAAGAACAGACTCTCTAACCCATCACCTGTAGTATTGGTCTCCTCGACCGTTATCGCAAATGCTCCGCCCTGCCGAGGTAGCTCCCTCTGCGGGTGATGAGAAATTTGTGGTGCTACAGGTCGCCTAACTCCACCTCTCTACCCTTGATCTGCATCCTGGCCTGGACGTTGAATTGTCCAGAGACAATCCTTCACCATATGCTCCGTTGATCCACAATGTAAGCATGCTCCAAGTCTCTTCCGGCACATCTCTCAAGTGTGCCCAGTCTTCTTGTAATAGGTGCATTGAGGAGCTTATTGCACCTATCTCTGAGGCTGCTGTGGTATCTGTTGCACTGGAGCTTGTACTAGAGCAACAATAGGTTCTGACATCTGATATTGCTGCTGATAGGCTCCAAATTATACTAGAAACTGCTGTTGCTGGAACCGCGGCCTCTTTGCCGGTCCCGCACTGCTACTGTCACCCCCAAACATATCACGGTCCCTCTTGGCTTCAAGTTTCACTCCCGCTCGACCTTGCGTGCCTCCGAAAGTATCTCAGAATATGTCTCGTAGAAAGACGGAATAAGAATCTTCACTTCCCAATTCAGACCCTCACGGAAACGGATAGCCCGAACTTCTGGCTCTCTCACCAAGTACTCCACAAATCGGCTCAGCCTCCCGAACTCTGTGGCATACTCCTCTACGGACATGCTTCCTTGTGTAAGGCTCTCAAATTTTCTTCCTAATTCTAATCTGTCCGTCCGAGCAAAGAACTTCTTCTTAAAGAGATCCTTGAATATCTCCCAAGACTGCCCCGCATCAGTAAGAATTGGCTCTTTTCTGAACCAAGTGCGGGCAACGTCGAACATTTGAAGTCCTACCACCTCAACCTTCAGATCCTCCGTAAGACGGGACACCTTCATGAGTCGCTCGATATCTTCAAGCCAATCGTCAGCATAGACTATACCTTCTGTACCCTTGAAAACTCGAGGCTCAAGCTTCTTAAAATTTTGAATGTTGCCTGGCTTGATCTGAATATCCTGTGGCTGTAGAGGAGCCTCTTTCTGAACTGCTGTTATAGCTATCTGATGGGCGTTTTCCATACTCTGCCGCATCAAATCTGACTGCCTGTGCTGGGCTTCTATCTGTGCCCTCTGTAATTCTATCATCTCTCTAAACAATGCAACCATCGGCCCGGTATCTCCTGAAAATAGAGGTGGTGGAAGTCCCTCCGAAGCAACTGGAGTAGTCCTCAGAACAGGTGGAGGAGAACCCCCGAAGGCAGACGAGACTCCTACATGAACTGATGTCGTAGGAGGTACAAACCCTACTGCCTGAGTGGAAGATTGAGAGATGGCAGACCACGCAGAAACTGCTCCCGATCGATGGGATCTAGTCTTCGGCGGCATCCTGAAGACAGATCGAAACAAAGGAGATCAATTCGACACAAGATAAGATATCATCAAGGAAGGACAAAAGTATTCAGAAGGAATCAAAATTAGTGATTCAATTCAGATTGGAATTCCTAGTTGTGATTGAGTATCCCTCTCTCTTCCTAGTATCCTATGTCCTATATCCTATCGCAGGCTCGCAGTAGTACAACTAAGTCATCGCACTACCACGATATCGCAATATTGCGAAGCCTGACCTGCATGGGCCACCACTAAAAACGTGTCACGACCCGCACCCGGTGTAGGGATGCAAGTCGGGAACAACGCCCAGCCTACGCCGCAGCAACGGCGGTAGAACGCTGTCTTAATCAACTATACTATCTAATTATATCACTATAAAGCATAAACCTCCAATAATATCTCAACTCCAAGATGAGAGTATAATCAACTTAGTTCAACACAATACTCAATCATATTACTATGGCACGAGAAGATATCACAGAAGTCTAACATAACTAAGCAGTTAAAAATATAACAACAACAAATAGAAATAATATTCAAACACAAATATATGCCGAAAACAAATCCGGTACCAACATGCTAAAGAGAACTAACTATTCTAATTAGTGAATCCGGCTAAATCTCTTGACAGTCACTCCAGAACTAGTGGGTCCAAGTCTGCACCATCTATAGGCTGAGGTCCGTAGTATGTCGGACACCAATCTCCCGGATCCTCTGAAAAATGTTTTCCAGTCAGGAATGGAGCAAAGTACAACCCAATAGCAGTTCCAATTAATTGACAAAAACTATAAAGCAGTAGAATAGAAGATGCTATCTACGATGAGAATATAACTGATAATCAAGAACAATGAAAGAATAGGCAATACTAACAACAGAATATAATCAATGCGTACAAGAATAAAGGAATGAACTATAATGTCAGAATATAATAAAGTAATCAATGAACTGAATAATGGAATCTACAATAACTATGTGATTTGAGATACTAACTAAATATGTGATCGGCCTGGGAGATTCAATGATTACACTAAGGAGCTAACTCAACCATACGTGAATTGCATGGTTAGTTAGTAGCCAATGATTACACTACTAGCCGATAGTTTCTTGATCACATATTTAATTGGTATTTCCCCCGCCCCGACTAATATGATGGATCGAATCATGACACGTTACTAGCCAATGTATCCAATGTTTAATCTATAATATTCAATGTTATCCAATACCAACAAGGATAGTATCCGATACCATCTCCATAATCAAGGTAATATCCCATGACTGACGATCCAATAACAATACCAATCCGTGTACCATCGTGTCAAGAATCATAAGTAACATTTCTAAATACTTGAATTATAGTGGTAATCAAATAATAGAAACTATCAGAGAATGTACTCGCCTGTAGTCCAGAGCAAATGATGAAAAAATAATGTCCGAACTGGTATCACAGACCTATATATAAAATATTGCATTAATACAAGTTTTTGGGAAGAGAAATAAATTAAACTAGTCAATTTCTAGGTCATAAAACTATTTCTAAGTCAAAAGTCAAACTAGGTCAACTCTAAGTCAACTATGGTCAACTATAGTCAAATTATGGTCAACTACCTATTTCTAGGTTGTATGAGTCTAACTCAAAGATATTGGGCTCACACACTATGAATCTAGGCCATACAAACTAAATCTTAGGATACTAAGATACCGTATCTCAGGATACGCAAACAAGGGATAAATATAACACATATGTACATATCAAAAAATATTATATATATAAAATCCTAATTACAAATGCTAAATGGATACCTTGGTTTCGAACCAACTTGGTATCGCAATACTAAACCTCTATCTTGATATCCAAACCCAATACCTTGATTATCCTCCAATACCTTGATACTTACCTTGGCATCTCAAGGTAAATGCCAAAATCTCATATATATACTAACTACCCATCAATAATTATATATATCAATCTAATATAACTCTAGTATGTACTAATAGAATAATACTAACTACCAACTACACACTAACTATTAATACATATATACGTACATACATACCTACAAATATATAATATATAAAAGATACTCATAATAATTGATAACTAAAATATACTAACTATTCTAATAAATTTATATGCTACAACTAAATATATACATATATAGTATACTATAATACAAATACCAATTATGAACATATTTATATATATATTAATTACCATATATATATATACATATATAAATACATATATATAACCCACCATATATATTTATATATTTATACAATATATATTTAAATACATATATATAACCCATAATATATATTTATACAATAAACATATAAAACTATATATAACTATACATACACTTATACATAGTAAATTGTATAAAATACCACATAGTTACATACACACACATATAGTAATATGTATATATAACTATACATATATGTATACATATATATAATCATATAATAATATAAATACATAACAATATATAATATAACTATATATATAACCACATATAAATATATCTACAATATTATATATACATATGCTACCACTTATAAATATATATCTACATACATATATATATATATATAAATAATCATATATAAATAATCTAATTACTTAATTAAACATACACATATATTATATAAAATATATACATATATTTACATCCCTAACATATATTATAACATATATATTAATGCATGTAGAAGAAAGCTACATAATATATATTCTATTAATACATATATAATACATAGATCTATAATACAATAAACACTATAATAAATATACATAATACATATATAATATATATAGATACATACACAATTATAATTCAAGAATTAAAGCACAATTAATTAGATCTACACATAAACACATAATAATTGGAGCGTATCACACCGTATCCCACAAGATCTAGGATACGCATGCGACACGAGTCCACCACACATCCAATTTTATCCCGAAGGACACAAACAAATCACATATAATATTTATGAACAAAACAAAGTGTCAAATATAGATCTATGTGTCCGTGTCAAAATACGATTGGGAGATGGATTCCCAATAAAACCTCCAAAATTGGTGAAATTAGCTTCCAACTTGTAGATCCTTGCTCCTCTTTGTAGATCCTTGCTTTCTCCTTCTAGATCCTTGATCTTCTAGTCTCTAATGGTGATTTGAGAAGTAATCGGGTGAAAATTTGGTAGGAATTTGATGAAATTTGGTTGAGGGAAATTCTAGATCTAGATTTGGAATAAAAAATGAAGAGAGAGAAAGTTTTCATCCCCTTTATATAGGCCTCACTTGCCCCCTCCCTCAAGCTACTATGTAAAGTCTAAAATACCCCTTAGGGCCTCTCATGAAGAAATTAATTAAAGAGGAAAGCTTCTAGTATAATGGTTTAATTAATTTAATCATCCTCCTAATTAATGGGCTTTCTAGTTGGGCTCAATTCTAACAATTAAAACATGTTGGTCCATGAGTCTAAACTAAACTAGTTAGGTCCACTAACACAAGTCCAAAAAAATAAATCTATCATGCTAATAATAAATAAATAATATAATAAATAAATATTTAACATGCACAATATTTAATTAATTATAAAATAACCAAAATACCCTTTTCTAGAAAATACGGTAGTGACAGCAGTGCACTCATTATCGGAAGGTTTGGCATACACGAAAGGTTTACAGGAAAATGCTTGGAGTGTGTCTCTATTGTTGAGAGCTAGGCCACCAGTTGAGGGTGTGCCTAGTGGCTCCAGTTCGAGCAGGTCAGGGAGCAGCACCGGCACAGAGAGCACCAGTGAGGCCACCTACGGGACAACAGAAGGGACCTTATTTATCGACCCAGCAGTAGTGGTTTATCCAGCACCAACAGCAGAGAGGTGCACAACAAGGGCGAGCTTTCGCCATGACAGTTGAAAAGGAGGAGCCAATCGGAGATGTGATATCAAGTTTAGTTCTTCTTTTTTTTATTCAAGTTTATGCTTTATTTGATTTCGGTGCCTCCCATAGTTTTGTATCTGTATCTTTTGCTCTTAAGCATCATTTAGAGACTGAACCTTTGGCTAGGACTTGCAAGATCATGATTGGGGTAGCATTATCCTAGTCAGTGATGTTTGCAAGGATCGGAGAGTTATATTGGGAGGCCGGGAGTTGAGTACGTTCTTACTCGTAATGCCACTTCCGAGTTATGACATTATACTCGGGATGGATTTGTTGATTAGGCACCATGCTAGTATTGTCTTTGAGGCAAGTGTTTTTTTAGAGCGCCAGGAGAGCCAGAGTTTAAAATTACCAAAGGAGCAGAAGAGCAGAGCAAGGATGTCATTTGTAGAGCCATGGTAAAAGAGAAGGAGTTGACATATCTGTTGATAGCAAAGTTTATGGATGTTTTCCTGGAGGAGTTATCGAGCTTACCGTTAGACCAAGATATTGAGTTCTCTATAGACTTGGTACCAGGCGCAGAGCCGATATCTCAGTACGTCTATACAGTCAACAACTGTCACGACCCACACCCGGAATTGGGGTATGAGTACGCGAGTACGTCCACCCTACGCCACAGCATCGGCGGTAGAACGCTGTCAAGGTCTTGATACTATCTAGCCAATCTCACACAAGCATCCAATCTCCATAAGGAGGCACGGATGACACAACTAAAATAAACACATACTCAATCACAGGATTATAGCACGATAAGATAGCGAAACAAAATTAAATACAACACAAGTCTAAAGTAATAATCAAACTCAACAATATCCCAGTCATCAAAAATTGTCGGAGACAAATCCGGTACCAAAAGTCTGCTAAAAGAACTAATCAGAAAACTAGAAGAATTAGTGATTTCCGGCTAGACCTCACGGAATCACAACTAACTACCAAGCCTGCAGCTACTCACAATATGGTCCATAAAGTGTTGGCTACCGATCCTCTAAGGCATAGTCTGGAAAAATGTTTCCAGTCAGGAAGGAGCAAAGTACAAATCTCAAATAACAGTTCCATATTATTGATAAGGACTATAAAGCAATAAACAGATGATGCTAGATACTGAGAAGACAGTGAATAAATGCAATGGAAAAATAAAAAGACAGTCAATATAAAGAGACAGGCAATGGGCAATATGATACAGTCAGTGCATGTATAAAAATAAAAAGAACAAGGAACAGTATCATATAAGGGTGATGTAGTATATGATTTAAAATAGGGAACTGTAATCTATTCTAAGTGTTTGAAATAGTAGTTTCAAAATATGATCGGCTTGGTAACATGTACGATAGCTACAGGGCCTGGCTAATCATGGGTGAAGAGCATGATTAACACTTACATTGTTCTATACTACAATAAGAGGTTATGATCACATTTCTTACTAACTACTTCCCCGCCCCCAACTAGTAATGTGGATCCAACCATGACACGTCACAATACACGAGCAAGTCCAATCTGTCATGTACGATGTCTAATATACATGTCGTGTACAATATCAATGATAATCAATGTAATATCTCATGACTGCAGATCCAAGCTATACTAGTCCGTGTAACACAGTGTCAAGGATTCAGATGTAATATTTCATAATTATTTAATTTATAGAAATTATTAAGGAATTAGAAATTATCAGAGAATGTACTTGCCTTGGGTCCTTAGCTGGTATTTATTGGTGTCCTGTTCCAGAGTATCCCCTGGATGAAGCAACAGTCCTATAAACATATCACAATAACACTTGCATCAGGTGCTACCCTAACACACAGTCTATAAACACTGGCCTCAGGGCCATGTTAGGCAGGGCACTAGTCAACTAGGGTCATCTAGTAGGGATACGTAAAACACATTACACTTATTAATACTTACCATATTCATTCATGCACCAATTTAAATGTATTTACAATATATATATATATATATATATATATATATATATGCCTTTTAAATACATATTTGATTTATACTAGTTGAACATTGTATATGTATACTCATATATATGCCAAAAATACATTTTAGATTATATATATATTGTCAACATTATCATTTAAACATACCAATCCAAATTAAATTTATACTAGCATATACTTTTTAATAAATAGATATTATATAAAAATAAACCAATATATATACATATATACTAACCAATTAGAAATATCGAGAATATATTAAGTATACAAAATATGCATATATACACATACCAAAATAGTACGTATACTATTATATTTTATATACTAAAATACGTATATATCATATATGTGCAAAAGTACATTTTTTGAATATACATATATATATTGTTAACATCATTCTTAACATACTAATATTAATTCACCAAATTAAATTTATACCATATAAGAATACCCAATATTCATACATATACATATGCATTAATTAAATACATACATTATATTATACTAAGGTATATATATACCATACTTATACATTAATTACATTAACATCCTAATACATTATGTGTTAAAATATTAAATAAATAAATGCTATACATATTCATGTATTTAAAACATTAATTAGATAACTATTATACATATACATATAGTATATATATACTCATACGTATATACGTACGTATATATATACATATATATATATATATATATATATATATATATATATATATATAAAAGAGGGAAGGGGAAGAAGAAGAAGAAGGAAACTTACTGTGAGGGGAGGTCGGCCGGAGTCTTGCCGGAGGGGAGCCGGCCGGCGGGGAGTAATGGTGGTGATGAAGGTAGAAGATAATGGTGGTGGTGGTGTTAGATGGTGGTGGAGATGAAGGCAGCGGGGATGGGGAGTTGGAGCGCCGGCGCCGGAGTGGGCAGGGACCGCCGGAGCAGTGAGGGGGCCGCCGGAGGACTGAGCTCGGCCGGCAGCAGCGTGCAACGGCACTCGGTGAACAGTACTTCCAGTTTCCCCCTTTTTTTCAATTTGAATACAAATGAAAAATAAAGAAGAAGGAGAAAGGAAGAAGGAGAAGGAAGAGAAGAATAAAAGAAAAGAGAAGAAGAGGAGAAAAGAAATTTGGAAGGAAGGAGGCTACGTTGGAGAGAGGAATAAGGGGGTTTGTGAGGAGGCTACCTAGGTTTTCTAGGGATTAGGGTTTGATGGGACATGATATTATATAGGAGAGCGGGTTTTGATGGAGGGTGAGGATGCACTCAATTAAATGAGTGGTCCAGATTGGTCATGAAAGAATTTTCATGTAGGGATGAGGGTGATGTTAAAAATATTAGGGGTTCCTCATGGGTTTAAACAAATGGGTGTTGACACCAAAAATACAAATTTGCAAATTAGCCACCTTAAATTTGGGTATTTGCACAGACGCATGAAATAACGAAAATTTGGCGGGCGATTCGGTGTCCGATGTTTTGTAGGGTCAGGGGGCGCTGTAAGTTGGTACGGGCTCAAATAGCAGGGCGCTGAAATTTAAATTGGGATTTCAGAATCGGTTAAAATAGTATCCTCAATTTAATTAGAAATAAATGTAAGTTGTGTTCTAAAATTAATTAGGAGTACATGGGGCCAAAATCAGGTCAGGTCATCAATACCAATAATGAAGAAGACTCAGAACAGAATATTACCCTAATTTGGGCCGCACGAAAAATATGTCAAGATTGCCTCCAATTTAAATTGGAACGCACAACGATACAAAATAGGGATTTATTAAATAATGTCCGCGACGATTTTTGTGCGGCTAGAAACAAGGTACAGAGAGCATAATTATGAGTTGCAAAAATAGCAGAATGGAAGGCGGGCATGTCTAGGGCAAGATGGTAAAATTTGTTAGAAGGCAAAAGTCAGGGTAGCGCTCCAAATATCGAAGCAAAGGCAATGCGCAAAAATATTAAATAAAATACGGTAATTAATTACAAACTCCAAGAATTAAATTCTAACTAAAACAATTAACCTCAAAATTCCATAATTCGGACAGGTGTTCATCTACTGGGCTTCTAGGTCAAGTCTACCAGCTCAAACACAAACGAACACTGTATATAATATTATATTTAAATTACACATCACACATTTATTTAAAATCAAATATACTATCATGCAATTAATTAATTGTAACTACCATAATATTAAATATTATAAAAAGTCAAAAATACCCCTATTTTCGGAATATGGTAGTGACAAGTCTGCCCTCCTTAAAAGAATTTCGTCCTCGAAATTTAAAATCCTCATAGTAGCGTTTATTCATACACATTATCATTTCCCTCAAATTTAAATTCATCAACCACGAAATCAGGTAATAATCCACAATGTCTTTTCACAATTTTTCAAAAATTTTGAAATTATTGCATTCCTGAAAAATCCTCGGAATAAAAATCAAAGTCCATTTTTATCAAAAATTTCCCCAAAATTTTTAGTTATTAATTCAAATACTCGGAATTTAATATCCACTCCTCAAATTTGATTTTAATCAATGCTCGTATATAAAATAAAATCTCGTCCAAAAAGTTTAAATTCAAACATTTAGTCCATCAATAATTTTATTTCTCGATTTTCTCTTCCTCAAATACTCAACAATACGATACTTAGGGATTTTCCAAATGCGACATCCAACTATAAAATTCTAAAATTCATAACTTGCAGCCAAATAAATATAATGATAGTCTCCCAAAATTTCAAAAATTTTTTATAACCAATTTAATCCTGTCAAAATCTTCCTGGAATTAATAAATCATAAATTCTGCCATGTTAAATTCTTGGCCCTTTATTTAAATCAATGTTTATCCTCGAATTTTAATCATCTTGTCTCTCTTGTCAAGTCATAACCCCTTCATGAATCTTCGTTATGGTCAAACCCCAATAATCATGGTCTAAGAAAAATCTTTCCTACAATTATACAACATGCAACCTAAGGGGAATATGTACGATCATGGTGTCTTTTGTCATGGTATTGCAGTCTCTGTATCAGGGGTACTACTAACTATATTATAACAAGAATCATGCATACAAGCTACGGTACTAAGGTATCAGTCAATCAATCAAATAGATAGGAACAGAAGGAAGGAAAGAACAGAGCCTGCTAACACATTACCTGTAGTATCGGTCTCCTCGACCGTCATCGCAAATGCCCCACCCTGCTGGGGTGGTTCCCTTCGCGGGTGCTGAGCATTATATGGTTCCACAGGTAGCCTAACTGGATTTCTATACTCTGAAGCTGCGCGCTGGCCGGGGAGATAAGGGGCTAGAAGGCAATCCTTTACTCGATGTCCCACAGCGCCGCAGTGCAAACAAAGTCCAAGCCTCGTTCTACAGCTCTCCCAAAGGTGACCTGGCTTCTTACAGAAATGACAAGTCTGCCGTGTCTCACTTGGAGGTTGTTGCTGATTCTGCTGAACACGGACTGGTGCCTGGTACTGTTGTTGATACTGATACGCCCATATATATTGTTGGATAGGAACTGGTGCTAGGTACTGTGGTGGATGCTGAAATGTCCATGATTGTTGCTGACTATGAAATGGTACTGGGTACTGCTGTTGGTGCTGAATACGGGGATGCTTGGCTGGTCCTGTGCTACCATTCGTATCTCCAAAAGTATTGTGACTCCTCTTAGGCCTGAGGTCCAGATCCTCTTCTACAATCTGAGCATCCATCAAGATAGCCTCAAAGGTAGCGGTACGACGACCAGAAGTACGCGACCTAATCTCTCTCGTCAGCCCTTTTCTAAATTTTCGGGCTCGATCTCCTGGGTCCCGAATCATAGACGATGCAAAACGGCTCAATCTACAGAATTCTGCAGCGTACTCGTCGACTGACATGTTTTTTTGAACCAAGTCATGAAACTGACTTTCCAAGGTTCCTAATGCCACATCGGGAAAGAACTTCTCCTTGAAGAGTTTCTTGAAGGTCTCCCAAGTAAGTCCTTGTGCAGTAATTCTCGGCTCCGTGCGATACCACGTGAGTGCGATATCGAACATCTGACTGCCAGCGGCTTCTATATGCAAGTTCTCTGGAATCTGGGTCAATCGCAGGCTCCTCTCTATATCCTCTAGCCAGTCATCAGCGTAGAGTATCCCTTCGGTGCCTTTAAACTCTCGAGGCATCATCCTTTTGAAATCCACTATAGTGCCTGATCTCTGCTGCTGGCCAGGAAACTGCTGGTACTGTGCTACTTTCTCCAAAGCTTGGAGAGTCACCTGATGAGCATTCTCCATATTTTCTCTCATCAGCTCGGTTTGTGCCTGGTGCGCTTCTGCTTGCACCCTCTGAGCCTCAGCTTGAACTCGCTGAGCGTCTGCCGTCACTCTCTGGGCATTTACCATGCCCTGGATCAAGGTAAACATCTGCGTCCCGTCAATGGGCAAACCTCCAGGAATCGGAGTCGGTGGAGGAGGAAGGTTGTCCGTCACAGCTGCGGCAATCCTCTGAGCAGGTGGGGGAGGAGGATCCCCGAAAAGTGCAGACACTCCTACGTGCATCGGAGATGTAGGAGGAACTACGGCTGTCTGTCCCTCAGGTGGAGAGGTGGCAGACCCCTCTAAAGCTGATGTTCCCGCTCTCATAGACCGTGTCTGCGGCGACATCCTAAAGACAGATCCCAAAGAATCAATTTAGGCAAAAATACGATATCATCAAGGAAGGACAGTACAGTTCTAAAGAAGCAACATTCAAGATAAAAGATTGGAAATAAATTCTAGTTGTGATTGCACAGGTCAAAGATGCATCCAAGGTTGATACCTCTATCCCCTAGGTACCACAGTTCTACTATAAGCACACTCACTGCTAGCTTTCATACCTACTGCAATCGCTGATACTAGTTATCCTTATCACTCAAGTGCATATCAATTTCAACACATTATAATAAGTACTGTTCTCTCTCCAATACAATCCTAGATGAACACCTAAGCCAGTTGGCAGTGAAATCTCAATTATGCTCAAGCCAACATATCCTTACACATGCATCTCATCTATTATATACTAGTATATCTCTCCCCCTATAAAATCTTATCCTCAAAATAAAATTCCTCAAAATAAATCCTTGAATAAATTTTAAGTAAAATGCATATACTTTCCTCAAGATCAATTATCTAAATACTGAAACGAAAATTTTTATCACTTCCAAAAAATCCTTACAGTTTGTCTAGGTTCATTGAATCGAATCTGAATTCCTCAAAATAAATTTTAATAACATAATATCTCGACTTCTCAAAATTCAAAAATGCAATTTGTTTTCAATCTTCAATTATAATTTAAATCCATATCTAGTAGTCCAATAGCCCTAGTGTTAATCTTTCTCACTGTCCTCATCGACATGCGTCATCAGATAATACCATAAATCAGTCTGCAAATTCATCTTGATATGAAATCAAACCCTACCATGAAATCAAATCCTAATTTAATACCTAATCAACAATCAACAAGTGAGAATGGACGGAACAAGGGAATGATTTAAATTGGAAATTTTATCAAGATTCTCAGGGGTCATCCCAGGAATCTCTCAAGGAATTGTGATTGAGTATTCGCTCTCGTCCTAGTATCCTATGTCCGAGATCCTATCGCAGGCACGCAGTAGTATAACAAAGATGCCACACTACTACGACATCGCACAACTCACGAAGTCTGACCTGCATGGGCCACCACTAAAAACGTGTCACGACCCGTACCCGGAATTGGGGCACGAGTACACGAGTACGTCCAGCCTACGCCGCAGCATCGGCGGTAGAACGCTGTCAAGGTCTTGATACTATCTAGCCAATCTCATACAAGCATCCAATCTCCATAAGGAGGCACGGATGACACAACTAAAATAAACACATACTCAATCACAGGATTACAGCACGATAAGATAGCAAAACAAAATTAAATACAACACAAGTCTAAAGTAATAATCAAACTCAACAATATCCCAGTCACCAAAAATTGCCGGAGACAAATCCGGTACCAAAAGTCTGCTAAAAGAACTAATCAGAAAACTAGAAGAATTAGTGATTTTCGGCTAGACCTCACGGAATCACACTAACTACCAAGCCTGCAGCTACTCACCATAGGGTCCATAAAGTGTTGGCTACCGATCCTCTAAGGCATAGTCTGGAAAAATATTTCCAGTCAGGAAGGAGCAAAGTACAAATCTCAAATAACAGTTCCATATTATTGATAAGGACTATAAAGCAATAAACAGATGATGCTAGATACTGAGAAGACAGTGAATAAATGCAATAGAAAAATAAAGAGACAGTCAATGTAAACAGACAGGCAATAGGCAATATGATACAGTCAGTGCATGTATGAAAATGAAAAGAACAAGGAACAGTATCATATACGGGTGATGTAGTATATGATTTAAAATAGGGAACTGTAATCTATTCTAAGTGTTTGAAATAGTAGTTTCAAAATGTGATCGGCTTGGGAACATGTACGATAGCTACAGGGCCTGGCTAATCATGGGTGAAGAGCATGATTAACACTTACATTGTTCTACACTACAATAAGAGGTTATGATCACATTTCTTACTAACTACTTCCCTGCCCCCAACTAGTAATGTGGATCCAACCATGACACGTCACGATACACGAGCAAGTCCAATCTGTCATGTACGATATCTAATATACATGTCGTGTACAATGTCAACGATAATCAATGTAACATCTCATGACTGCAGATCTATGCTATACTAGTCCGTGTAACACAGTGTTAAGGATTCAGATGTAACATTTCATAATTATTTAATTTATAGAAATTATCAAGGAATTGGAAATTATCAGAGAATGTACTTGCCTTGGGTCCTTAGCTGGTATTTATTGGTGTCCTATTCCAGAGTATCCCCTGGACGAAGCAACAGTCCTATAAATATATCACAATAACACTTGCATCAGGTGCTACCCTAACACACAGTCTATAAATACTGGCCTCAGGGCCATGTTAGGCAGGGCACTAGTCAACTAGGGTCATCTAGTAGGGATACGTAAAACACATTACACTTATTAATACTTACCATATTCATTCATGCACCAATTTAAATGTATTTACAATATATATATATATATATATATATATATATATATATATATATATATATATATATATATATATATATATATATATATATATATATATATATATATATATATATATATATATATGCCTTTTAAATACATATTTGATTTATACTAGTTGAACATTATATATGTATACTCATATATATGCCAAAAATACATTTTAGATTATATATATATTGTCAACATTATCATTTAAACATACCAATCCAAATTAAATTTATACTAGCATATACTTTTTAATAAATAGATATTATATAAAAATAAACCAATATATATACATATATACTAACCAATTAGAAAAATCGAGAATATATTAAGTATACAAAATATGCATATATATACATACCAAAATAGTACGTATACTATTATATTTTATATACTAAAATACGTATATATCATATATGTGCAAAAGTACATTTTTTAAATATACATATATATATTGTTAACATCATTCTTAACATACTAATATTAATTCACCAAATTAAATTTATACCATATAAGAATACCCAATATTCATACATATACACATGCATTAATTAAATACATACATTACATTATACTAAGGTATATATATACCATACTTATACATTAATTACATTAACATCCTAATACATTATGTGTTAAAATATTAAATAAATAAATGCTATACATATTCATGTATTTAAAACATTAATTAGATAACTATTATACATATACATATAGTATATATATACTCATACGTATATACGTACGTATATATATATATATATATATATATATATATATATATATATAAAAGAGGGAAGGGGAAGAAGAAGAAGGAAACTTATTGTGAGGGGAGGTCGGCCGGAGTCTCGCCGGAGGGGAGCCGGCCGGCGGGGAGTAATGGTGGTGATGAAGGTAGAAGATAATGGTGGTGGTGGGGTTAGATGGTGGTGGAGACAAAGGCAGCAGGGATGGGGAGTTGGAGCGCCGGCGCCGGAGTGGGCAGGGACCGCCGGAGCAGTGAGGAGGCCGCCGGAGGACTGAGCTCGGCCGGCAGCAGCGTGCAACGGCACCCGGTGAACAGTACTTCCAGTTTCCCCCTTTTTTTCAATTTGAATACAAATGAAAAATAAAGAAGAAGGAGAAAGGAAGAAGGAGAAGGAAGAGAAGAAGAAAAGAAAAGAGAAGAAGAGGAGAAAAGAAATTTGGAAGGAAGGAGGCTACGTTGGAGAGAGGAATGTGGGGATTTGTGAGGAGGCTACCTAGGTTTTCTAGGGATTAGGGTTTGATAGGACATGATATTATATAGGAGAGAGGGTTTTGATGGAGGGTGAGGATGCACTCAATTAAATGAGTGGTCCAGATTGGTCATGAAGGAATTTTCATGTGGGGATGAGGGTGATGTTAAAAATATTAGGGGTTCCTTATGGGTTTAAACAAATGGGTGTTGACACCAAAAATATAAATTTGCAAATTAGCCCCCTCAAATTTGGATATTTGCACAGACGCATGAAATGACAAAAATTTGGCGGGCGATTCGGTATCCGGTGTTTTGTAGGGTCAGGGGGCGCTGTAAGTTGGTACGGGCTCAAATAGCAGGGCGCTAAAATTTAAATTGGGATTTCAGAATCGGTTAAAATAGTATCCTCAATTTAATTAGAAATAAATGTAAGTTGTGTTCTAAAATTAATTAGGAGTACATGGAGCCAAAATCAGGTCAGGTCATCAATACCAATAATGAAGAAGACTCATAACAGAATATTACCCTAATTTGGGCCGCACAAAAAATAGGTCAAGATTGCCTCCAATTTAAATTGGAACGCACAATGATACAAAATAGGGATTTATTAAATAACGTCTGCGACGATTTTTGTGCGGCTAGAAATATGGTACAGAGAGCATAATTATGAGTTGCAAAAATAGCAGAATGGAAGGCGGGCATGTCTAGGGCAAGATGGTAAAATTTGTTGGAAGGCAAAAGTCAGGGTAGCGCTCCAAATATCGAAGCAAAGGCAATGCACAAAAATATTAAATAAAATACGGTAATTAATTACAAACTCCAAGAATTAAATTCTAACTAAAACAATTAACCTCAAAATCCTATAATTCGGACAGGTGTTCATCTATTGGGCTTCTAGGTCAAGTCTACCAGCTCAAACACAAACTAACATTGTATATAATATTATATTTAAATTATACATCACATATTTATTTAAAATCAAATATACTATCATGTAATTAATTAATTATAACTACCATAATATTAAATATTATAAAAAGTCGAAAATACTCCTGTTTTCGGAATGTGGTAGTGACAACAACATTGAACTCGTAGAGTTGAAGAAACAAGTGGATGAGTTGCAAGACAAAGTCTTCATTAGATCCAGTTCATCACCGTGGGGTACTCCGGTATTATTTGTACTAAAAAAGGATGGGTCAGTACACATGTATATCGACTACAGGACTCTGAACAACCTTACTATCAAAAACAAATATTTGCTGCCGAGGATTGATGATCTCTTCGATCAATAGAGCGAAGCGAAGGTATTCTCGAAGATAGATTTAAGGTCAAGTTACCACCAGGTGAAAGTAAAAAAGGAGGGTATTCTGAAGACAGATTTTCGGACTCGGTAGGGCTAATTTGAGTTCTTGGTAATGCCATTTGGGTGGACCAATACCCCGACGGTATTCATGAATATGATGAACAAGGTGTTCCACCAGTATCTTAATAAGTTTTTTGTGGTATTTATTAATGACAATCTGGTGTATTCAAAGGCCCCAGAGGAGCATGAGGAGCACCTGAGGATAGTTCTAGAGACTCCCAGGAAGGAGAAGCTTTATGGCAAGCTTTCGAAGTGTGAGTTCTTTCTTGACAAGGTTTAATTCCTTGGTCATATAATTACAGGTGACGAGATCTCAGTGGACCTGAAGAAGATTTTAGTAGTGGAGTAGTGGTCTACTTCGAGTTTAGTGGCAGAGATCAGGAGTTTTCTTGGGCTAGCAGGTTATTATCGGAGGTTTATACATGACTTCTCCAGGATTACAGAGCCGATGACTAGGCTGACCAGGAAGAATGTAGAGTTTGTCTGGACAGGGGAGTGTCAGGCCACTTTTAATAAGCTAAAGAAGAGGTTAACGACAACTCCAGTATTGACATTGCTATCGAGATCAGGTGAGTTCACTATTTATAGTGATGCTTCAGGAAAATGTTTGGGTTCTGTCTTGCAGCAGAATGGGAAGGTGATTGCCTATGCTTTCAAGCAATTACGTCCTCATGAGAAGAATTACTCTACCCACGATTTGGAGTTGGCACCGATCATTTTGCTCTAATGATGTGGAAACACTATCTGTACGAAGAGCATCTGGAGATCTTCACAGACCATAAGATCTTGAAGTACTTATTTACACAGAAAGAGCTAAACATAAGACAGCGACGGTGGTTGTAGTTGATGAAGGACTTCGATATATCATTATAGTACCATCTAGGAAAGGCCAACATAGTCACGGATGTCTTAATCAAGTATCTAGTAGCTATGCACTTGACTACGGACAAACATTTATTGGTCGATCTTGAGAGCTTTGGTATTGAGGTGCTAGTACCTGGTATCGAGATACAGATGTGGGGATTGCAGATACAGTCTGAGCTGATGGACAGGATCCAAACTACGTAGTATGACGATGAGTCTCTAAGGAGCATCAGGGCACAGGTTCGGATGGGATTATCCGAGGACTTTACTATTGTTGAGATTGATCATTGTGGCACGGTACCAGATTGTGTATGCCAAGTAGGATATTGCGCAAGGAGGTTTTTCATGAGGTGCATCGATCGCAGTACTCTATACATCTAGGTGCCAACAAGATGTATAGAGATCTAAGGGAGCATGTTTGGTGGTATGCCATAAAGCGGAAGGCTGTGCACTTCGTATCCAAATGTCTAGTGTGATAGCAGGTAAAGGCAAAGATACAGAGGCCAGGAGGATATGATTTGTACTTTTATTTTAGATTTTTAAAGGCTCTTGGGACACTACCATAAAAAGTCAAAATAGCGACTTCTAAAAACGTCGCTAAATAACCAAAAATCGTCGCTAATTTGGTTTAGCGACGTTTTAAAGTTGTCAAAAAAAACTAAGTCGTAAAAAAAAACGTCGCTAAACGTCGCTATGTCGACGTTTTTTAGCGACTTTAATGTGTCACAAAATTTAGCGACGTTTAGCGACGCCGAGTCACTAAATAGCGACGTTTACTAAAGTCGCTAAACGTCGCTGATTAGCGACTTATATAGCGACGTTACACCGACGTCTTTAATGACCTGGCTATACTGCCATGTCAGTAATTTGCGACGTATAGCGACGTTTTTAGCGACGTATTTAGCGACTTGTTACAGCATCACTAATTAGCGACGTATTTAGCGACGTAAGTGAACGTCGCTAAACGTCGCTAAAAATGTCGCTAATTTTCAAAAAAAATTAAAAAATTACATTTTTGGGTTTACCAGCCCCCTTGGGTTCATTATCAGGTATATGATGGTAGTAAAAATAATTGAATGAAGAACACAGTAGTAGCACCAAGGGAAAAAATTCTAGTACACTGGATAAATACAGGCCAAGTATCAGTCATCAGTTGTAAACCAAAATATAAATAATATAATAAAATTTGAAGAAAAGAAAGCATCCAGCAAATCTTATCGTAAACATAAAGAATATGGCAAATTTATATCCATACAATCGTATCCTAAATAATAATAAAAATATAAATATCCAGTAACTAACTATACTACTGCGGATCTGAAGGAGGCTGACCACCGGCGCGCTTGAAGGATAAGAACTCCTCATACTCGTCCTGTGGAATCGACACCGATGTCGATGGAGAAGGCAGTGACGTCGGTGGAGTCTGTGTCGATGTAGGCGCACTAGGAGGCCGTGCCCGCTCCTAGTCTGTGAGTCGCTGGTTGTAAGAATCCAGGGTAGATAACAGCCTCGTACTGCTATGAACCATTGAATCTTGCATCATCGTCAGCTTCTCGTCCATCTATAGCTGTGATGCCTGCAGCTCCATGATGTTGCGGTCATTGGAGGCTCTAATATCATTTGTCAAATCTTGTAGCTCAGTCATGCTGCGGTCGAGCATATTCAATCGTGCGATGAGCATCGGATCGTCCGCCTGCGGTTGGGACCTGGGCTGCTCCTCCATACTTCGCAGCAACTCGTCACGGAGAGACACAATCTGACGGTCAACGGCCTCCTGGACTCTGGCCGACGACTGCGAGGGCTGCGACTGTGAGGGGTGTGTAGAATACGCAGCTGTCGGGGAGGCCCTAGATGAATGCGTCGCAACCAGGGCTCCATAGGAGCCCGTACCATAGTACGTACCCCTCTGGAGACCACCAGCTGCGGTCACCCACAGGTCGTCCGCCGACGGAGATGGAGCGGGATACGATGAAGTACCAGCCTCTCCAGGTGTAGGTGCGCTAGCAGTCGCCCGCTCACGCAGCCTAAGATACTCGGCCTAGAAAGGTTTGGAAATTCGATAATTGCCTAAGTTATATTAAAATTAACACAAAGTAAAGTAATACTTACATAGGTCTATGAGGCCCTCTCATCAATGAGATTTTCGTCCTTGCGATGGGTGGCCAAGAAGACGGTCACCATGTTTGCATTCTCACCCCTCTGTACCTGTTAAAAATATATTATTTATTACTAAACTTAAATATTTTTTCCAAGTACCATTTTATGGTACTTATATTAAAATAATATATTTTAAAAGAAAAAATATACCAGACGACGAAAATGTTTCGTCATCGGAATCGAGCCACCACACCACTTGGCAGCATTCTGCCTAGCCGCCTTGGCCTTCTTAGACCTTTCCTTGTAGCTCGGATCGTCGAATCTAGCCCTCATCGCAGTCCACTACTCAGGCGTGATCCAACCTTGGATCGATTTTCCAGCACGATCACGAGCCTTCTGGTCATCCAGAACATCTCAGATAATCTTGGCGGCAACGGTAGGAAAGAGCCGCTCGATCAACTCGGCCCGGTACGGAGGATAAAAATACGTTTGCTACAATAAATAATTTAGTAAGTTAGCATCACGAATAAGTTATATAATATGCATAAATTAGAGGATTTATTTAATATACTTTTACCTGAAAGTGCGTAAACCAGAACGCCTTTCTCTCCTCTGGAGCCTCAGAGTAGTTGATCCAAGGGCCACTGTAGTTGTTCCTCAAAAATTGGCCCAGGCGTCTCTGAACCGACGATGGACAATATCTATACAGAGATAATAATTTAGATTACTGAAAAAGTTAATATACGATGAATAAAGAGAAACACAAATATATACTAAACCATCTAATTGACTTACTATGTACCGTCGGCCCAAATCTCTGTCCTCGTCTCCTCCGGAGGTGCGCATGGAGGATCTTGCTGATGCTGGGACAACGTGGGCACGACCTCCTCGACATGCTCATCTGTCCCCATGGTTCCGTCAGCAGGAGGAACGCTGGACGAGGGTGTACTATCACGCCAGGAACTACTCGTCCCAACAGTCGGAGATGTGAGTGATCAATATACTGGAGTACTCAGCGACGATGATCCAGAACCAACAGTAGGCAGTACCGGAGTGGCACTCTGTCTACCTCGGGACCTGCCGAATCCTCCGCGTCGTCCTGTCATATCTGATAACAACATATAATGAATGTAGAGAAACACAAATATATAGTACATTCTACAGTCGAAATGTGATGCATATCTCAAAGCATTCTACAGTCAAAATATAATACATATATTCATTAATGGGTACATCTACTTCGTCAATTTTCCAATCTTGATCTACATTCTACAGTCAAAATATAGTTACATTCTACATGCAATATATTTTATTTTTAATTATCTTCAGAAAATTCATCTTATTCGCCTTCCTCGTCCTTCTCTTCCTCTTCCTCTTCCTCGTCTTCACTTTTATCTACTTCGTCGTCCTCTTCGGATAATTCTACATCTTCTATATTATTACTTGTGTAATGAGTAACTTTCGTTGAGTCCACATCTATAATATTTGTTACAAGAGGTAGATCGTCCTCCTGATAAGCTATTTCGTCAATATCAAAGGTATTTCTAGCTTTAGTCTTGCATACTGTCCACCAATCCGACCTCGCTGTCCCCCGTCTAGGATAAGTTGTGAAGTACACAAGCTGAGCCTAACTTGATAGGACAAATAGTTCGTAGCCTTGATATCTATGCTTGTAGTTTATATCCACAAGGCCATGCTTGTCAATTTTCCAACCTTGATCTTGAATCGGATCGAACCATTCACACCTGAATAGCACGATATTAGCAGGTTCTGTGCCATAATTATATGTCAACTCCATAATCTCTCGTAAGATACCAAAAAAATCATTGCTCGGATTGACGTCTTTGTAGTTCAAAGATTTGATACACAAACAACTGTTTTTCGTGGAATCAAGATCCAGAAAGCTGTCTCTGATAGGAGCATTTGTTGACTTGAACCTGAACCCATTCACACAGAAACTTGGCCATATTTTTACAGCAGTAATTGGTCCCTTGGCTAGAGTTCTAATAGTTTCAGTCTCGGGTGATATTAGACGATCGACCTAAATACCAAAGTAGCGATAGTAAGTTATTTGTTTTGCAAGTGCAGAAATAAAAAGTAATTACCAAGCATCTTACATATGCGCTCAACCAAGAAGGAAAATGGCATCTCATATCTTGTTCTACTTCTTCGTCTGTTATGTAGGGTCTAACCGACCTTAACTCATCATTATATGTGCTGAAAAACAATGAAGCAACTGCTGATTAGTAGCATAATAGTATCTTATATTATTACATTGAGATAATGTAAATATGGACGTATTAATTACTTATCCCTCTAGCTTCTCTACTTCATCCTCGTCGCAATTGAGTAATATATATAATTGAGCAGCCCTTAGCTCATCGTCATTCAAATATCTCATCTTCATTTTTCCTGAAGACTTTCCGGATGCATTGAATACTTTGAGTATTCCATCATTAGATTCCTGATATGCGTTATCGTTTCTCGGAGCTTTCGTCCTATTAGTAGCAACATGCGGTTTGAAATACGTCAAGCAAAAGTTTATAATCTCCTCGAGAACATAAGCTTCACAAATAGAGCCTTTAACCCATGCCTTATTTTTTACCTTTCTCTTTAGGTGATTCAGATGCCGCTCGAAGGGGTACATCCACCGATAACCGACAGGACCACCAACACGTGTCTCATAGGAAAGATGAATTGGCAAATGCTCCATAGAGTCGAAGAATCCAGGAGGAAACACCTTCTCGAGCTTACATAGTGTTACCGCAATGTCCCTCTCTTGCTTTTCTAGACGATCGACGAGCAACTTAGTACAACAAAGATCTTTGAAGAATATGTTCAACTCTGTCAATGGGTCCCAAACGACCTGCGGTAAGAATTCCCGAAATGCAATCGGAATTAACCTCTCCATGAATACATGACAATCGTGGCTCTTCATACCCACCAGTTTGTTCTTCTTGAGGTCGATGCATCTTCTCAAGTTCGACACGTACCCATCTGGAAACTTTAGATCCTGAATCCACCTACAAAGTCTACCTTTATCCTCTTTATCCAGTGAGAAAACTGACTTAGGTTGCTTTAACTTTCCATTCCCCTCCTCTATCAAATGCAATGCAGGACGTCTACATATTTCTTCTAAGTCCAACCTGGCCTTCGGATTATCTTTCGTCTTCCCCTTTACCTCTATTACAGTATTAATTATGTTATCAAACACATTCTTCTTGATATGCATGACATCAAGGTTATGTCTGATCAGATTGGTGCTCCAATATGGCAGATCCCAGAATATACTCCTCTTCGTTCAGTTATGGGTGCGACCAAATCTGTCACACTTATACCCCTTAGCAGGCTCTTCAATAGCACTTGGTAAATCTTTGACCTCTTTCCATATCGTGCATCCGGGCCACCTTGGCGGTGGATTGGCCTTCTTCATAACTCTCGCACGAAAAGTATTCCGGTTCCTCCGGTACGGATGATCCTTCGGCAAAAATTGTCGATGTCAATCGAAGAAGCATGGTTTGCCTCCGTGTTTCAAATGGAAAGCCTGAGTACGGTCCATGCAATACGGACATGAGAGACGACCATGGGTGCTCCATCCCGATAATATTCCATAGGCCGGAAAGTCATTGATGGTTCACATAAGTGCTGCCCTCATCTGAAAATTCTGCTTTCTAGAAACATCGTACGTGTTGGCACCTACTTCCCACAGCTGATTCAACTCATCTATCAAAGGCTGTAAATACACATCGATGTTCCTCTTCGGATTGTTCGAACCCGGGATAATAACGGTTAGGAACATATACGGTGTCTTCATGCACATCCAAGGCGGTAGATTGTACGGAGTGACGATCACAGGCCATAACGAATACTGGGAGCCCGAAAGTTCAAATAGGGTAAAACCGTCAGAGGAGAGCCCCAATCTGACATTACTCGCTTTCTCGGCAAAATATGGATACTCCTGATCAAAGTGCTTCCATGCTTCTCCATCAGATGGATGATCCAATACTCCTTCGATCTGTTTTTGCCTGTGCCAACTCATATTTTCTGCAGTCTCCTTAACCATAAACAACCGCTGCAACCGTAGCGTCAAAGGCAAGTAGTGCATCGAATCGGTAGGCTTCCTTGCACCGACAGACTTTCCTCTAACAGTGGCCTTGTAGCGATCAGCACCACAAAATCTGCACGCATCTTCATCCTTGTCATCTTTGTAGTACAATATGCACCCATTGTGACATGCATCGATTTTCTCGTATCCCATCTAAAGCGATCTCACTATCCTCTTAGATCGATAGAAGTCTTTAGGCAACTTTGCACCATCGGGCAAGATCTCTATAATCAAATCGAGCAGTCGATTATAGCATTCTTGCGACATATTAAAATCGGACTTGATGCTCAATAATCTTGTAACCACCTCCAACGATGAATGATCCTCACAACCAGGATATAGTGGAGTCCTTGCATTCTCCAGCAACTCCATAAACTTTGCAGCATCGACATTCGGTGCCTCCTCAGCTGCATCATAATTGTCCGAATTGAAACTAGGTCCCGCCGCATCATAATTGTCCGGATTAAAACTAGGCCCCGCCGCATCATAAACCATGTTCACCAACCCGTCGTAGTAAGCATCGTGGTCGTGGACTTCCATATACGGCTCCACATAGGGCTCCGACTCCGATGCTAGAGATACAAGTTCTCCGTGCGTGGTCCACTGATAGTAATTTGGCGTGAAGCCCTTCGAGTATAAATGATATGTAACTTCCACTCCTGGATGATATTTCCTGTTGTGATATCTCACACACGGACACTTAATTTTGGTACCGTCCATGTACTGAGGAAAAGCCTTAGCGAACTGCAGGAACTACTGTACACCCTCAATGAATTCATCCCGCACACCGCACATGTCATCAGGATGACGGTTGTACATCCACGAACGATGATGCAGATAGTAATTCATATCCATTTCTAGATACTTCTGCAAAAATGATAGTAGGTATCATATAAATTATTATATACAGTGGTTTATCACCTAACTTCATAACTTAACCGTACTATAAAAATCATAACTGATATAATACATACTTTCATTTATCAAAGTCAAAAATAAGCAATATTCAAAACAACTGACCATTTATCAAAGTCTAAAATAAGGAATACTTTCATTTCATAACTGATATAATACATACTTTCATTTATCAAAGTCCAAGAGCCCTTGAAATGATAAACATGGTTAACTAGTTCATGGTGATGTTTCTAAGCCACTTCTAGATCCATACTAGTTTATACTAGTCAATACTAGGTTAATACCTTGCTACACTATGTCTTCTAGGTCGTACTAGGATATTCTGCTTTGAAATTAAGTACTCTACTATCCACACTGAAAGCCTCTTACCCTTGACCTGGCACCTTGCACTTCATCCTTATACTTGCTCACTGGACTACAACCCAGTTAAGGGTTGTATTGGCATACAACAAGTGCTTGTTGCTGCCTTGCCATTGCTCAAGCATGCATGTGTTTGATGCTGCTCAAGTGTGCACCAACACTCTTCCACTGCAGAAGATGACAGGAACCAATCCCCTCCTCATAGTGCCAATCCGACACCACTGTAACACATTGCCAGCTTGCCTAATGCACTAGGCCAAACTGAATTGAGTTCTGTTCCTGAAGCCTCATAGTTCAGTAGTGACACCCACACACAACTGGACTCTTCTACCCTCTCCCACATCAAGCACAGCTAGAAGACACTATGAACACCAACACAGATAACAGTAGCTATATCTATACTACTCTATAATGCTAAAACTTGGCTTCACCGTGAATATTTTTAATTCCACAAATAGCCATGGTTATGAACATTGCTGCCTTTTAGTACTCATGTGCCTTTTAGACTTTTAGACTTCCTTTGGTGGCTATCATTTAAGCATTTAAGCATTTAAGCATTGCTGTCTTTTAGCAGGAAAAAATTATGAACTAATAACTTTTTGACTTCCTTTGGTGGCTGTCATTTAAGCATTGCTGCCTTTTAGACTTAAAAAAAACAACTCTAATGAATATGCCTATTAGACTTACGAATGTATCATATGGTATAGATTTACTAGCAGTGTGAGACTCTAAAAACAAAATCTAATGAATATGCCTTTTAGACTTCCGAATGTATCAAAACAACTCTAAAAAAAACAACTCTAATGAATGCATATGCCTTTTTGACTTCCTTTGGTGGCTGTCAATTTCTCATTTCCTCTTCCTATGTATTGTGAAGTATTTATCTCAGTGTGAGACTTACTTTCTACCATACCTCCTTCTAATATATCTATTTGTACTTTCTACCATGTCCAATAGTGATTTCGTACGTGAACGACGTCGACAGGCTCAACGTAATAGACGTCAAAATTTGAGCATTGATGAAAGACAAGCTTTGCTTCAACAAAGACGGTTGTGTCGACGGGCTGAAAATAAATAGCAAAGAAATGCACGTCAAGAACGTGATAGACTGCGATATCAAAGACGTACGAATGCAAGAGTTACCGACGAAACAAACCAAAGACTTGAAGGTGCTCACTCTCTCATCATTATTAGTTACATGTTAGAATTTTTCTGCACGCCATGAAATGGACACTTGGTGGTTGCTGGTAGAGAGTGAAGAAATCATAATGTGTGCTCACTCTCTCATTCAGCTTTTGTTCATCCCACACTTGGTGGTTGCTGGTAGTTATGCACACTTGGTAGTGTGCTAATTAAAAAAAAACTAAGCTAAACATACAGCATTAATGAAAAAAAATGTTACTTGGTAGTTGCATATGCTATATGTGTGCTAACGCACACTTGGTGGTTGCTGCCCATTTTGTGCTAGCGCACACTTTGAACCGAGTCTGATTTGCCCATTTTGTGCTAACGCACACATTAATGAAAAAAAATGTGACTTGGTAGTTGCATATGTCTATTACCGGAATTTCTAGCAAATTTTGTCTATCAGGCAGCAACATGTTGCTTCCACCAATCTATTCAATACTAGGCTTTATGAACATTGGTAGAGCTTTATGGTGGCTTAATGGCTAGCAAATTATTCCCTCTCAAGGTCAAGACAACATAGCTGTTCCATCTCACAGTCATAACATATATCAGCACAAAATTCTAATTCAGAATACTACTATTTTTAAACCTGGAAAAAATTGAAACCATCTTCAGCTTGCAAACCCGCCGCGATCCTGAGGTCCTCATTACTGCATGTTGAGTTCACCTTAGCTGGTAATTTAACATTTTTTATATTAGATTTTCTGTCCACACATGAATATAATTAATCATTTAAAATAATACATTATCGCTTACACCAATCTTACCATTATAATTTTTTTAATGAAGTTTTAATCACAGATGATGCATCAGAAACTGAATTACCAAGTATAGGATGGTCTGCCACAAGAAGACGGTTGACTAGAGGGCGTGGAGTTTGCAAATGTGCAAAAGGATTTATTCAAACCCAAGATTTTCAACGTTGCATATTGCCAGAACCTGTTATTTGTCCATACTGCAGGGCAAAAATATTCATTCATGAGAGTTTTGAGGTTTGTTGCTCTAAAGGAAAATTATATTTTTTGCCAAGACCTATAACACCGGAGGACTTGGTTGAACTATTCTTTGATCAAGGTGAAGAGGAAAAACATTTTAGGCAAAACATTCGTTCTTACAATCACTCATTTTCATTTACATCGATGGGTGTCAATATTGATGAGAATCTTGCTAGCGGTAGAAATAAGATATTTACATATCGTGCACAAGGGTCTATATATCATAGAATTGGTAGTATCTTACCAATTGATGGACGAAATCCAAGATATTTGCAAATGTACATATATGACACTGACAAAGAAATTGATTATCGATTGGCTGAAAATAATGCTTTGAATCGAGGAATACTTTTAAAGTTGAAAGAGATTTTGAATTTACATAATCCCTTTGTTCACAGTTTTCGACAACTTGGCAGTCGCGAGGATATACAAAGTTGTAAACTCATCGTAAAGGAGTTGACTATCGATCGTCGTATTCATAGCTTGCCAATTGCTTCACAATTTACTGCAGTTATTATCGATGGAGATGATCTGCAAGGATTGCATGAGAGAGATATAATTGTTCAGACTCGATCAGGACAACTTCATAGAATTCCAGATACAGCCGGATATTACGATCCTCTTCAATACCCTATGTTGCTTCCTTTTGGTCAATATGGTTGGGATTTAGGCATCCATAAGAACAGTTCATATCGTGTCAGCTGTCAGTCTTATTATTCTTACATTTTGCAGGTAATTTCTTTCTGATACTTTATTGTAGAAATATTATTTTTGTACATTTATAGAATAGATAGTTGATAGTATTTAATGATTGTCTTTTAGATTCAGCCTTCCGAGGAATCATTATTTCTTATGGGAGGTCGCCTTCTTCAACAATATGTTATGGATATGTTTGTGAAAATTGAGACAATGAGGCTAAGATATATTCGTGATAATCAAACAACCATTAGATCAGAGTTGTACCAAGGGCTACATGATGCAATAACTGTTGGTGAAATACGAGCAGGTTACATATATTTTATTAAAAAATAAAAAACTTTGAATTCTATTATTACTTTATTATTATTACTTTATAACCATGTGCATTCTCATGTACAGAAAATGTTGGTCGAAGAATTGTTCTCCCATCTTCCCATAACGGCAGTCCACGTGATATGCAACACAGATATCAAGATGCTATGGCATTGGTAAGAAGGTATGGCAAACCTGATTTATTTATTACTATTACCTGCAATTCATCTTGGCCTGAAATCACTAGAGAATTGCTTCCAGGACAAAAAGCACAAGATAGACCTGATTTAACCACTAGAGTATTCCATGCGAAGTTAGAGGAACTGAAAGATGATATATTTAAGAAAGGTGTGTTAGGCAGAGTAAATGCACATGTTTATGTTATTGAATACCAAAAAAGAGGGCTTCCACATTCTCATATTTTAATTATTTTTGATGAAAGTGATAAAATAAATAACCCTGATGAATATGATGAATTTGTTCATGCCGAAATTCCATGCCCAAAAACTGAAATTGAATTGTGTAATGTTGTTATAAAACATATGATGCATAATCCATGTGGGCCCCTTAACCCTGGTGCAATCTGTATGAAAAAATGGTAGATGTAAAAAAGGATTTCCTAAAGCATTTGCCCATATGACTCTGCAGGGAGATAACTCATACCCGATCTATAGAAGACGTGATAATGGACGACAAGTACAAGTAGGTGGTCACATGTTAGATAATCGATGGGTAGTTCCTTATAATCCATATTTGCTTCTCAAGTATGAATGCCATATAAATGTAGAAATATGTTCAAGCATTCAATCAGTAAAATATTTATACAAGTATGTTTATAAAGGACCTGACAGAGTTTCATTTGGTGTTAGCAATAGACTAATGGGAGATGATAAAATATCCAATTTTGTAAATGCACGTTGGATCTGTGCCCCTAAGGCATTTTGGAGGATTTATAAATTTCCAATGAACGGTATTTATCCCACTGTTATATCTTTGCAATTGCATTTGCCTGATAGACAACAAGTTAGATTTTATAGTCATGAACATATAGATAATATTTTATGTGACGGCCAACGATAAAAAACTATGCTTACTGAGTTTTTTGTTGTAAATTTTATTGATGAAGAAGCGCGTCAATATTTGTACCATGAAATTCCGGAACATTATTGGTGGGATGGAAAGGAAAAAAAATGGGTAAGTAGAATAAATAATCGTAGAGTCATTGGTAGAATATATACTGTGTCCCCATCGGAAGGTGAACGTTATTATTTGAGAATACTTCTTCTTCATGTTAGAGGTCCTACGTCTTTTAATGATTTACTTACTGTGCATAATATTTCATACTCAACTTTCAAGCAAGCAGCAGAAAAGAGAGGTCTACTTGAAAATGATGATAGTATTAGAAGTTGTTTAAGAGATGCTGCAGAGACTCATTTGCCTGTTGCTCTAAGAAGATTGTTTGTCACTATTTTAGTCTACTGTGAGCCAACCGAGGTTCGTAGTTTGTGGGATGAGTTTTATATTTATATGATGGAAGATTATACATCGAAGAGTAACACGAATCATATTAATACATATCTTATAAATTGTCTTCTTCAAGATATTAGCAACCTCCTCCTTCACTACAACAAGCGTATTTCTGACTATGATTTGCCAGAAATGACTATAGAACTTGATACTGATCACTTTATGTCACGATTGATTTTAGAAGAAAAATCGATAGACATCCCTCAGGAAGATTTGTTGGCTATTGATAAGTTGAACCCCGATCAGAGAGCTGCATTTAATATGATAATTGACGCTATTAATAAGAAAAAAAATTCTATTTTTTTTGTAGATGGGCCTGGTGGTACGGGAAAGACATTCTTATATCGTACAATTTTAGCATTTTTAAGGAGTAAAAATTATATTGCAATTGCAACTGCTACATCTGGAATAGCAGCAACAACATTGCCAGGAGGACGAACTGTACATTCAAGATTTAAGATTCCAATTGTCTTAGATTCTACTTCTACATGTTCGATTAGCAGACAATCAGATCTTGCTAGACTTTTACGACTTGCTGATATACTCATTTGGGATGAAGCTACTATGGCTCATCGACATGCTTTTGAAGCATTGGATAGGACAATGAGAGACATAACCGGAACTGATCTTTCCTTTGGAGGAAAAGTTATGGTTCTAGGAGGTGATTTTTGCCAAGTACTACCAGTTGTTAGGCATGGAACACGGGCAGAGACGATTGATGCATGTGTTGTCAAATCTTTATTTTGGTCAGATGTTCAAATGATTCATCTAAAAGAAAATATGCGTGCCAGAAATGATCTATGCTTTTCTGAATTTCTATTACGTATTGGTAATGGAGATGAACCATGTGTTGATACAGATATGATTAGGCTGCCTGATAAAATAAGAATTCATTGGCGAAGTGAACAATCGGTAAAAGAATTAGTAAATTCAGTATTTCCTTCCCTTCATGAAAATGCCTATGATATTGATTACGTAATTGGACGAGCTATATTAGCATCAAAAAATGAAATTGTTGATAAGCTCAACAATGAAATTATATCATTGTTTCCTGGACAGGAAACAATATATTATTCATTTGATTGTGTGGAAGATGATACTCTAAATTTGTATCAGCAAGAGTTTCTAAATACCATCTCACCTGGTGGATTACCTCCACACAAACTTACTCTAAAGATAGGATCTCCAATCATGTTACTTAGAAATTTGAACCCTAGCATGGGATTGTATAATGGGACAAGATTAATTTGTCGTAAATTTCATGTCAATCTTATTGATGCTGAAATTGCAACCGGATATTTTCATGGTACTAGAGTTTTTATTCCACGCATGCCTCTTAAAGCTTCTTAAAATGTAGACATGCCATTTACTTTTATAAGAAAGCAATTTCCTATTAAATTGAGCTTTGCATTGACCATTAATAAATCACAAGGACAAACTATACCTAATGTAGGGATATATCTTCCGGAACCTGTTTTTAGTCATGGTCAACTTTATGTAGCCTTATCGAGAGGAGTTGCAAGAGTTACAACAAAAGTTTTGGTTAAGAATAAATTTACTCTTGGACTATGAGGGACATATACCAGAAATATTGTATATCGTGATGTATTAATGGCATGTAACAATGATATGTGTTAATGATAGTTATTAATTTAAAATTTAGTCCATGAAATTGGAGAGGAACAAACAAAAAACCTAAATATATATATATATATATATATATATATATATATATATATATATATATATATATATATATATATATATATATATATAAGAAATTTAAAAAATATTGACATGAAAAAACTAAAAAAATATTTAAAACTTTTTTAACTCCGCCTATGCCAAGCTTTGCATTGCATTGCCGGTCCCAAGCCCGGAGGAAGGAGGAGGGTAAAAGAAATATGGTTAATTATCCGCAGAAATAATTAGTCATTGGTGACGTGATCAATTGAACATATAATTTATAAATACATATCATATTCTTCTAATTGTATGATTAAAATACACGTATAAAATACTTGCAGCGCTGCTGCACGTGCATTTATATTTATATAATATCCTTACCAATGTTTACTAATAAAAATTGTTCATTAAATTAAACATGGGTAGTTACATAATTACATATTTAGAAAAAAAAGAGTTATTGTTTGCTCTTCCCAAGTAATAAAAGTAGTGAACAATTAAGGAACTATTGTTTGTTCTTTCCAAGTAAGTATAAAATACGTGCAACGCACGTGCATGTATACTAGTACCTATATATATATATATATATATATATATATATATATATATCGAGATACACCTATATATGCATACACTCTCTCATATGCAAATAGATAATACACCAATTTATATATACATATCATATGATACTCTAAGGCATAAATAGACACACACACACAACCACTAGTCCAATCCATAAATATTTGGTGTGCAACACCAAGATACTCTAGGATACATCCTCCATACACCACACCACCATAATACCAACCCTCAATTCACATGGACATATCCAATAGATCAAATATTGTGTGTGTGTGTGTCGTGCCTGTGGCAGTGTCAGTGTCAGTATGACTGTGTGTGTGTGTCTGCATCTGTGTGTGTGTGTCGTGTGTGTCTGTCAGTATCTGTGTACGTGTGTCGTGTCTGTATGCATGTGTCATGTCTGTCAAGTGTGTCTTGTGTCAGTATCACATGAGAGAGGGAGAGAGAGAGAGAGAGATTACCTAGAGCTCGAGGAGGAGGAGGGGGATGCCGGAGTAGCCGCAGCCGTGGAGAGCCGGTCGCCGGAGAGGGGGGGGCGGGGAAAATCGAAAAGTTTCAAAATTTTCGATAGATGGGGGAAAAAACTGAGCCCTAATTAACCAAAATTTAGCGACGTTTAGCGACGTCAAATAAAAAAGTCCCTAAAATAAAATTTAGCGACGTCAAAGACGTCGCTAAATACGTTGCTAAATATTTTTGATAGATACGTCGCTAATTACGACGCTAAACGTCGCTAAATAAGATATTTTAGCAACGTTTAGCGACCTTAATTGAACTTATAGCGACTAATCTTTTAAAATCTAAACAAAAGTCGCTAAACGTCGCTAAATGTCGCTATTTAGTGACGTCTAGCGACGATTTTTACGGAGTCGCTAATTTAGCGACGTTTTTAATTGGAGTCGCTAAAATACGTCGCTAATCCCGCTTTTTTTAGTAGTGGGAGGATCATCTTCACCTGGTAATGTTTTCTTATAACAACAGCTACCATGCCAGTATTAGGATGTCACCATTCGAGACTTTCTATGGACGGATATGTCACACTCCTCTATCTTGGGATGATGTTGATGAGAGAGCCTTATTGGAACTAGAGATAATTGTGGATACAGCCGAGAAGGTGAAGCTTATTAGAGATAGACTGGGTGGCGCAGGACAAACAACGACATTGGTCCAATAACCACCGGAGATCTTTGGAGTTTTAGGTATAGATTTTGTTTGTATTGCTTATTATTACTTTATTTTAGGTTGAGTGTTAAGGTGGTATTTTTTCTGATACGGGACACGATTCACTTTGGTGGAGGTAGGAAGCTTAGTCCACGGTATATCGGACCCTTCGGTTGTCTTGTGAGGGTCTGTGGAGTGGCCTACAGACTATACTTCTCACCTGTACTAGAGGGAGTGTGTGATATGTTCCATGTGTCACAGCTAAGAAGATACGTGGCAGACCTTAGTCACGTATTGGATCACTCGGAGATCGAGTTGGGTCCAACTCTTAGTTACCCAGAGCAACCAGTGGAGATTCTAGATCGCAGGGAGAAGGTACTGCGAAACTAGATAATTCCTTTGATACGTGTCGCGTAGAGACATCACTCTCTGGGAGAGTCTATCACGGAGAGGGAAGCCAAGATGCACGAGCGATACCCTTATCTCTTTGAGCTGTGAGGTATCGATCTTTCTTGCTTGTTGTAGTGCTAGTTCTTTCCTTAAATTTTGAGGATAAATTTTTCTAAGGAGGGTAGACTTGTCACTACAACATTTCTATATGAGGTTATTTTTGTCATTTAGAATATTTTATATTTAGTGGTTAAATATTTATATATTGTGCTACTAATTATTTATATTGTGTTGTGCTATTTATTTATTAGTTAGTGGGCTAGCCTATTATTTAGACTTGTCATTAGTGGACCTAATTAGAACTTGTCGTGACACATTAAGCCCAATATTGGGTTAGGCCCATTAGACTCTTCACTTTAATTAATTAAGGATATTAGATTAGTTTCATGTAGAATTAGAAGCTTCCTAATATAGCCCTCCCTAATTAAACCTCATAACTATTATTGGGAGGTATCATGGACATTACATATTGCTTGGATAGGGGGAAAGGGGGCCGGCCACAAGAGGATACTCTCTCTCTCTCTCTCTCTCTCTCTTCTCTCATTAATTTATTTTATTAGAGATCCTCAATTATGTTCTTCCCCAAATTGACTCATCCCTCCACCAAATTTATCCCAATTCACTCTCATTTCCTCCTAATTACACCATCTAAGGAGCATTGGAGCTTGGATTATAAGGAGCACTTGGAGAAGAAGGAATTGACAAGGAGCTTGTGTCATAATTGTGTCATATTGAGCATTTTATTGGGAATCAATATCTCAAAAGATAAATTCTATTTTCCCCTATAATCTATACTCTAATTCATCATTTAACCATTAGGAAACCTTTCTTGGCTTAAGGCTAACCATAGGAACAAGAACTAGATTCACATGACCTCTATTGTGATTTCTACATGAAGATTTTTACCCATTTTGGGGAAATTCCAAGACTGATATATCAAGTATGTGTCATGAGACCAATTAGATCTAATTAGACTTGGATTAATGCTATAGGACTAGATAGGTGTCCACAATTGGATACGAGTAGAGCGTATCATGGTATTTTATGATACGGTATGATACGGGATTTATTTTGGGTGATTTTTGTAATTTTTCTTCAAATTCCTTTGTAGCAAGCTACTTTAGTTGTATTATGATGATTATGATTTGTATGAATAGTAATTATGGAGAATTAAGAGTTTTGTTATCTCAATTGAAGCGTATCATATAGTATCTTATATGTGCATGTCAAGTGTTTGAATGAATGCACTTGTTGCAAGTATATCACATATATACCTATAGTTATGTGTTATATAATTGTTATATATAAGTATACAGATAAAATAATTTATGTGTGTGTGTGTTATACTTGTGATGCCTAAGTGCATGTGTGCGTGGTGATGGTTATGGTGATGTGCAACTCAGTCGTGCACTGCAGTGAGTGCATGAGTGTTGGGTAGGCACTGGGTAATAGGGTTTTATAGTCATTCATGTGTATTACACAGGTGCATAGAGATGTTATGACAGGTAGGTGGGAGTGAGGACTGCTCTTTCAGCAGTAGAGTGTAGCATCAGTGCATTGTGCACTGATTAGCAGCAGGTGGGTTTAGAAGCCATAGCAGCAACTGCAACATTAGCATCAGCAATGTGATACACTTGTGTGTATCAGTCAATATCCAGGTAAGGGGGTTGTGCTGTGTTGCACCTTCGTGCATATAGAGTGTAAGTGTTTAAGAGGAGGTTCAATGGAGGTGGGTGTCAGGAGGAGGGAAGATCTGGGTGTGCACATATCTTTGTGTGTGTATAATATTTTGTGTGGTTGTGTTGGGTTTGGGCACAGTCACATTGAGGAATTATAGCTGTGTGTACCTGGCAGTAGAACATAAGATTTAGTATTCATTCATGAACTGAACATCAATGGGGCTTACTCGAGTGCCTACTCCTACTGCATGAGGATATTTGGGAGTTGTTGCTGCTATGCACATATGGGTGTACCAGTGAGGAAGGATATGGAGAAGTCAGAATATTGGGGCAACAGTGGCAATTTGAAGTCAGGGGGTATTGGAGTGGTGAGGCGAGTGAGGATTATGGTATGGTTTAGGTATGGGTTATTGAGCATCAGGGGGGTATCAGTTGACAATAATAAAGGTCTATTGCGGGCAGTGGTATTGGTAGAAGCATGAATGAGTTGCAGTATCAGTATTAGATATAGGGTGTGTGCCAATAGATCAAGAGCTTGAATGGTGATGTCAGTTGGGTGAAGTATCAGCTAAGATACTAGCAATACTTAGCTAAGGTATTGCTTTGCCTTGATGAGTGGCAAGGTAAGAAGATGTTAATATTAGTTAGATACTAAGGATTTATAGTTCATAGTTAGGTAGTGTATTAGGACATCTTGGTGGTTAGGTATCATGTTAGGGGTATTGATACTGGAAGATATAGATATTGGTAATTATATTAGTATAAGGTAATATATACATATATATTACGAGCATAATTAGTTAGTATAATTTATGTTTTGATAGTGATATTACAAGGTATCCTAATACCTAGTACTAGCCAATATAGCTAATATTCAAGGTATTGGCCCTAAAGGCTAGTTATAACCTAGTAATTACTAGTTTAGACTTGCAATCAACCTAGAGGCTAGGTATTGACCTAGTATGACCTATTAATGGCCTAAAAATCATATTTAATGCATTATAGCTCTTTATCACTTCTTTACTCCGAATTGACATGCCATTCATATAAAGATGTGTGTGACACCAGCTCGGACACCGAGTTATACTATTTACTCAGGACCATAGGCGAGTACATTCTTATATGATAGTCTATATGTACATGTATTTAGTATTAAGATATTTGATTTCTGACACAATGGTTACACGGATTGGTATACGTGGACCTTTGTCATGAGATGTTATTATTGTGACTACTCAGCGATGGCCGTGTCACTTTTTGTGATTACTCAGTGATTATCGTAATATCTTACTAATTATATAGACCATGATCATAGTGCACAATATTTTAGACCGTGCATCGTGATATACGTATTATAACGTGTCATGATTTGGATCCGTGTACTAGTTGGGGGTTGAAAAAGTATTAATGGATATATGATCATACCTTATAGCTCATTATTTAGTGTAGCCCATGATAGCTAGTAGATAATGCAAATCACGTGTGATCACGCTAGCTCACCTTTTTTATATAGCCCGTATTAGGCCCAAGCCGATCACATTATCTTACTAATATTTTAAGGCATATTTTATTATTGTATTTTCCTTCATTCCAGTTTATTACATTAATTATCCTCACTATATTGTTCTCAGTTTATTTCCATTAATTGCCATGATACTCTTTCTTGTGATATTTACTAGTTCAGTTACTTCCATCATTTATTTTTATTGCTATTGATGTTTCATAGTTTCTGTCAATGCTTGGAACTGCTATTGGGTTGTACTTTGCTCTAATCCTGACTGGATATATTTTTCAGATGATTTATTAGAGCACTGGTGTCCTACACACTATAGGCTATAAGAGGGCAAGCCACTTGAGATAGCACCTGTAGAGCCTATTGAGATAGTACCAACAATCGATTAAACTTAGCTAGTTGATTTATGATATTGTATATGTCAGTTTGACACTTTTGACATGTATTATATTTGAGATCATTGAGTTGTGATTAGACTTGGACTCATGATGTATTGTGACTTTATATTTCTTTCTTCTATTCCATATCGTGCCATATCTTCCTCTAGTTTTATATTGTGATTGAGTATTTATTACCATTATCATATTATCATATTGTCCTCCATTTGGAAGTTGAGATATCTTGACAGGTATATTATATATATTGTGTGAGATATTTAGATAGTACTGTTGACCTAGACAGAGTTCTACCACTGAAACTGCGGCATAGGCTGGACATACCCACGTACTTCTGCCCCTACACCGGGTGCGGGGCTTGACATCTTCAAATAGTGATATGTCCGAACACGGCTAGCCGAGCCAAATAATAACACTTGCGTATAGGATATGCACCGATCCCCCGTAGGGCCACCGTGCTAAGACAAGTCAGTAGCAGTTCCAGACCCCTATAGGAAGATTCTGGCTCGGCAAAAAAAAGTCAGATACTGCACTCCACTAGTGCGCATGATATACAATATCTGTGGTGGCAAGATTTCATACCTCGGTAAGTATCTGAGGGTGACTCATCATGTACGTTCTTAAGATCTCGTTCCCTCCCAATTCTATAACATATTTTAGTTATCTAATTAACCATACAGTTGTTGGAATATTGTGTCATGGTCACATGATCATTCCTCCTATATGTCGTACCATAGTACGTGTACGCTAGGTACGAATCCACATTATAGCCCGAGAGCCAAATCTAGATTCCTCCAAGTGTAATACAACAATCAATCAAACATCCTAACCACTCTATGACTACTGACTAACTACAAGGCCCATGCTGCAGAAATCATAAAATATCATATATCGCATAGGATATGAGGCACCTCGATGCACAACCAAAACATGTAACACATAGCAAGTAGCAAATATATTAGTACAGATACAAGTAGTCGAGTCAGGATATTATTCCTATTAATCAGTCGCATAAATCTTTTCATTATATTGAATCACCTTGATCTGGTCAGGTACATATAGTCAATTAAGTAGAATTCTTTATTCTCTTTGTAATCATGTCGGGTACATAGATCATGTATCAGTCGAGTAAAATCCTCTATTTATGACATGTCATGTTGGTCAGGTCAGATACACATAATCTAAGATTAGCACATAGTTAGGTCTATCACATAAAATCCTCGAATTTGCATTTAAGTGTTATCACGCCCCAGTTCCAAATATAAGAAACTGAGCCACGTGGCATTGGCCAGTGGGTACACTCCGATGGACATCCTAATCTAATGGACTCATAGGAGTGCACCTAAGCTGTAAAGTATAATGATATAACCCAATATATAAAACAAAAGCAAGATAACTAATCTCATCCACAGACATAAGGATATGAAACACATAGAGAAAATAAGTTTACTAATGTGCAGAAAGAAAATAAGTCTAAAAATGTATCATAATACAAAATTGATAGAGTCACATGGGAACAAACCCGCTACTACAAGCACTGAATGAAAGAAAGAAATAAGATAACTAGGGCCGATATCTGCAAACTAGATCATGATACCGGACCCAAGGTAAAGTCACTACTGGTGATTAAGCAAAGTCCTCGGGAAGGATCTCGTCCTCTGTAACAAGTCCTGCTCCTGGATATACACACGGTCCATCCTTCTCTGGGTAGTCCTCCTCGCCTATGCCTGAGAGGGATATAACAAGGTACAAAAATAGCATGCTATAGTAAAACAGAAAGAAAATATGTGATACGACGGTGTAATCTTGAATAACCACCTAAATGAGAAACAGCTTGAAGACAATGTTCGACACGTAGCCTTTCTAAATATAAATTCGTAACTCCGAGGCACAGAGACACATGGTGCGTACCCCTAGCTCCGAGCACAGAGTCACACAGTAAGTACTATGACTCCGGATACAGGATCTCAACATAAATAAGGATATATATAGTACATGCGAAGTAGCCTAAGCATCTAGTAACTGTCTTCCCCTTCCAATGCAGTCAACGAGACACATCCGTATCTCGCTGAGCCTGAACCTCTATCTAAACAGTCTAGTCATACTGAAGTAACTAGCAATAATCATGATCCTATAGTCATCATAGGTTTCGGTCATGCTGACACTATCAGGATATAGGAAGTTTGTCACGATGATAGTATCTAAATGTTTCCGAGGGTTCTAATGTAACCAAGTAGGTACATAAAGGTATCGAAAAACATCTAACAATTGATACTAGACGTTACCGAAGAACGTCTGTACCCGGAGTCAATTTTATAGTAAACTCTATCTCTTTATCAGGTGGAAGGCCTGAAAGATCCTCGGGAAATACATTCTCAAGCTTTGATATAATATGGGGGTACACCGGTTCACCTTCTACAATGTATGCCGCTAAGGTAGGTTGGACACCATGCTCGCGGGCTCCCCGAAGAAACTCAAACTTAGGGTGATATAGTGGTCTAAATATAATGCATCCACGATGGCAATCTAGCGTCAAATGGTATTGGCTCAACCAATCCATGCCTAGGACAATGTCATTGTATGGCATGGAGAAGACTAAAAATTGGGCACGCATCTCTCGTCCGCAAACAACTACTGAACAAGATCTACAAGTGTCACTAACCGATATTATTCTACCTCCCATAAGAATCTTCTTAATCTTCGGAAGGGGTACAGTTGCTATTCTATGGGTGGCCATGAAACTAGCAGTTATGAAAGACTGTGTGGCACCAGAATCAAATAACACTACTGCTGGTAATGAAGCTACTAAAATAGTACATGTGATCACCTCTCAAAAGGTCTCTGTCTCCTCAATGGTCATCGTAAAGGCCTTGCCCTGTCCCGGTAATGGTGCCCTCGACTGCTGTCGTGCCTACTGAAAACGAACTGCCCGTGGGGCCAAGGGTGGCATCCTCTAAATTCTTTCTGGTGCTGGTGGTCGCATCACCCCAACTCCTGCGTAAGGTGGCCTCAGTCCTGGAAAGACTGGTCCGGGGGCCTGCTGGTAGGGCCTTGGTACTGGTAAGGCTGGTCGATGAACCAACGGTACTGGAATCCTCTGCTCTGGGCAATCTCGGACTGCATGCTGGTCAGATCCACATCTCATGCATACTCCCAACCTCCGTCGACAATCCCTCAACATGTGTCCCCTCTTGCCGCAGTAATGGCAAGTGGGAATCACTGGTCCCTGCAAGGGTGCTGCTCTCTGCTGTTGTGGTACCATGAGACGTTTCACAGGTCCTCCTTGCGGTGCTCAAACTGACGATAATGATGCATAGGGGAGCGCTTCAGACTGGCCTCCATCTTGTTGATACGATCCTGGCGTCGAGCTGCTAACAAAATATCGGAGTAGGAGGTGGGGGCTATAGATTCAATGAACCTCTGTGTCTTAAAACTCAGGCCTTCCTAGAACTTTTTAGCCTTCTTCTCCTCAGTCAGAATCAAGTACGGGGCAAAATGGATCAAGTGGAGGAACTCAGTATTGTACTCCTTAATGGTCGAACTACCATGTCTGAGAGTTTGGAACCTGTCCCAAAGTTTTGCACTGGCAGTGGAAAGAATAAACATATCCTTGAAGAGCCTAGAGAACTCCTCCCAAGTGACCCGATGGCCCTAAACGCTCATCCTCTTAAAGCCACCAGTGATGAGCGTTATCGGTAAGCTGTATCCTGACAACGGTCATCCATCTATGTCTTAAGAGAGGTGGCCTCCAATTTGTGTTGAATGTTGGTAACCACGCGTGCACCTCCGTCGGCTCCTCCGTACCAGCAAATAGAAGTGGTATCATACGACGAAAGTCTATGACAGACCCTATCATCGACTGGAGAGCTGGTGGTGATGCATGTCCCAAAGCCATCCTAATACTCTCTTTCAAAGACTCAGCCTGGCACTGCTGGGCTGCTGCTGAGTCTACTGCTGGACCTGCTACTGGGCCTATATCATAGCGTAGACCATCTGCGGCCCGTCCATGGGTTGCCCTGGTAGGAAGGGCATGTATGGCATCTATAGGGGAATTGAAGGTGGTGGGAGCAACTGTTGCTCCTCATGTCCTGTGGTCCACTGGCCCTCATACTCTGCCTGGTACGGAGACTGGTGCCCGTCTGGAGGCACCTTTGGCTCTCCAGATGACTGTCCCTGGGGAGATAGAATCAACAAAAGAACCTGCCCCAGTGTTGGTTCCCCAGATGACCCGGCATCACGGGGGGCATCATCCGGCTGTGCGACACGTCCACTACAGAGATTCATAACTCTAAAAAAAAGTTATGTTTAAGATCAGCATTTAGGAATTAAACAGGATACAAATTTGCCAAATAAAATCAAAATAGAGGTGTTATATGAAGTTCTCAAGCATGTAGATGAGATCCTAAAGTCTATTCCTAATTGCAGGCTCGCTTGGCACAGTCAGGGAACCAAAACAATTTAAATCGGATCTGCATTGGCCCTCACAAAAATTATGTCATGCCCCAATTCCAAATATAAGGAACTGAGCCACGTGACATTGGCCAGCGGGTACACTCCGATGGGCATCGCAATCTAATAGACCCGTAGGATTGCACCTAAGCTGTAAAGTATAATAATATAACCCAATATATAATATAAAATTAATGTAACTAATCTCATCCACAGACAAAAGAATATGAAACACATAGAGAAAATAAGTCTACTAATGTGCAGAAAGAAAATAAGTCTACTAATGTGCAAAAAGAATAAGTCTGAAAATATATCATAATACAAAATGGATAGAGTCACACGGAAAAAAACTCGCTACTACAATTACTGAATGAAAGAAAGCAATAAGATAAATAGGGCCGATATCTGCAAACTAGATAATGATACTAGACCCAAGGTGAAGTTACTATCGGTGATCAAGCAAAGTCCTCGGGAAGGATCTCGTCCTCTGCAACAAGTCCTGCTCTTGGACATACACCCGATTCGTACTCCTCCGGGTAGTCCTCCTCGCTTATGCCTAGAAGGAAACCAGGTCCTCAGAGGGAAGTAACAAGGTACAAAAATAGTATCCTATAGTAAAACTGAAAGGAAATATGTGACACGCCGGAGTAATCTAGAATAACCACCTAAGTGAGACACAACTTGAAGATAATGTTCGACACATGGGCTTTCCAAATATAAATCCATAGCTCCGAGGGACAGAGACACACGGTGCATACTCGTAGCTTCGAGCACAAAGTCACAAAGTAAGTACTATGACTCCGGATATAGGATCTCTACGTAAATAAGGTTATATATATATATATATATATATATATATATATATATATATAGTGCATGTGAAGTAGCCCAAGCATCTAGTAACTGTCTTTCCCTCCCAATACAGTCAACGAGACGCATCCGCAGCTGGCTGAGCCTGAACCTCTATATAAACAGTCTCGTCATACTAAAGTAACTAGCAACAATCATGATCCTATAGTCATCACAGGTTCTGGTCATGCTGACACTATCAGGATACAAGAAGTCTGGCATGATGACAGTGTCTGAATGGGTCCTAGGGTTCCGATGTACCCAAGTAGGTACTTAAAGGTATCGAGAAACATCTAATAATTGATACTAGACGTTACCGACGAATGTCTGCACCCGGATATGACCCAGACGCTAAGTAACAATTTTGATCCAAAGCGCACTGTCACGCCCCTGTCCCAAAATATGTAGGAGTAGGAACACGTAAGAATGCCAGTCGTATGTATATGGCAACTCCAATATATGGATACCATAATATATATATACACTATAATATGAATATAAACTCACATGTGGTATATCAATTGTCACAGGTCACAGAAAATACTAATCTCTTCCACACAATAAGTCATAGAAAGTAAATAACAAAAATAGAATAAATAGTCTGAATAATCCATAAATGATAGTCGGGTGGAGACAAATCTACTACCAATGACTATATCAACTAAAATAAGAGAGAAGAGTGTAAACCTCCTCGACCAGAAATTCAGGTTTAATTAACTTAAATAGCCTAATTAGGGTTAACTAGAAATAATTAACTTTTATTATATAGTATTATTATATCAGTGCAGTGATTTGTTATTTTAGGACACTACCCTAGCTGTTACCCTGAAACAAATTCCACATACTTGGCCTAGACATACTAACCTATCATAATGAACCTTGAGCAACCCCCGGATACTGATTTTTGTTCCTGATTTTAGTCGCACAAAAGTCGTTACAAACGTCCGTATGCAATTTAAATAAATTGTAAAATTACGTTCGTTGTCCGTTCCAATCGAAATTTAGACCCGATCTCGATCCGATTTGACCAACCCAGATCATGACATTATTGTATACTGAGCCTACCACAATAATGACCCTTGTCCAACCCAATTTAGACTCCCAGTTTTTATTAAATTAAATTAGAGACACCCGGTACATTAATTAATGTGGTGACCTAACCTCAATTGAATTAGACCCAACTCCAATCCAAACCCACACCCACACCCAAAAGCCTCATACAAAGTACCATACACCATTCTAGCCCAATGTAGAACACCAAACATAGTATTTGTTTACATCAAATCCCCAATTTCAGAATCTGTGCAATTTCCAATTTAACCAGGGGCCTTTGTACAAAATTGCAATGAGGTGCCTCCCCCTCATTGGCCCAACCTCATGGACCTCCCCCCTACCTACCACCACCGCCCCCGACCACGGCTCCGCCCACAGCCGCCTCACTCCCCACCGTCCTCAACCCGGGCCACTCCTTCCCACACTGACAGCCGACCACCCGAAGACTCCCCACTCCGCCACCGCTGAACCACCGGCTGCCAAACTTCTCCGACCCCTTCCCTGGCCAACCACCCTCCTCCCCGTCGAGTTTCGCCACCGGCCAACACCTGAGCAGACCGCAATAGCCCCCGCAGCGCCGCCGCATCCAAACCGTTGCTGCTGTAGTCGAACCTCCCGAGCTTCGCCGGAGTTCCGTTCGGCCACCCCTGCCATCGACGGCCAGCCACCGGGACCCCCTCGACCTGAGCATCATTTAGGTACCATATTTTATGTATAAATGTTAGTATTTGTACATGTATTTTAGGTTGCAAGGTTGATATATATAGATCCCGTATTTTCTGTATTTAATACGTATTTTCTGTATTATATTAATACCCTGTATAAATATATATACCTGCTGTATTTCCTTGTATACTGTATATATATCAGTAAATATAAATATATGATACACTAATAATATACTTATATTATTTATAAATACCTATCTATGCACTAAAATACCAATTTCGTATATATGTATATATATAAATATATATATATATATATATATATATGTATATATATTGTATTATACGAGAATAGTATATATTTAATAAATCATAGTTTAAATATGTTTTTCTGTGATTTAGTATTATATATGTAATATAATACTATTTTTATATTATATATTCGTATTAAAAACTTATACATATATATATATATATGTATGTATGTATGTATATTTTTATTATATGAAGAATATTAAATATATATATGTAATATATGTATTGTGTTTAAATATATTTTCAGTATATTATATGTAATATATATTATATATTAAATACTTATACGTATTAAAACTCTAGTATATATATATATATATATATATATATATATATATATATATATATATATATATATATATATGTGTGTATATTCTTAATATACATTTCATTATTTTGTGTATATTAATATGTTTATATGTGTATATAAATTTGTACATATTTTGTGTATTTAAAAATATTAGAATATAAAATGAAAATATGTAAGTGCATATGTATTTTATGTAGTGTGCTTGTTTAAATAAATATATGATAATTATGGGTCTATGTATTAAGTTATAAATATGGTATTATGTGTTTATATATATTATTGAATATAATTAAACATAATTATTAGTGTATTTCTAAATAATACATAAGTACTATTATTGTACTATTAAACATACCTATTATCTTAATATATTTAATTATGATTTAGTGTATTTATATATATATATATATATTTGTAATAGCTATATATATATACAGTCCAGACCCTGTGTCAGCTGTAGATACAAGAAGTGTATCTTAGTCGTGCTATTATAGCGACTAATATTGTCATTACTATATCATATATAGGACTGCTGGACAGTACCGCCGAGGCATCAGGAGCAGGACTTTGGATTTCGCAGCTACCCGGGACAGGCAAGTATACCTTGTTGAATTACTGCTTAAAACTAAATGATAAATGTTGCCAATATACATAAAATTATGCGCGTCCGAGATTGACTCGGGTGCAGTCGACAATGCGTCGATGAGTAGTGCACTTGACCTAGCTGCTAGCTGACTCACCTTCTACTGTGAGGATATTTTGATATCTTCCTAGACCGTGACACTTAAACGTATCGTGATGGTACATTCATATTGGGATACGGGTCCGCGTATCCGATTCGCTATCGGTACGTACGATATGCATCATGGACTAGCATGTATTCTAGATTAATATAGTTAGATGAGACTTGGCATATAGATACGGGACACTCATGTCGTGTATTCGACTTGTGTATCTACATTGGACGGGAAGGACAACTGATAGACGTATGGGATACACCCATCGGACTCCGTAGTATCCAAAGGAGCCACAGATCCGATGATTTCCTTTATTCAGATACCCCACTCTTCGGAGTGGTACGGATGTATATATCATTGTAGATACCACGTCCCTTAGAGTGTTGGACGTTATATATATACAGATATCTCATTCTTCGGAATGATGGACGTTGCAGATACCACACTCTAGAGGACGTTGGACGTTATGCCTACACCTACCTATACGTTCCAAGGTTGTCCTTACATTGCATTCACTTAGATGGTTAGCGCACCCTCTTTTATTTTATTCAGTACTATATCTGGCATGCATTTTGTATCTTGTTACGTCCCTCTGAGGACCGGGTTATCTTCCAGATCTGGACGAGGCCTATTACCCCACAGTGTACGGGCCAGGTGTGGAGACGAGGTTTGCTCTTGATGAGGAGCTTGAGGTTTTACCATCAGAGTACCCCTGATCATCTTGGTAGGCCTTCCGCCTATGACTGGAGCTCCTTATCTAGTTAGCAGTTATTTCAGTCACTCTTATTTCAGACTTCAGTACTTTATTTCCATCATTTGTAGTGGGTTTGTTCCCACCGGACATATTTCAGTTGTACTATGTCATTCGACTATGTTCTTATATTCCAGTCTTTTATTTCAGTATTTTACTTGTCATTTGTGGATGAGATTAGACACTGCCTGTTGTTGATATTAGACTTGTTAGATTTAGGACAGCGTAGCACGCTTCGCTAGGATCCATTAAATTGGGATATCCCTGGAGACGAGTCAGGTGGCCAATGCCACGTGGCCTGGTTCCATATATTTTGGGACTGGGAGTGACAAAGAGTAAAATCACCAATATAAATAAGGTGATGATATAAGAGTGTCAGCTTAGGATCCATTGCTAGAGATAATCAATGATGCCCAGTGTGTAAGGTCTCCTCGGCAGAAAGTAAAGCGTCAGGTCCGGGTCCGTACTCCTGCGGATACTCATGGTCGTCTATACCTGCCAAGGGACCAGGTCCTCAGAGGGACATAATAAGATACATAGAAGCAAGCCAATTGAATACAGTAAACATGCATAATGTTTGAAAATATATAAGTACGTTGTACAAGATAATCTATATGAATGCAAATGAGGACAACTTTTTGACCTATGGGCATGGGTAGGCTACTCGATCTAAATCTCATAACTCACACACATGTCAGTGGACATCAGAAATTGACATACCGCGGGGGTAGCGACCAGCGAGACTCCAGAAATTGACATACCGCAGGGGTAGCAACCAGTGCGACACACTATCGTAGTGCGAGATAGATACTACGGTTTACCAGAGTAGTTAAAGTCCATACGCCTAATGATTGTCCTCTCATGATACTAAGTGTCATGTGTGTGTCAACATATCTAATATATAGTAATGACTGAAAGAAACTATACATGCAATGAATATACAGAAATGCAATGAATATACAAAAATATAAATAGCATGCAAAGTACTGTAAATAACTTGGCAAGGTATACTTGCCTGGCAAGAGAGCTGCAAAATGTAACGTCCAGATGTCAAACACCAACAGTCAGAAACGACGACCTCAGAATGAGCGTCTCCGAATGCTGAAATAAATATCACCAACGTTCCCAGAATAAGCGAGATAGCTAGAAAATACTACCCTTTCGTCCAATTTGGACACAGGGGCAAAACGATATTTTTTGGTCAAAGCGGGCTCTACATGTGGGCTACTTTGCACCAAAAAGAGTACCAAAGGTAAATGTCTCTAAATGGGACAAATTATAGGTCAAACAAACTCTAAAAGTCAGTACAAACTCATCGGTATGTCCAATTTTGAATTCCGGTGAGCCGAACATAAATTCGCCCAAAAAGTCAACCATGGAGCCCACAAACAGGTGGCTTGGTCAACTGTCTCAGAATCGCGTGAAACTTGGGTCGCAGGACCAGCGCGATACCACGAGTCCAATGGCGTTAATTTTGTCGCATTCTGACTAGCATACACTAAATGGTGCGGTATTTTACAAAAGTCGCGGCACCGGGACTTTTGCGGATACAGGCTGATTTCGATGCGCCCACGCGTCCGAACCAGTTTCCTCAAAAGCCCACATGTTTGGGTATACCGTGTGCACCTTTCGGTGCACTTGGTATACGATGGGACGTGCTCCGTATTACAAATTTTAATATTTTAAAAACAAGTTTTTCTGAATTTTTAACCTAATTTATTTCAGCATATAACACCAATTAAAATAATGTAATTGACAAAAAATAATCTCGGTTAGGTGGTCTTCGCATAGAAAGATGAAAAACTAAATTTGGATCTCTGTGGTGGGAGATACGAGTCATTGAACATGGGTCATCGCAACAGATTTTCAGTAATATAAAAACTTGGTTTTTCCTCGACTTGGCATCGATTTTTACCTAGTTTTGTGCGCTGCATGATGGAAACTAATCTACGAGATTTAGAGAAGGATAGGCGGTGAACATACCAGTGAAGACGGGGTCGAGTTTGGCCGAGCGAGGAGGCGGGAATCAACGCGTGAAGGAGGGGTCTTCGCTGACTGTTACTGCGGAGGAAACTCGCGGTCGCACGGCGTGCCTGCAGCCGGCCGGCGGCGCTCCAGCGGCGACGCGGTGGTCCTGGTGGGCAGCGGGTCGGTGCAGGTCGCAGGGTGGAAGCTTAGGTTAGGGTTTTGTGGCTATTCTAATATATATATATATATATATATATATATATATATATATATATATATATAAGTAGAGAGCGGGGGGGTCGGATTGCTTTCGCACGAGGGGGTATTTTAGTTGCTGCCGCTGTTGCTGATTATGTAATGGGTAGGGTAGGTTAGGATCGGGTATGGTTTAGTTATTAGTGGGTTAGGGTTTTAATAGTTATTTTATTTTCTAATTCTTTTTTTTTCTTTTTCTTTTTCCTATTCTTTTCTAATTCTATTCTCTTTTATTCTTTTCTAATTCCTTTCTTTTTTTCTTAAAATTCTAGAAATTATTTTAGAGCATATAATTAATCTATCAACTGTCCATATGGTCTTCTACATGTAAATAATTAAGAAAAAATTAATAATAGCTCCGTAAATTCTCTATTGCACAAACACCTAGAAATAATTTTTTTTATAAATTCTATTTCTTTTAATTAGCTAATAATTACTATAAATTAATTAAATAATTAATACTGCTTTTAGAATTAGGGGTTTTATATTCTACCCAACTTATAAAAATTTCGTCCTCGAAATTAAAACTAAGCCACGTTAGAAAGTCAAGGATGGTATAAGATAGAGATTTGCAGCTTATTCTGTCCTTTTCTCCATCCTAACCTCCATGATTTTTCAATTGTCATAGGGATATTTGGAGGGCTATAATTTGCATTATTTAAATTGCAAGGCTAGGTTTTAATGAGGGGGCGATGTTGCGCGTTGCATATTCCAAAAATCATAGAAATTTTTTTATATGAACGAAAAATGGGTTTCTTTGTGTATTGTATAATGGTGTGGACACCTTAATGCATTTTTGCATAAAAGCACCCAATAATTAGAAAATTACACAAAGATGGAAATTGGATTAATTTGATTAAAATTAATGCACAAGGTGTTCTAGAATTAATTAGGAGTATATGGGAATAAAATTAGGTGGGACACAAGTGTCATGGACATAGAGGGCTCAGGATAGAATATTATCAAATTTTGGGTTGTATAAATGGGTCAAGATTGTGTCTCCAATTTTGATTGGAACGCACCAGGATACAAAGTTGAAATTATTTAGAATTAATATATAAACGTCTGTGACGAATGTTGTGCGACCAAAATGTAGCACAAGAGAGCATAATTATAAGTTACACCGAGGTCAAAATAGATGGTGGGCATGTCTAGGATAAGGATGTGAAATTTGTAGGAAGACAATGGCTAGTGTAGTACTCCAAATATTGAAGCAACGGTAAGGTGCGCTAAGTGATATAAATATTACAAAATTAAATAAATACCGTGTTCTATTTCTAATTGGATTCAAACTAGCCTTAGTCTCACTATCTAAGCCAAGTATGTCTAATTTTGGGTGAGGGAGTTTACAATCTACCCAACTTATAATTTACCCATCTATCACAATAGGCTATACATCTAAGAAATATTCCTCAAATTATTTAATTATGTTATGCAATTCCTCAAAAGTTTTAATACCAACATATCACCTATGATATGTCCTTAATTACAAAAAATAATCATCAAGTAATATGATTATCCTATGGGGTATATCTAGCACTATCAGTGTATCAAACTTATACCAAGCACGAGATTTCATCTTTTCGAAATAAAGGAAGACAAAAAACAATAATAAAGAGTTCAAGGGAGAGGTAATAGAATAGAAGTATGGGAATCAAGGCGTTTAAAAAATTTAAATAAGAATTGTCAAGGCAGTTGTGGATTGAAATCCTATTTGGTAAATTCTTATTCGCATGCTCATATCAGTACAGTTATGTAACTGATACGATATGCTCAGACATGTCTAAAGGGCAAGTACTTTCGTCTAAGAAGATAAGTCAACTTTATCTCAATCCACATAAGTAGTCATGCGAGGGGCGAACCAAGCGCACTAAGGTTGATCAGACCATAATACACTGATTCTGAAATGTATTAGTGTGTATACCCACTAACACATATATCATGATCAAGCTCGATAAAAGAGTAAGCTTGCAAAACTAGGCTATAATAGCGGCATAAGTCAAGGTAGTACAGAAAATATAAGTACGCTAGATTTATGATGAGAGAAATTTCAAAATAATTCAAGTTTACAAAGAAGATAAGACTCTACAGTCTCTACAGTTGTCATATTAACTCCTTGTCTAAGTTGCTAGTTGACCAAATAGGGGTATGGGCCTCTAAGTTCTACAGTCTGAATAAACACTATCTTCTTAGGCAAGTCTATAGTTGGTGTCATCTAGTTATACTTTATCAATGGGTCAAGAGGGCTATGTGATACTATGTTGTGAGGTATACTACCCAACTTATAAGAAATAACTAATATTGTACTGTCTTAAGGATACAGTAGAAACTCCTGCTAATGTTTACGATGAAGGGTCTTGGTACTTATTAGGGTATCCTATTGCATTAAAAAGGTATTGGTCATCTTAAGTCTTAATCATAGTGTTCATAGAACAAAAGGGTTAATATTAAGAATGGAAGGGTTAGGTGGCACGAGTTGAAGGAAAAGGAAGAAAAGCATAATCAGTCATCACACAAATAGCGAGCGCTAAGTTTTCAGAGGAACAAGATTTGAATTTAAATAGAAAGACTCTAGATATTATCATGGTTTTCTAAGGGGAGGTGGTATGCTAATATTTGTGTTCGAGGTATGATCTAGAAAAATGTTCGATTCATTGATATTGGCTTCATAAGGTATTGTCGGCTAGTATCAGGACAAGAACCTAAATTTATAGTTCTCTAATACTATGTCACGCCCCAGTCCCAAATACGTAGGACTAGGAACACGTAAGCATGCCAGCCGCATGGATATGGCAACTCTAATATATGGAAACCATAACCCATACGTACGCTGTAATATGAATATAAACTCACATGTGGTATATATAATGTCACAAGTCACAGATATGCTAATCTCATCCACACAACAAGTCATAGAAAAGAAATACTAAGCTAGAATAAGGAGTCTAAAATATCCAGAAAATAATTGTCGGGTGGAGACAAATCCACTACCAATGACTATAACCAAAACTAAAATGAGAGAAGAGTATAAAGTCTCCAATATAAAATAATGTGAAGACAGAAGTGCATCAGCTAAAAAAATCCATCGCTAGATATTCAACGATGCTCAGAAGGTAAAAGACCTCCTTGGCAGAAAGGAATGCGTCAGGTCCAGGCCCGTACTCCTGCAAATACTCAAGAGCAGATACACCTGGCAGAGGACTAGGTCCTCAGAGGGACGTAACAAGATACAGAAAATACGAGCCAACTTGAATACAGTAAACATGCATATAATTTGAAAATAAATAAGTACGCTGTACAAGACAATCTATATGAATGCAAATAAGGACAACTTTTTGATGTATGGGCAAGGCTAGGCTACTCGATCTACCTCACAACTCACACACACGTCAATGGACATCAGAAATCGACATACCGCGGGGGTAACGACCAGCGAGACTCCAAAAATTGACATACCGCGGGGGTAGCGACCAGCGCGACACACGCCCGTAGTGCGAGCTATATACTACGGTTTACCAGAGTTGTTAAAAGCCCATACACCTAATAATTGTCCTCTAGGATACTAAGTGTCAAGTGTGTGTCAACATATCTAATATATAGTAATGACTGAAAGGAACTACACATGCAATAAATAAACAGAAATGCAATAAATATAGAGAAATATACTAAGCATGCAAAATACTGTAAATAATTTGGCAAGGTATCTTGCCTGGGGTCCTGCTGCTGGTATGAATCAGAGTCCAAGTCACAGTCCAAATAGCCTATGTATTACAAATTTATCACGTCAAAAGATAATTTATTTTAATTTATTTAATTCTTGAATAATTACTCTAAAATCCTATTTTAATCTTATTATTCTGATTTTTATGTTAATTCCTAAATTTTGTCCAAAGAAATTGAATTTTATCAACTCGAGACTCATGGCACGCAAATCGAGGCGATCTGTTGACCAAAAAGTCAACCGACACAAACTCAACTTTCATGCATTATTTCTTGTAGATTTTAGCGTCAAAAACATGCTGGAATTTACAGCTCGTCCGAATTCAAATTCGTTTGGGAATTATGGCACATACAAATTTTGTATTGTGCACCGATGGTTAAATTCTAACCTAGAAGTTCTACAGAATTAACAGTATATAAGTACTTCGAATTAAATTCTGGAAAAAATATATGTCGTTGATCTCGACATCAGCTTTCCAAAACATTAAACGGTTCATGATTCTGATTCCGGGTTCTCCCGAAATTGCGAAAACATCGAAATACGTCTATTTTCGGACATGCTGTGCTCTACGAATTTTCCAGAATTTAATACTAATAATTTAGAAAAATAATTTTTATAATCAGAAATCTAACCTCATTATCATTCTAACAAAAAAAACTAGGCCTCGTTTGGAGTTCAGAGCTATGCACAATGGATTCTGGAAGATGAAGGAACCCTAGATGACAATTCTCCAAAAATCGGCTGAAGAAAATAAACCCTAGAAATTAATATCTAAACTATTATATATATATAGAGGAGAGAGAAAGTGCAGCCGCGGCTCATAGCGCGCCACGTGGCAGCAATCCAGGGCTGCCCGCTCAGATCGGACGGTCAGGCACTGACGCGGCTCGGCTCAGCTGAGTCCGAGTCGAACTCTGACTCGGCTCGGCTCGCACCCACTCAGCGGTCACTGACAGGCGGGCCCGGCACTGTTCACTACTGGAGGCTGACAGGTGGGCCCCCTGTTTACTGACAGGGCAGAATTAATTACTTTTTGGGTTTTTTTCAGAAATTAGTTTTTAATTCAGTTTTTCGTAATTAACTCAAAATAAATGATAAAAATAATCAAAAAATTCCCAAAAAATTCTAGAAAATAAATTTTATTATTTAGAACCTAAAATAAAAATATGGAATATTTTTAATTAAGTTTGAACATAAAATAAATTTTTTAAAGTCCTCAAAAATTAGTGTTACTAGTTTTTAATTAACTAAAATTTATGGAAAAATCCCAATAATCTAAAATAGCCTAAAAATAATTCTAAATAAATATTTATATAAGTAAATATACTAAAAAAAATTTATTCTAATTAACTAAGAGAATACTCTAAATAAATTCAACATCTATAATAAATATAATAATATAAAATATACACAAATACCTATTTTGGGTGAGGGAGTTTACAATCTACCCAACTTACAATAATTTCGTCCTCGAAATTAACACTAACCCATATTCATAGTGATCACTATAGCTATTACACTACATTGGTGTCTAGCAGGACTCCTAAACTCATGGTCTGCCATTCTAACACTTTCTCATCTATTGTCCATCCACTATTCTATAATCCTCTAACTCGTCTATACTACCCAACTTACAAGATTCTACTAGTAGTCACATTCTTTGAAGCTATTGTCTAGGTTTGTAAGGTAAATACATTTATTGGGTCGAGAATCTTGGGATACCTGTCTAGAATCTCATAACTATGACTTTTCCCATAACCGTCAAGTATCATAGTCTAATACTGCCACGCCACCTGGCCAGTATGGCTGCAAGTAATTCGACTATTCTACCATAATAGTCTGGCTACAACTGTCGCTACCTCGCCAGCGATTTGTCATAGTCATCAGTTCGTAACAAGTGTCTTCAACTCTTTCCTAGGCATAGTCTAAGTTTTTAGGAAGACACTTAAGGTCTTGACTAACTATTAGGGCTATGATCTAGCTCAAGTGATCTAACAATTTCTACTATGCTACATGGTGCTACTTAAGGGTTAAACTAATAAAGAATACAGATATTGTTATAGTGCATATACATATTAAGAATCATCCTTAGTTATCAAGCATTACTAACACATTTATGTTTAACTAACAAAATAGGGGTGAGGTTGATATCAAACAATTCATAATGGCACGAAAGATACGACTATGATAGGAAGAGTTACGCATGAGATAAGGAATGAATATACAAGGAGAAGATGAGTCACCCCAAGAGGGCAAAATAAAATAGGGGAGAATACTACTACTGCTACTCACGTCATCCATTAGCATCGCGTGTATGCCATCTGGCTAGAATATACATACATCCTCATTACTGCTAAGCTACCATATATAAAATTCTACAGCTACTTGTACATCTAAGAGCTTGTGTCACAATGGGTTTATGAGTATGCAAAAACAATTATAACTAAAAGGTCGTACCTGTATCTACGGCTTCCTGTGTCTGCTCTTCCATACTTGTCATAATGAGTGCTTGGCCTTGTCTTTGGTTGATCAGCTGGGGTCTAGTCCCCTCTATTTGTGCAGACTGTAGAAGCAGGGGTGGGTCCCTTTGGTCTTCTATACTTGAGGGTGTATGCGATGTTCCTGATTTTAATGCCATAGACCCCGGGTTCTGCTGAGGACATTCTCGAGCTTGATGGTGACTTGATCCACATACCATGCACAACCCAATCGACGATGACAATCTCTATGAATATGACCTGGTATACCACAAAAGTTACAAGTACGATGCCCCTTGGCTGGATATAGTGCGACACTATTTGGTTGCTGGCGTGTCAAAGGGTGTCCAATGGGTCCTCCTTGTTGTATCCTTACTGGTCCTTGGTGACTTCTCAGTTGAATTTCGTTTTCCTTGCTTATGGCCTCCTGAATCCTGGCTTCTGTCAATAACTCGGCATAAGAGATCCGGGACTGTGAGCTAGTGTAGTGCTGGAGCTCCCGAGTCAGCCCACGATGAAACCTCTTAGCCTTCTCTAAGTCATTAGGTATTAGGACTGTGCCATACTTACTAAGACGGCTAAATTCTGCGTCATACTTATCAACCGTCTTGTCCCCTTGCTCTAGATGGAGGAACTGATCGTACAATGCGTCCCTTACAGTATCCGAGAAGTACTTCCTCTCAAAGCATTCCAAGAATTGTTCCCAAGTCTGACACGTACCCAACTGGCGCTCCATTGATTCCTACCAGTGGTGCGCGTTGCCTTCTAACTGAGTCCTCACGCCTATCATCCATAGGTCAGTAGGTCGTTGTGATGCCTCTAACAACTTCTTGGTATTGGCAATCCAGTTCGTAGTCTCCTCTGGACTCTCTTTGCCCTTATATGGCTTAGGGCCCATCTGCACAAAGTCCTTGACTGAACCAACCCGAACTTGTGGTACTGAAACTAGTGCCTGGGTTGGAATAGGGGCTAGTGTAGCCATTCTCTCAAGCGCTGCCAGAAATTCTAGCCTCTGCTCTGCTGCTTGCTGCCTCTGTTCCTGTATTATCATCTGAAAGAATTGGAATAGCTGCACTTGGCCATCTTGCGGTGCTAGTGGAGCTGAAAAAGTCCCATTAGGTATCGTGGAGGGGGTTGATGGAATTGGATTGCTAGTCGGTCCATCCGGTCTGGGAGGAAGAGGTGGTGTTGGGGTCACTCCTATTGGTTGGTCGTCGTCCCCTGGAGACGTGTTGTCCCCGGTGGCGGCATGCCCGTTATTTAAATTCATCTCTCTGCAAGAGATGGACGAAGGATTAAGAAGAGTACATGAATCAAGCAGGATGCAAGAACTTAAGTAGGACATGTTGGAAGGAAGGTAAGTTATAGTCAAGTGTGGATGAGATCTAAAATTCTAATCCTAGGTGCAGGCCGGCTCGGTACAGTGACGTAACCGAAACGGCTAACTCGACCTGCATGGGCCACCACAAAAATATGTCACGCCCCAGTCCCAAATACGTAGGACTAGGAACACGTAAGCATGCCAGCCGCATGGATATGGCAACTCCAATATATGGAAACCATAACCCATACGTACGCTATAATATGAATATAAACTCACATATGGTATATATAATGTCACAAGTCACAGATATGCTAATCTCATCTACACAACAAGTCATAGAAAAGAAATACTAAGCTAGAATAAGAATTCTGAAATATCCAGAAAATAATAGTCGGGTGGAGACAAATCCACTACCAATGACTATAACCAAAACTAAAATGAGAGAGGAGTATAAAGTCTCCAATATAAAATAATGTGAAGACAGAAATGCATCAACTAAAAGAATCCATCGCTAGATAATTAACGATGCTCAAAAGGTAAGAACTCCTCGGCAGAAAGGAATGCGTCAGGTCCAGGCCCGTACTCCTGCAAATACTCAAGAGCAGATACACCTGGCAGAGGACCAGGTCCTCAGAGGGACGTAATAAGATACAGAAAATACGAGCCAACTTGAATACAGTAAACATGCATATAATTTGAAAATAAATAAGTACGCTGTACAAGACAATATATATAAATGCAAATGAGGACAACTTTTCGACGTATGGGCAAGGGTAGGCTACTCGATCTACCTCACAACTCATACACACGTCAATGGACATCAGAAATCGACATACCGCGGGGGTAGCGACCAGTGAGACTCCAGAAATCGATATACCGCGGGGGTAGCGACCAGCGCGATACACGTCCATAGTGCGAGCTATATACTACAGTTTACCAGAGTGGTTAAAAGCCCATACGTCTAATAATTGTCCTCTATGATACTAAGTGTCAAGTGTGTGTCAACATATCTAATATATAGTAATAACTGAAAGGAACTACACATGCAATAAATAAACAAAAATGCAATAAATATACAAAAATATACTAAGCATACAAAATACTATAAATAATTTGGCAAGGTATCTTGCCTGGGGTCCTGCTGCTGGTATGAATCAGAGTCCAAGTCACAGTCCAAATAGCCTATGTATTACAAATTTATCACGTCAAAAGATAATTTATTTTAATTTATTTAATTCTCGAATAATTACTCTAAAATCCTATTTTAATCTTATTATTCTGATTTTTATGTTAATTCCTAAATTTTGTCCAAAGAAACTGAATTTTATCAACTCGAGACTCATGGCACGCAAATCGAGGCAATCTGTTGACCAAAAAGTCAACCGACACAAACTCAACTTTCATGCATTATTTCTTGTAGATTTCAGTGTCAAAAATATGCTAGAATTTACAGCTCATCCGAATTCATATTCGTTTGGGAATTATGGCACATACAAATTTTGTATTGTGCACCGATGATTAAATTCTAACCTAGAAGTTCTACAGAATTAACAGTATGCAAATACTTTGAATTAAATTCGGGGAAAATATATGTCGATGATCTCGACATTAGCTTTCCGAAACTTTAAACGGTTCGTGATTCTGATTCCGGGTTCTCCCGAAATTGCGAAAATATCGAAATACATCTATTTTCGGACATGCTGTGCTCTACAAATTTTCCAGAATTTAATACTAATAATTTAGAAAAATAATTTACATAATCAGAAAGCTAACCTCATTATCGTTCTAACAAAAAAAACTAGGCCTCGTTTGGAGTACAGAGCTATGCGCAATGGCTTCTGGAAAATGAAGGAACCCTAGATGATAATTCTCCAAAAATCGGCTGAAGAAAATAAACCCTAGAAATTAATATCTAAACTATTATATATATATATAGAGGAGAGAGAAAGTGCAGCCGCGGCTCACAGCTCACCATGTGGCAGCAATCCAGGGCTGCCCGCTGAGATCGGACGGTCAGGCACTGACGCGGCTCGGCTCAGCTGAGTCCGAGTCTAACTCTGACTCGGCTCGGCTCGAGGTCGGCTCAGCTCGGCTCGCACCAACTCAGCGGTCACTGACAGGCGGGCCCGGCACTGTTCACTACTGGAGGCTGACAGGTTGGCCCCCTGTTTGCTGACTGGGAAGAATTAATTACTTTTTGGGTTTTCTTTTTCAGAAATTATTTTTTAATTCAGTTTTTCATAATTAACTCAAAATAAATGCTAAAAATAATCGAAAAATTTCCAAAAAATTCTAGAAAATATATTTTATTATTTAAAAACTAAAATAAAATTTTGGGATATTTTTAATTAAGTTTGGACATAAAATAAATTCTTTAAAGTCCTCAAAAATTAGTATTACTAGTTTTTAATTAACTAAAATTTATGGAAAAATCCCAATAATCTAAAATAGCCTAAAAATAATTCTAAATAAATATTTATATAATAAATATACTAAAAAAAATTATTTTCTAATTAACTAAGAGAATACTCTAAATAAATTCAACATCTATAATAAATATAATAATATAAAATATACACAAATACCTATTTTGGGTGAGGGAGTTTACATACTATCTCACTATAAAAGTTAGGTCCAGTCCTAATATTTAACCCTGGATTTCTATTGGTTCCTCAATACTAGGGTCAAACAATATGGTTAAATTTCTAATTAACCCTAGTAGTGTCTACACCACTCTCAAGTCCTTCATAAATACATCAAGGGGTTATGGTAAACCAATATATAGATAAGGGATGCTAGGGTTCATTAGGTGTTCCAAACTTAGTGATGTGTTTATATTCTAGTTGTATTCTCATTAGGAGTGTACCCTAATTATCCTCCTAATAACAGGGATTCCTATACGATCTAGGAGAAGGCTATACTCAAGGAACTATTAGGGAAGCACATGGATCAAGCAGGATACAATTATTCGGTTATAATGGATTGGAAGAAAAGTGAATCATAGTCAATTATGGATGAGATCCTATATTCTAATCCTATCTGCAGGCTTGCTCGGTACAGTAACGTAACCGAGACAACATGCTCTCGACCTGCATGGGCCACCACAAAAATATGTCACGCCCCAGTCCCAAAATACGTAGGACTAGGAACACGTAAGCATGCCAGGCATATATATATAGCAACTTCAATATATGGATACCATAATACATACGTATGCTGTAATATTAATATAAACTCACATGTGGTATATCAAATGTCACAGGTCACAGAAAAGACTAATCTCATCCACACAACAAGTCACAGAAAGTAAATAACTAAACTAGAATAAAGAGTCTGAATAATCCATAAATGATAGTCGGGTGGAGACAAATCCACTACCAATGACTATATCAACTAAAATAAGAGAGAAGAGTAAAATCACCAATATAAATAAGGTGATGATATAAGAGTGTCATCTAAGGATCCATCGCTAGAGATAATCAATGATGCTCAGTGGGTAAGGTCTCCTCGGCATAAAGTAAAGCCAGGTCTAGGTTCGTACTCCTGCGGATACTCATGGTCGTCTATACTTAGCAAGGGACCAGGTCCTCAGAGGGACAAACAAGATACATAAAAGCAAGCCAATTGAATACAGTAAACATGCATAATGTTTGAAAATATATAAGTACGCTGTACAAGAAAATCTATATGAATGCAAATGAGAACAACTTTTTGACGTATGGGCATGGGTAGGCTACTCGATCTAAATCTCACAACTCACACACACGTCAGTGGACATCAGAAATTGACATACCGCGGGGGTAGCGACCAGCGAGACTCCAGAAATTGATATACCGTGGGGGTAGCGACCAGCGCGACACACTACCGTAGTGCGAGGCCCATACGCCTAATAATTGTCCTCTAATGATACTAAGTGTCATGTGTGTGAACATATCTAATATATAGTAATGACTGAAAGAAACTACACATGCAATGAATATACAAAAATGTAATGAATATACAAAAATATAAATAGTATACAAAGTACTGTAAATAACTTGGCAAGGTATACTTGCCTGGCAAGAGAGCTGCAAAATGTAACGTCCAGATGTCAAACAACCAAGAGTCAGAAACTATGGCCTCAGAATGAACGTCTCCGGATGCTTAAATAAATATCACCAACGTTTCCAGAATAAGCGAGATATCTAGGAAATACAACCCTTTCGTCCAATTTGGACACAGGGGCAAAACGATAATTTTGGGTCAAAGCGGGCTCCACATGTGGGCCACTTTGCACCGAAAAGCATGCCATGGGTAAAGGTCTCTAAATAGGACAAATTATAGGTCAAAAAAACTCTAAAAGTTAGTACAAACTCATCTGTATGTCCAATTTTGAATTCTGGTGAGCCGAACACTAATTCGCCCAAAAAGTCAACCGTAGGGCCCGCAAACAAGAGGCTTGGTCAACTGTCTCAGAATCGCGTAAAACTTGGGTCACAGGACTAGCGCGATACCACGAGTCCAACGGCGTAAGTTTCATCGTGTTCTGACGAGCGTACACAAAATGGTACGGTATTTTACAAAAGTTGTGACACGGGGATTTTTTGCGGATATGGGCTAATTCCGATGCGCACACGCGTCTGAACCAGTTTTCGCGAAAGCCCACACGTCTGGGTATACCGTACACGCCTTTTGGTACACTTGGTACATGATGGGACGATCCCGTTTGGCGGGGCGAACTCCGTATCACAAATTTTAATATTTCAAAAACAAGTTTTTCTGAATTTTTAACCTAATTTATTTCAGCATATAATACCAATTAAAATAATGTAATTGATAAAAAATAATCTCTTTTAGGTGGGCTTCGCATAGAAAGATGAAAAACTAAATTTGGATCTCTGTGGTAGGAGATACGAGTCATTGAACATGGGTCATCGCAACAGATTTTCAGTAATATAAAAATATAGTTTTTCCTCGACTTGACATCAATTTTTACCTAGTTTTGCACGCTGCATGATGGAAACTAATCTACGGAATTTAGAGAGGGATAGGTGGTGAACATACCGGTGAATACGGGGTTGAATTTGGTCAAGCGAGGAGGCGGGAATCAGCGCGTGAAGTAGGGGTCTTCGATGACTGTTACTGCAGAGGAAATTCGCGGTCGCACGGCGTGCCTGCGGCCGGTCGGCGGCGCTCCAGCGGTGACGCGGTGGTCCAGGTGGGCGGCGGGTCGGCGCAGGTCGCAGGGTGGAAGCTTAGGGTTAGGGTTTTGTGGCTATTCTAATATATATATATATATATATATATAGAAGTAGAGAGCGAGGGGGGGGGGGTCGGATTGCCTCTGAGCGGGGGGGTATTTTAGTTGCTGCCGCTGCTGCTGATTATGTAACGGGTAGGGTAGGTTAGGATCGGGTAGGGTTTATTTATTAGTGGGTTAGGGTTTTAATAGTTATTTTATTTTCTAATTCTTTTCTTTTTCTTTTTTTTTTCCTTTTTCATTTTCCTATTCTTTTCTAATTCTATTCTCTTTTATTCTTTTGTAATTCCTTTCTTTTTTTCTTTTTTTCTATTTCCTTTTAATAACTTTATATATATATATATATATATATATATATATATATATATATATATATATTTATATAATTCTAGAAATTATTTTAGAGCATACAATTAATCTATCTACTGTCCACAAGGTCTTCTACATGTAAATAATTAAGAAAAAATTAATAATAGCTCCGTAAATCCTCTATTACACAAACACCTAGAAATAAAAAATTTATAAATTCTATTTCTTTTAATTAGCTAATAATTACTATAAACTAATTAATTAATTAATACTATTTCTAGAATTAGGGGTTTTACACGCACATAATGTATAGATGAATTAAATAAGTAAAACTAGAACTGAGTTACAAAATGGCAAGGTACACTTGCTGGATTCGGATACTGAAGGCGGGGCTCCGATACAACGTCCAAGTCCAAGGATCCCAAAGTACCTAGAGATGATATATAAATTAATTAATAATCTAACTCGAAACTATCTAAAATAAGATATGCCATCATGAACTAATATAGGTTTCTGTCTTAGTTACAAAACTCACGTCTAGGGTACTAACTAGAGGGTTGACCAAAGTTGACTAGAAAAATATTATGATAAATATGAATCATCAGATAGAATAACGTCCTCAAATAATATCCTCAAACACTAGTATTCATCAAGTATGATTTTGGTCATCTATAAATAATGTTCATCCTTGACCCATGCCATCCCTGTAATCATAGACATAAGTGCCTAAACCCAAACTAGTTGTTACCACTAAATATGCATAATGTTCACATACTCATCCTCAATAATAACATCAAAGCTACCGAACCAAAATTTATTTGAACAATATCTTCATCATTCATGTATTTCACATATATATATATAACCCCAAACAATGAATGCTATTAATCTTGGATATAAACTAAACATAGGTATTTGACAAAATATTCACAAGTATTGCTCATGGGAACCTAAATCTTAACTAGGGTTTCATCTAACGAATATGAAGAGTTACAAAAATAAATGAAGAAGGAGAAGAAGCGAGGAGTGATACCAGAGGTGGCGACTACGGGTGGTGGCAGCGGTGTTGTTGCAGCCGCTGTCGGTGATGGTGTTGACGGTGGTGGTGGTGCTCGTGTCGATAGTGGTGGTGGGGGTGGTGCTCGACGGTGGTAATGGTAGTGATACTCGGTGGGGGTGAGAATGGTGATAAAGGTAGCAACGGCAGTTGATAATGGTGGTGATGCTATTTTGGTGTCGAATGGGGGAAAGATGGTGGTGGTTGCTGGTGGTGGTGGTGTCATGAGGTGGCTGATGGTAGTGAGATCATAGTAGTGGTGGTGTTGGGGGCAGCTGATGGTGGCGGCAATAGTGGTATTAGAGTGATGAAGGTGGTGGTTGCAGTTGTTGTGTCGGCCGAAGGTGGTAAGGTCATGGTGGTGGTGGTCGTGGTGGCAGCTGATGGTGGCGGCAATGGTGGTGTTGGCATGATGAACGTGGTGGTGGAAGTTGATGTGTTGGCTGAAGGTGGCGGCAATAGTGGTGATGGTATTGGCTGCAGTGATGCTCGGTGGTGATGAAGAAGAAGAAGATAAAGAAAATAGAAGTAAAAAAGAAGAAGAATGGAGAGAAGAAGAAGAAGAAGAAGAAGAAGAAGAAGAAGAGTGGGAAGAAAGAGTTCGGCTGTGAGAGATGTCACGCCCCAGTCCCAAAATACATAGGATTAGGACACGTAAGCATGCCAGCCGCATGGATATGGCAACTCCAATATATGAAAACCATAACCCATATGTACGCTGTAATATGAATATCAAATCCACAAGTGGTATAAAATATATCACAAGTCACAGGATACAACCTAAATCTCATCACAGAAAATCAATATAAATAAATAACCAATGTCTATATAACTAGATCTCAATAAGAAGTATCTAAAGATGACAGTCGGATGGAAACAAATCCACTACCAACTCGAATATAAGAGAAAATACAATATAAGTACACCTCAACAAATAGAATATAAGAATACCAGGTAACAATCACGGGCTCGAAGAGAAGACATCCTCGAAATATATGTAACCATCTGAATCTGCACCCCTGCGAATACTCAAGAACAGCGACACCTGGAAGGGCCAGGTCCTCAGAGGGACGTAACAAGATACATAGAAGCAAGCTAATTTGAATACAGTAAACATGCATAATATTTAAAAATATATAAGTACGCTGTACAAGACAATCAATATAAATGCAAATGAGGACAACTTTTCGACGTATGGGCAAGCGTAGGCTACTGGATCTACCTCACAACTCACACACTCGTCAGTGGACATCAAAAATTGACATACCGCGGGGGTAGCGACCAGCGAGACTCCAGAAATTGACATATCGCGGGGGTAGCGACCAGTGCGACACACGCCCGTAGTGCGAGCTATATACTATGGTTTATCAGAGTGGTTAAAAGCCCATACGCCTAATGATTGTCCTCTCATGATACTAAGTGTCAAGTGTGTGTCAACATATCTAATATATAGTAATGACTGAAAGGAACTACACATACAATAAATAAACAGAGATGCAATAAATATACAGAAATATACTAAGCATGCAAGATACTATAAGCAATTTGGCAAGGTATCTTGCCTGATCTGGAAAAGAATGAAGTCCCAACTCAAGGCGTCGTCCGATCTACCCGTCACATAAATTTAATAAGTTAGGTTACAAAAGTGGGTGAATAGGTTCCTCCATTTTAATCTATTTTAATTCTGAATAAAATAACCTAAAATAGTATTTTAATCTTATTATAATGTGATTTTATTGTTAAGCTCTAATTTTGGTCCAAAGAAAGTCAACTTTAAGGATTTGTTATCCGTGGCACGCAAATCGAGGCAATCCGTTAACCAAAAAGTCAACTAACTCAAATTCTAGATTTGTGCATGGAATCCTATATAATTTAATGCTATATGAACATTGGAATAGACGGTTTCATAAAATCACAAGTCAGTAAAGAGTTATGGCCACAAGGGCACACAGATGACAGTTTTCGGTGGTTTCCTATTTACGTCTACGTTGCACAAATTTTACAGTAGAATAAACTTATATTTTAAATTCTGTAAAAATACTTTTCTAGAATTTCATCATGTCAGCTTTCCGAAACTTCAAACGGTTTGTAATTTCGAATTCGGGATCTCCCAAAATCTCGAAAATACCAAAATGGGTCTAATTTTGGACAGCTGGCACTTTTAGAATTTTCTGGTAAAGTAGGTTCTAAAATAATTAAAATAATTTATATATTCAGAAAACTAACCTTGATACTGTTCTAACAAAAAAAATTGGAGCACGTTTGGAGTCCGAAACTAGGAGATATCATCTTTTTAAGTCGTCATAACATACTAGAAAATGAGGCTGAATTTATGACAAATTTTGACTCTTGTTGGACAAAAAAGAGGTGAATTTGGGGAAGAAAAATATGAAGAATGAGGTATTTATAATTGTGGAGACTACTTAATTGAATACGACTAGAATTGGCTAATTTGAATATGAATAGTATCAGTTTAAATAAGGATAAGATATGCATGAAGTTGCTTTCCTAGTAGGCTCAGGATTTGAATTAATTTAAAAATAGAGTTTAAGTTTATCTCAATAATTTATAATCTTAAATAGAATTAAAGATAATACAAATAATTTATATATAATCTTATTAATATCTATTAACACTAAATTAGCATCTATCTAATATTAAGACTATATATAACCAAATAAATCCTAATTAATTTCAAAAATCTAAATAAATTTCTTAAAATTCTAAATAAATTATAAAAAATATATAATTAAATATTTTAACCTAAAATAAATATTTGGTAAGAATAACATGCAAGTTTGGTCTCAAAGTAAATCATAGAAGTCCTAAAAATTTATATTCCCTATGTTTTAATTACCTAAAAATTCTTGAAAAATCTTCAAAAATCTAAAATAACCTAAAAATGATTCTAAATAAATATTTATATAAGTAAATATATCAAGAAATTCATTTTCTAATTAAATAAGAGAATACTCTAAAGAAATTCAATATCTATAATAAATATAATAATATAAAATATACACAAAATATCTATTTTGGGTGAGGGGGTTTACAATCTACCCAACTTACAAATTTTTTTTCCTCGAAATTAAAATAGGATATGGTTTCTCTCTATCTAATCTCACTTGATCACAATCTAAAAGAATTCATCTCAAGTTTAACAATGTAATTTTTACCCAACTTAGAATTTACCCACCTATCAAATAAGGCTATACTTTTAAGAAAACTATTTCTCAAATTATTTAATCATGTTATTCAATCCTCAGAGATTTTAACACCAAACATATCACCTATGGTATGCCCTTAATCAATTATAAAAGAGAGTCACTAAGTCATGTGATTAGCCTTATGGGGTATATCTAGTACTATCAGTATGTCAACTTATACCAAGCACGGAGTTTCGTCTTTCCGAAATAAGGGAAGACGGGAGAGTAATAATAAAGAATTTAAGGTGAAGGTGATAGAATACAAGTACCAGGTTCAAAGAGATTAAAAAATTCGAAAAGAGAGTTGTTAGGGCAGTTGTTGATTAAAATCCTATTTTTGGTAATTTCTTATTTACATGCTTGTATCAGTACAGTTACGTAACCGATACGATATGCCAGACATGTCTAGGGGAAAGTATATTCGTCTACTACCATATATCTCAATCCACATAAAGTAGTCACGCGAAGAGCGAACCAAGCACACTAAGGTTAGCTAGACCTTAATACACCGATTCTGATTAGACAATTGTATCATTATGTGCACCCAATAATACATATGTCATGAGCAAGCTCGATGAAAGAATAAGCTTGCAAAAACTAGGCTATAATAGCAGCATAAGTCAAGGTAGTATAGAAAATATAAGTACGCTAGATTATGATGAGAGAAGTTATAAAATAATTAAATTTCACAAAAAGATAAGGCTCTACAATCTCTACAGTGGTCATACTAAATCCTTGTCTAAGTCGATAGTCGACCAAATAGGGTATGGGCTTCTAGGTTCTACAGTCTGATTAAATACTGTCATCTTATGCTAGCATATAGGTAATGTCATTCAGTTATACTTCAATAATAGGTCAAAAGACTATGTGATACTAGGTTGTGAGACACACTACCCAACTTAAAACAATAAACTAATACTGTACTGTCTTAAGGATACCGTAGAAACTCCTATTAAGGTCTACGAGAAAGGGTCTTGGTACTTATTAGGGTTTCCTCTTACATTACATAGGTCATAGTCGTCTTAAGTCTTAGTCATAGCGCTTATAGAGCAAGTGTCAATAGTAAGAATGAAAAGTTACTGGCCTTCAAGGGAAAAAGGGGATATAACTCGTATCGAAGTGTGGTACAAGTTACGCAATTGAAACTAAGGGATAATCATCAGGTCATAATCTACAAGGATAACTTAAACCATCAAGTTCTAACTACTAAGCACAGGGATTCAAAATTCAAGTTTATAACTATAATCCTAGCAAGCTATATATCCTAACATAGAATACAATCACTTTGTCTATAATCAGAGAGGTTTAGGTGGCACGAATTGAAAGATGAAGGAAATAAATTTAGTCGTCTCACTAATAGCGAGTGCTAAGGGTTCAGAGGAACAAGTTATAAAACTAAATAGAAAGACTCTAGATAATATCATGATTTCTCTAAGGAAAATGTGGTATGCTAATCTCCATGTTCGAGGTATGATCAAGAAAATATTCTATGCATTGCTCTTGGCTTTCTAAGGTACTATCTGCTAATCTCAAGACAAGAATCTAAATTTATAGTTCTCCAATACTATCTAACTATGAAGTTTAGGTTTAGTCCTAATATTCAATTTTGGTTTTTTATTGGTTCCTCAATACTAGGGTCAAACATTATGGTAAAACTTCTAACTAACTCTAGTAATTTCTATACTACTCTCAAGTCCTCATAATATATCAAGGGATAATGGTAAACCAATCTATAGATAAGGAATTCTAGGGTTCACTAGATATTCTAAACTTAATGGTGTGTCAACACTCTAGTTGTACTCTTAATAGGAAGGTTACCCTACTTATCATCTAGCGACAGGGATTTCTATATTCTAGGAGGGGGCTATACTCAAGGAATTATCAGGGAAGTACAAGAATCAAGCAGGATACAATTATTTGAATATAATGGACTGGAAGGAGAGAGAATCATAGTCAATTGTGGATGAGATCCTATACTCTATTCCTAGGTGCAGGCTTGTTCGGTACAATAATGTAACCGAGACAATATACTCTCGACCTGCATGGGCCACAACAAAAATATGTCACGCTCCAGTCCCAAAATATATAGGACTAGGACACGTAAGCATGCCAGCCGCATGGATATGGCAACTCCAATATATGGAAACCATAACCCATACGTACGCTGTAATATGAATATCAAATCCACAAGTGGTATAAAATATATCATAAGTCATAGGGTACAACCTAAATCTCATCCACAGAAAATCAATATAAATAAATAACCAACGTCTATATAACTAGATCTCAATAAGAAGTATCTAAAGATGACAGTCGGATAAAAATAAATCCACTACCAACTCGAATATAAGAGAAAATACAATATAAGTACACCTCAACAAATACAATATAAGAATACCAGCTAACAATCACGGGCTCGAAGAGAAGACATCCTCGAAATATATGTAATCATCTGATTCTGCACCCCTACAAATACTCAAGAACAGCGACACCTGGAAGGGCCAGGTCTTCAGAGGGACGTAACAAGATACATAGAAGCAAGCCAATTTGAATACAGTAAACATGCATAATATTTGAAAATATATATGTACGCTGTACAAGATAATCTATATGAATGAAAATGAGGACAACTTTTTGATGTATGGGTAAGGGTAGGCTACTCGATCTACCTCACAACTCACACACTCGTCAGTGGACATCAGAAATCGACATACCGTGGGGGTAGCGACCAGCGAGACTCCAGAAATCGACATACTGCGGGGGTAGCGACCAGCGCGACACACGCCCGTAGTGCGAGCTAAATACTACGATTTACCAGAGTAGTTAAAAACCCATACGCCTAATGATTGTCCTCTCATGATACTAAGTGTCAAGTGTGTGTCAACATATCTAATATATAGTAATGACTGAAAGAAACTACACATGCAATAAATAAACAGAGATGCAATAAATATACAAAAATATACTAAGCATGTAAAATACTGTAAGCAATTTGGCAAAGTATCTTGCCTGATCTGGAAAAGAATGAAGTCCCAACTCAAGGCGTCGTCCGATCTACCCGTCACATAAATTAAATAAGTTAGATTACAAAAGTGGGTGAATAGGTTCCTCCATTTTAATCTATTTTAATTTTAAATAAAATAACCCAAAATAGTATTTTAATCTTATTATAATATGATTTTATTGTTAAGCTCTAATTTCGGTCCAAAGAAAGTCAACTTTAAGGATTTGTGATCTATGGCATACAAATTGAGGCAATCCATTAACCAAAAAGTCAACCGACTCAAATTCTGGATTTTTGTATAGAATCCTATATATTTTAATGCTACATGAACACTGGAATAGATGGTTTCCTAAAATCATAAGTCAGTAAAGAGTTATGGCCATAAGGCACACAGATGACAGTTTTCGGTAGTTTCCTATTTACGTCTATGTTGCACAAATTTTATAGTAGAATAAACTTATATTTTAAATTCTGTAAAAATACTTTTCTAGAAGTTCATCATGTCAGCTTTTTGAAACTTCAAACGGTTTGTAATTCTAAGTTCGGGATCTCCCGAAATTTCGAAAATACCAAAACACGTCTGATTTCGGACAGCTGACACTTTTAGAATTTTTTGGAAAAGTAGGTTCTAAAATTATTAAAATAATTTATATATTCAGAAAACTAACCTTGATATAGTTCTAACAAAAAAACTGGAGCACGTTTGGAGTCCGGAGCTAGGAGATATCGTCTTTTTAAGTCGTCATAACATACTAGAAAATGAGGCTGAATTTATGACGAATTTTGACTCTTTTTGGACGAAAAAAGGTGAATTTGGGGGAAAAAAATATAAAGGATGAGGTATTTATAATTGTGGAGACTACTTAATTGAATACGACTAGGATTGACTAATTTGAATATGAATAGGATCAGTTTAAATAAGGATAGGATATGCATGAAGTTGCTTTCCTAGTAGACTCAGGATTTGAATTAATTTAAAAATAGAGTTTAAGTTTATCTCAATAATTTATAATCTTAAATAGAATTAAAGATAATACAAATAATTTATATATAATCTTATTAATATCTATTAACACTAAATTAGCATCTATCTAATATTAAGACTATATATAACCAAATAAATCCAAATTAATTTCAAAAATCTAAATAAATTTCTTAAAATTCTAAATAAATTATAAAAAATATAATTAAATATTTTAATCTAAAATAAATATTTGGTAGGAATAACATGGAAGTATGGTCTCAAAGTAAATCATAGAAGTCCTAGAAATTTACGTTCCCTATGTTTTAATTACCTAAAAATTCTAGAAAAATCTTCAAAAATCTAAAATAACCTAAAAATAATTCTAAATAAATATTTATATAAGTAAATATATCAAGAAATTTATTTTCTAATTAACTAAGAGAATACTCTAAAGAAATTTAATATCTATAATAAATATAATAATATAAATATACACAAAATATCTATTTTGGGTGAGGGGGTTTACAAGAGAGGGAGGGGATAAGAGAGTGTGAGGTGAGGGAGAATGGTTTTCCTAAGGATTAGGGCCGGCCACATGGGGATAGGGTATGAGTGTGTTAAAATAGGAGGAATGGGTGGTTGTGATAGGAGGAATTGAATCAAAGGCTAGGATTTAGCATGAGTGAATATTACTATGAAAGGGTGAGAGAGAGAGTGAGGTGACCGGTCACATAAGGATGGGGGTTTCTCTATTTTATTTGCACCAATAGGAGTGTGACACCTAGCAACCTTTTTGTATTTGAGTCCCTTAAAATTTGGGGTTTATAAATGAAGGAGAAAGAGTGAGGATTTGATGTAGAAAATTGGTGTTTAGTATTTTGTAGGATGGAGATGGTGTTAGGTATTTTGTATGAGCCTCATGATTGGGTATGAGGGTTAGGTTGGGGTTAAGTTAAGTCGGTTTCTTCAATTTAAATAAAAGTTATGTCATAGGTGCTCTTAAATAAAATGGGAGTACATGGGGTCTCAATTGGGAGTAACACAATTATCATGGACGGTGTAGGCTTGGTGTTAGTTTTGGGCCCTTTAATTGGTTAGGCAAAATAGGTTGAGTTTGTATCCTCAAATTGATGGCAACGACATAGGTACAAGGTATATGATTAAAGAATTAATTTTTGTGACTGAAAAGTTGGGCAATTAAATAAGAGCACATGGGAGTATGTTTGTGAGTTACAGAAATATCCAGTGTCTAGGTTGGCTTGTCAGGTCAAGCGTGCAGAATTTTGTTGGAAAGTAAAGGCTATTGTTGTGCTCCAACTATTGTAGCAACGGTCAGATGCACGAAGAGTTCAGAATTAAAGAACTAATCCTTAGAAAACCTAAAGCTAAACCAAAATTCTCTCCAAATCTAGTCTACCTAAAAATTTGTTGAGGGGGTTTATAAGTGTCACCGGACGAAAGAAAGAAAAATGCATGAACCACTATGGAGAAGATTCACAATCCTTAAACCAAACAAAGATCGGGATGGCAGACCATGTCCCGAATAGAACTACACCCCTCACTTTATCCGATGGACAAAGGTAAAGTAATCTACTTATTCGAATCCACATATCAGGTACTGAATTCAATAACACTCACAACTCATCAAGTCCATTCAGAAAAACCAAAATAATCCAAAAAAATAGCCAAACCAAGCAAAACAATAAAATAAACAAAATACTAAAATAACTGAACAAAATCAGGCTTAAAGTTGTCGCATAGAATCTAATCACCTCATGAAACTACTCACCTCATAAAACTACTCGCCTCATGAAATTACTCACCTCATAAAACTGCTTGCCTCATGAAACTACTCGTCGCATGGAACTACTCGCCTCATGAAACTGCTTGCCTCATGAAACTACTCACCTCATGAAACCACTCACCTCATGAAACTACTCGCCTCATAAAACTGCTCGTCGTATGGACAACTTGCCTTGTGGACTGCTCGCTGCATGGACAACTTGCCTCATGAACTACTCATTGTATAGACAACTTGACTCATGGACTGCTCGCCGTATGGACAACTTGCCTCATGGACTGCTCGCCGCAGGAAAAACTTGCCTCATGGACTGCTCGTCGCATAGACAACTTGCCTTATGGACTGCTCCCTGCATGGACAACTTATCTTATAAAATTGAACAATCATGCGCATAACAAGATATGCTCATGCCAAAAAGGGGCTACGATAAGGAGTTCTTGCCATATGGCATCGTTGTCGCATGGACTTCATCGTCCAAAATAGCAAGTACACTCCAAGAAAAAAGTCACGCCCCAGAACCAAATTATTGGAAAGCGAGACAGCCAAGGCCAGCTACGTATACTTAGAGAACTCCGGTACTCCGCATATACGGTGAAGCTGTAAACATGAGTGGTCACTACTATAAACCAACAATCAATCCTAGGTCCAACAAACCCTAGTATCTCAATCACAAGACCAACAGAAATAATAACAAGATGTAAGATCAGCTAAAATATAATAGTAAAGTGTCCCAAACTATAATATACAGATGATCATGATGCTAGTAAACACAGAATAAATAAACTAGCAAGAATCTGAGTCATACATAATCAACCCTAAGATATATCAATCATGTTAATGCCCGTAGGCTCACTGATCAAACCAAAACATGAGCTAAAGATGTGCTCGATGGCAAAACGTTCATAAAATAAAATGTACATCAGAGTGGGTAAGAAAGAAAACCCACTCAAGAGGTCTGGTGCTCCCGGTGGCCACCATCCTCAGGAAAGTACGGAAGATCCTCCAGTGTTGCTACTGGATCTGGCCATACAAAACCAGAGGGGTCAGAACCCCAAATAGCAAGTACCACAAATGAAGTCCATCTAGGAACTTAAACCAATAAAACAAGCAATACAAATACTGGAAAGTAAAGATTGAATGTAAAAGATCTCAGGATAATAAATACTGTAAAACCTGCAATGAGATATATCCAGATCTGATAATCAATAAGGAAATAACAAGTACTGAAAGCAAAGGTGATTATATAAAGCCTACACTAACCATCAACCATCAATCACAGCGAATCACATAAATACGGCTTGATACCTTTAACTAACTAGGGTTATCATAATCCTTAATTACTAACTTTATAAAGCAACATGATGCTAGAGTTCCTTCTGATCGCATGCCCCTGCAGTCAGTCCGGGATATCCATACACACAACCAACTGGATACTCCTCAAAATATGCCACAATATAAACTACTGGATACTACTCAAGATAACAGTATAAATAACCAGGACTGGATGCAATCTAGGAAAATCCCTAGCCATGTACTAAGTGAATCTCTAGTTATTTAACCCTTAGCAGTTTCTTGTATGAATCCGGGTATGGCATTCTGTAGAATCCATCCAAGACATGATATAGACAAATCAAGTTCTAATAGTAATATAAACAGGTTTAATATACATTACACAATCGAACTCATGTAAGTCACGACAACAACCAAGCCATGTGTCACCGAGTGAAGCCAGGTAAAGCCAAGTGAAGCCATGTCAATCCAGGTGAAGCCAGGTAAAGCTATGTACAACCATATGAAGCCACATCCAACCAGATAAAACCAAGTGAAACCAAGTCAAGCCATGTCTGATGAAGCCATGTAAAGTCATTCCAAATAAAGTCTAGTCAATCATGTCATCACGTATAGCCGGAGAAAGCCGGATAAAATCGAGTAAAGCCAAGTCAAGTCAAGTCATCTGAAGCCATGTAAGTTCATATCCAAAATTAGGTCAAGTCATCGCGTGTCCAAGCAAAAGCCAGAAGTTTCAATATAAAATCATAAAAAACCAAGAATTCCTAAAGAAAGAGCACGATTGGTATACCGTCGGTACAGTCCAGTACACCATTGGTATACCGGTCCAGAGATAGGAAAAATATAGCAAGTTATGGAATCTAACAAATCGTTATACCATCGGTATACTATAGTATACCGTCGCTATGTCGTTCCAAGTAGGCAAAAAGTTACTGGAAAATAAAGTTCCACAAATTGGTATACCGTCGGCACAGTCCAGTATGTCGTCAATATGTCGGCCAAGACAAATATCCTGAAGTCGATCAATAAATGTCGGCAGGATCGGTATACTTTCGGTATACTGTAGTACACTATCAGTATGCCGATAGGGTTCACAGAAAAATATCTATAAATCAAGTCGGTCGAAATCGGTATACCATCGGTATAGTATAGTATATCGTCGGTATGCCAGTTTCTACAAATAAACATGGTTAAATCAAGTATAATTTCTGGGACCAAAATCAAACCCCAAAAATTACCAGAACCAAATCTAACAGGAAGTCAAGTCTAGGGTAAGTCTCATATCACAATATGGACTAAATCTCTTGGTCACAACTCCGGTACCGTTTTCGTTACCGAGTTACCAAAAAAGGACAGGACAAGATTCTACTAGAAATTAAAACCAAAATGGTCACTAGGCTAGAAATTACGATATAAATACTAATAGTAAAGAAATTCTAAGCTAATAATCAATAAACAAAGTTCCCGGAAGTAAAATGACAGAAAGTAAATAAAGTTTATGAAATCGGCAAGGTGTACTTGCCTAACGCGAGCTTTCAGCACAAACCTTCTAATCCACCACCACGAAGGAGTTCAGAAACCACACTCCAGGTCCCAAGACCATGCTTCCAAGCTCGAGAGAAAATAAAGGAGGAGAGAGAAAGAGAAAGAAATAAATGAAATATCTCGAGTACTATTTATCTCGAAAATATCTCAAAAATATCTCCAAAGTGAAACAATATCTATCGGACAGTATACAGTCGGTATACTATAGTATACCGTGGGTATACCGGTCAAGTAGTAAAGTTTTAATTTTAAAAAATTTTGGGCTTCCTCGAAATCCAATAAAATGCAATAACTAGCACAAAATACATATTCGCATAAAATATGAATACTGTGAGACGAGTCTCACAACTCTTCCCTCTTTAGAAAAATCCCATCCTTGGAATTTCCATAAGGATCCAAAATTCATTAATAAGAAAATCCAAGAAAGCTAGCTTGAAACCAAAAATAAGAAGAAAAGTCATGTGAGCATAAAATTTCTTGGGCAACAACAAGAAATCATAAAGTAAAATAATAATGGACATAATAGATAAACTAACAATCAATCACATGCACAAGCTAAGATAGGACACGGGTATACGAATAAGTACACCTCCCAAGTCGAAGAGAAATGTATAACGAGTACACATATTGTCCTCGCGCTCCCACGTCAACTCACCCAGTGAGTGATGCCCCCAAGCAACATGAACTAACCTGATAGTCCGGTTCTTGAGAACCTTCTTCATCTGGTCCAAAATAGACACGAGCCTCTCCTCATATGATAGGTCGGTAACAACAACCAACTCAGAATAATCCAGGATTGGCTCGGGTCTAGAATATACCGGCACAACTGAGATACGTGATAGAAGTCATGTACCTCATGAAGCGATGGTGGAAAAGCTAGATGATAAGATACGTCTCCAACTCGCTCAAGAATATCGAACGAACCTATATATCTAGGACTAAGCTTTTTTTGTACTTCAGATCTGATAACTCCATGGGTAGGCAAAATCCTCAAAAATATATGGTTGCCGAATGAGAACTTAAGATGACGACGGTGCTGATCTGCCCAATGACAATTTCGATCCTGACCCACTCTGAGATGCTCTCCGATCTGCCTGATCACTCTAACCGATAGAGCAATCACTGGACAAAGCATCCGCCTCTCACTAATGTTATCCTAAGCTAACGGTGATCTACATCTCCTACCAGATAAAACCATAAATGGTGCCATCTGAATGCTCGTTTGGAAGCTGTTATTATAGGAGAACTCTACTAAATACAAGTGATCCTCCCAAGATCCACTGAAGTCAAGTATACAAGCTTGAAGCATATCCTCCAAAGTCTGAATAGTATGCTCCGACTGTTCTTCTGTCTGTGGATGGTAGGTTGAACTAAACTTCAACCTAGTATCTGGACTCTATTGTAGGCTCTGCCAGAAATGAGACATGAACCATTAATCTCTATCTAAGACTATGCTAACTGGTACACCATACAATTTGACTATCTATCTCATGTATATCTCAGCTAGCTGCTCTGTAGACTGGCCCACTCTGAAAGAAAGAAAGAAAGTGAGTAACCTTCGTGAGTCAATCCACTATAACCCATATAGCATCTCTGCCAGACGAGGATCTAGGAAGACCTGTCACAAATTCTATATTAATATGGTCCCACTTCCACTCCGAAATCGGTAAAGGCTGAAGTAGTCCGGCCGATCTCTGATGCTCAGCCTTGACCTACTGACAGATAAAACATCGAGAAATGAATCGAGCTATCTCCCTCTTTATACCATTCCACCAGAAGGGCTGACGAATATCTTGATACATCTTTGTCCCTCCTGGATGCACTGAGTACTGAGAACTGTGGGCCTTTGACATGATCTCCTACCAGATATCTCCTCTCCGCACACAAAGTTGGCTCCCAAAACTGAGAGTCCTATCCTCATGAATGCTCAACTCTAGTTTATGTCCTGACTCACACTATGCTCTGAGCTACTGAAGTCTGACATCACTAGTCTACTCTGCTCTGATCCTCTCAACTAAAGAAGACTGAACCTGCAGACTCGCCATAAAACCGATATCGCCAGATAATACTACCCCAATACCCAACTCTTGTAAATCCTCCAAAATCTGGCACTACTCTAAAGAAGTAAGCTCCTCCTCTCCTGCTCAAGGCGTCTGCTACGACATTGGCCTTCCCTAGATGATACTGAAGGTCAAGATCGTAGTTCGATAATAACTTGAGCCATCTCCTCTGACGCATATTAATTTTTTTCTGTGTGAACACATACCTCAAGCACTTGTGGTTTGTGAAGATCTCCACTCTATCGCCATATAGGTAATGCCTCCAGAGATTAAGTACAAACACTACTGCTTCCAACTGAAGATCATGCGTCGGATAACCCTTCTCATGGTCTCGAAGCTACCGAGATGCATAAGCTATCACTCGGCCATGCTGTATAAGGACACACCCTAATCCCACTCCCGAAGCATCAAAATATAATGAGAACCCACCTGGTCCCATTGGAAGTGTCAAAATAGGAGCAGAGATCAAACTCCACTTGAGCTTCTCGAAAGAAATCTGACAAGCATCTAACAACTCAAAGCGCACATCCTTACACGTCAGCCGTGTCAAGGGTGCAGAGATCCTCGCAAAGTCTGCCATAAACCGTCTGTAGTAACCTGCTAGACCTAGGAAACTGTGCACATCTGAAGTTGTATGGGGTACTGGCCAACTCTCAATAGCCTCCACCTTCTTGGGATCCACCTTGACTCCTCCGCCAAAAATGGTATATCCTAAGAATGAGATACGATCAAGCCAGAACTCACACTTACTAAACTTTGCGTACAACTGCTGCTCTTGAAAAATCTGAAGAACTACGCGAAAATGTTCCTCATGCTCTTCCTTACTCCGACTATAGACTAAGATATCATCAATAAACACTATCAGAAACTGGTCTAAGTAAGGCATGAATATGTTATTCATGAGAGACATAAATATAGCTAGTGCATTAGTCGCTCCAAATGGCATAACTAGGAACTCTCAATGACCATATCTGGATCTGAATATCATCTTGGGTATGTCCTGCTCTGTGACTCTGATCTGATGATACCCAGACCGCAAATTGATCTTAGAAAATTTATTCCTTCCACTGAGCTGATCAAATAAGTCATCTATCATGGGCAAGGCATACTTATTCTTAATGGTTGCCACATTTAGTGTTCTATAATTAATAACTAAATACGATGAACCAACCTTCTTTTTAATAAGAAGTAATGAGGCTCCCCAAGGTGATGCACTAGGTCTAATGAATCGACTCTCAACTCCTCAATTATCCGGTACATGATCTCTAACTCAGATGGTGACATCCTGTAAACACTCTCTAATACTGGCTCTGCTCCTAGGATCAAATTAATATAGAACTCTACGTCTCTAAATGGTGGTACACCTGGTAACTCGGTAGAAAATACGTCAAGAAACCCACAAACTATCCTGGGAAACTGTGCCTCCTCAGCCTTTGCCATCATCAATGTAACCTCTGGTGACTCTACTACACCTCTCAAGAATGAAAACTCCTCCCCATCAGGTATATAAGATAACCTTGCCACTATGATAACCTATCATCACGTGTCTCACACTCAACCAATCTATCAGAAGGACGACATCATAATATCCCATAGAAAAATTTATCAGCCTCACGAGAAACTCTCTCCCATACACTATAACTCTACACGAGGGATATACTCTATCTACTCCCACGAGACTGTTACCAGTAATTATATTCAATCGTACTGGTAAGGACTTGAACTCCAATCCAACTCGTATCGTAAAGCGTACAGATATAAATAAATGCGATGCATTAGAAACAAATAAAGCTGAAGCTGGATAAAAGTGGACGAGAATAGTACCTGCTACCACCTCTCCTACTGCCAAAGTCTCCTCCATTAATAGCAAGAAGGCTCTATCCTGTCCTCTGGTTGTTGGTCCCCTCTACTGCTGACCTCTAGGTCTCGCCTATGCCTGGTCATGCGCATACTGCTGTGGCCACTGCTGGAATGCCTGAGCCTGTATAGGCAAAGGCCTCTGAATCTGCTGCTGCTGCACTGGTACTGGTGCCCTGTACTGTGGCATGGTTGGCCGAATAACTGATTGGGCTGATGATGACCCTGTCATGTTCCTCCTAGGATATGTCCCGACCATGTAGTCTGATGCCCCATATACCAAGCACAATCCTTATTCTCTACGGCACTCTGATACAATATGTCCAGATTTTTCGCAATAGAAATAACTACAGGAAGAAGAAGATGACTGCTGTTGAGGAAACATCTGGGAAGACTATTGAGATGATGTTGTCCTCCTTGAGGATCCAATCGTCAGGACTCTAACTGCTGGAGTTGGTGTTGATGAATATGATACTGACCCTCCTGAAACGTTGGGCCTCTTCTGACTCTCAACTCGATCGATAATCCTTTGCTATGTGTACTCATACCTCATGGCTGCCCGCATCACAGTGTCAAATATCTAAACTCATGTAGCTCCACTGCCAAGATATTCTCTAAATATTGTCCCTGCTGGAATCTCCTTGCCCTTTGTAACTCGGTCGCTACCAAAGTGGGAGCAAACCGACTAAGTCTCGCAAACTATGTCGCATAACCGTCGACGGTCCTGCTCTCCTGCCTAAGGTTGTTAAACCTCTACTGAAGCTCATAATGTGCCACCGCATCAAAATACCTCGCCTAAAATCTCTCGATAAAAACTGCCCATGGAATTAGTACTATGAGAGAAACCTCATGTGCTACCCACCAGTCACGAGCCAAGTCCAACAACTGTAGCCTCACTTCTGCTACATGCTCCCTAGCCGGAGTCCATGTTGCCTCCAAGATGACCTCAATGTCCTACAGCCAAGCATCGGACGAAATTAAGTCTTCTGTACCATAAAATTATGGAGGACCGAGACGCCTGAAGCTAGTCACAAAATTATGGATCTGAGAACCACCTTGCTCCAACGCTGTCTGGACCGACTGAGTGAGTATATCACTTTGGTGCTTCTGGGTCGTTATAAAACCTCGTAGGATATCCATCAGTGCTCGGGCAATACCCTCTGGCTGCTCGGGCTGAACTGGACGCACAGGTGCTTCTTGCTGGTACAGTACTGCCGACCGATCTGCCTCAGGATATACTCTAGAGTCTGCCGCTGAATGCTGAGGCTGATCTCCAAGAATATGCTGGACTCCCGAATGTAGACCCTCCTCGAGCTGTACTCGATCCATCTGGTTGATTGTAACAGGAACAGTGCCCCTGAAAGTTAAGGATACAAGAGTCAATCGGAGAACATGATAGATCAACGAATAAGCAGATATCAGATCAAAAATCAGGGATGGAGAAAAATAACTAGGGCTCAAGAAAAATAGTTTTAGGATTGAGACATCTAGCAACAGCAACAACCTCCATATGTCTGTAAAAACTAGATCAAATCTGCTCAAACAGACATAATCCCCTCAAACAGACCTGAATGGGCCACCACTAAAACTATATCACGCTCCAGAACCAAATTATTAAAAAGCGGGACAGACAATGTCAGCTACGTATACTTAGAGCACTCTGGTACTCCGCATATACGATGAAGGTGTAAGACATGGGGGGTTACTACTATAAACCAGCAGTCAAGCCTAGGTCGAACAAACCCAGTGTCTCAATCACAAGAACAACAAGAATAATAATAAATCTAAGATCAGCTGAAATATAATAGTAAAGCGTCCAGAACTATAATATACAGAGGATCATGATGCTAGTAAACACAGAATAGATAAATTAGCCAGAATATTAGTCATATATGATCAATCCTAGGATATGTCAATCATGCTAATGCTCGTAGGATCACTGATCAAACCAAAACACGAGCTAAATACGTACTCAGTGGCTAAACGTTCATAAAATAGAATGTACATCAGAGTAGGGAAGTAAGAAAATCCACTCAAGCTGTCTGGTGCTCCTGGTGGCCACCATCCTCAGAAAAGTACGAAAGATCCTCCGGTGCTGCTATTGGATCTGGCCATACAAAACCAGTGGGGTCAGACCCCCAAATAATAAGTACCATAAAGGAAGCCCATCTAGGAACTTAAACCAACAAAATAAGTAATACAAATACTGGAAAGTAAAGATTGAATTTAAAAGATCTCAGGATAATAAATATTGTAAAACCTGCAAAGAGACATATCCGGATCTGATAATCAATAAGGAAATAATAAGTACTGAAAGTAAAGGTGATCATGTAAAGCCTATACTAACCATCAACCATCAATCATGGCAAATCACATAAGTACGACTTAATACCTTTAACTAACTAGGGTTATCATAATCCTTAATTACTAACTGTACAATGCAATGCAATACAATGCAATACTAGAGTTCCTTCTGATCGTATGTCTCTGCAGTCCATCAGGTATATCCATACACACAACCAACTAGATACTCCTTAAGATATGCCACAATATAAACCTTGGATGCTCCTCAAGATAACAATATGAATAACCAGGACTGCATGCAATCTAGAAAAATTTCTAGCCATGTACTAAGTGAATCTCCAGTTATTTAATCTCTAGCAGTTTCTTGTATGAATTCGGGTATGGCATTCCACATAATCTATCTTAGACATGATACAGACAAATAAAGTTATAATAGTAATATAAACAGGTTTAATATATATTGCACAACCAGACTCATGTAAATCACGACAACAACCAAGCCACGTATCACCAAGTGAAGCCAGGTAAAGCCAAGTAAAGCCATGCCAATCTAGGTGAAGGCAGGTAAAGCCATATGAATGAGGTAAAGCTATGTACAACCATGTGAAGCTATGTCCAACCAGATAAAACTAAGTAAAGCCATGTCTGATGAAGCCATGTAAAGTCATGCCATGTCAAGTCTAGTCAATCATGTCATCACGTGTAGCTGGGCAAAGCTGGGTAAAATTGAGTAATGCTAAGTCAAGTCAAGTCAAGTCATCTGAAGCCATGTAAGTTTATGTCCAAAATTAGCTCAATTCATCGCGTGTCCAAGCAAAATCCAGAAGTTTCAATATAAAATCACAAAAAATTAAGAATTCCTAAAAAAAGAGCATGATCGGTATACCGTCGGTACAGTCTAGTATACCGTCGGTATACCAGTCCATAGATAGAAAAAATACAACAAGTTCTGGATTCTAATAAATTGGTATACCGTCGGTATACTGTAGTATACCGTCGGTATGTCGTTCCAAGTAGGCAAGTTCGAGGATGAAAATCTGCTAAGGGGTAGACTTGTAACTATCGCTTTCCAGGAGAGGGATATTTTTGTCTTTCCTATTATTGGTAATATTGTAATATTGGTATTTCAAAATTATTATTTATGGTACATGTTATTTATTTAATTATTTAATTATTTATATATTGTTAGCATGTTACATTAAATTTTACACTTGTGTTAGTGGACCTAACTAGTTTAGAATTGACTCTTGGACCAATATTTATTTTAGTTAGACTTGAGCCCAACCACAAGCCTAATTCATTAAGTTAACATAGTAATTAGTCAAACCATTAGGAGAAAAACCTTTCTTCCTTAATTACTTTCTTCATGACAAGCCCATAGGGGTATTTTAGACTTTTTATACTTGCTTGCATCCCAAGCAAGGGGCCTGCCACTAGGGGGAGTGGAGAGAGACTCTCTCTCTTTATTCATTCATTTCATTTCTAGATCTAGAATTTTCCTCTTCCAAATTCTTTCTTTCCTACACCAAATCCCCTACCAATTTTCTTCCTAATTCTTCTCTATTTCACCATGGGAGACTCTTAAATTAAGAAGGAGGGAAGGATCTATAATTTGGTAAAAAAAGCACAAGTTGAAGACTCTTGACATCCATTTGGAGACTTGCAATGGGAATCCATATCCTAATAGGTATAATTCAGTTTTTTCCTTCTAATTTGACTCTAAATCTGTAGTTTAATCATTAGAAACCCTTCCATGTACTAGGGCTACCTATAGGAAGAGGAATTGACTACTAGAGACCCCTATTTTGGAAGTTATAGCTTATTTTGTGTCCAATTTAGGAAAAATCCGAGATTGGTGCACCATGTGTTTGTCATTGGGTCAATTAGACCAAATTGACATGTGTTTGATTGTGTGAGACTAGTGTCATATCCATAAACGGATATACGTGTAGTTCGTATCACGACAATTTGGCGATACGGATTGATTTGGGAGTTTTATTCCAACACGGGGGTTTGAGCATGTCATATTTTGACACGGGCACGTATTTGAGTAGCTAGCACTTCGTATTATTCATAATTATGATTCTAGACTTGTTCGTGTCCTTTATAATATATTTGGTGACGTGTCGGAGCCGTATCGCAAGCGTATCATAGATTTAGTATGATATGGTGTGATACACTCCACATGTTTGATGAAATATTTAGTACTCTATCTAGAGTGGTGTATAACTATATTAGTGTTATTAGGAGATGTACACACACACACACACACACACACACACATATATATATATATATATATATATATATATATGTATATATATATACATATATATATATATATATATATATATATATATATGTTAGAATATATATATATATTCTTTAGTTATGTTTATGCTACGTGTATCTCGTATATGTATCTTCATTCCATTTTAGCTTTGTGCTTATAGTATGGTTATAAGCCAGAAGGAATGTTAAGGGAGTCGGGCAGTGCCTATTTGTCACGGCCCAGTCCCAAATTCACTAGGAATACGTAACACGCCAGCCGTATGTATATGAACTGTAATATATGGAAACCATATACACACATATGCTGTACATGAATATCCAATCCACCAGTGATAATATACTATCACAATAAGTCACACGCAATCTATATCTCATCCGCAGCACAAAAAGATAAATAAATGGGAATAAATAATTGAATATCAAAGATGAGTATCAAAGTACGATAGTCGGATGGAAACAAATCCACTACAAATCGACTATACTAAAACTACTAAAGAGAGAAGAGAATCAACTCTAATGTAAGAATAAATGTCTCTAAAAGAATAGCAACTAAATCTCTAATAGCTGCAATGAATCACAGATACTCCGAAGGTAAGACCTCCTCAGTCTGATAAGAAGCGTCAGGTCCAGGTCCATACTCCTGTGGATACTCATGCTCGTCTATATCTGGAAAGGGACCAGGTCCTCATAGGGACGTAACAAGATACATATAAACATGCCAATAAAGTACTGAATATAAACATCCAATGGGGTCGCCTAACCATCTAAGTGAATGCAGTTTGAGAACAACTTTCCACCAAGTGGGCTATCTGGTTAAAATAGGATTGGCATGACACTCTCGGAGAATCAGGGGCCTACAAAGAATGTCGTCTTTTGAACGACAGAGGCCGCCTGATAATATATAATATATAAGGGTCATCACCGCCCGTATCTCCAGCGGAGCTTCCAGGTTAGAAAAAGAAAGTGCAAAGTAGCCCAAATGTCTTACTTGTTGTTTTTTTTACCCCATGCTCTAAGCATATCACATCTATGACATGATGAAACCTCTAAATAACTGCTAGGTCTACTAGTATGCAAAGTTTCTATCGGCAGTTATCCCTATCCGTCACACGACCTATACGTACCAGTGGCCAGCCGAGTACGCAAGTCCGTGTCCTATATGTGACTCACACTAGTGTAAGAATAGTGTTATGGCCAATGAAACATAAGGATGCCTCATGATAATAGGGTGGTCTCATAACGTAGGTCCAATGCATATACATAAATAAAAACATAACACGACGACACCGTCGTTGCACCCTAGTTTCCTTGGATGCGCAATTTATATAGCAAGTAAAATATATGAACTAAATAACAGAAATAAAACATGCATGCATCATATGGATTATAAATAAAGTACAATGGCAAGGTATACTTGCCTGGTAAGAAATCTGTATGGTGTAAGCGTCCAAATATCAAGGACACGGGATCAGAAACTAGTGGCTCCGAACAAACGTCTCTGGATATTGAAATAGACATCACCAACATTTCCGGAATCAGCAAGATAGCTAGAAATTACTACCATTTCGTCCAATTTGGACACAAGGGCAAAACGATAATTTCGGATCAAAGTGGGGTCCACGTCACTTTGCCCCAAAAAGCGTGCCAGGGGTAACGGTCTCTAAATAGGACAAATTATAGGTCAAACAAACTCTAAATATCAGTACGAACTCAACGGTATATCCAATTATGGATTTCGGTGAGCCGAACACAATTTTGTCCAAAAAGTCAACCGTGGAACCCGCCAATAGGCGACTTGGTAAACTGTCTCAGAATTGCATAAAAATTGGGTCACAGGACCAGCACGATACTACGAGTCCAGTGGTGCAAGTTTTATCGCATTCTGACGAGCATACACTAAATGGCACAGGGTTTTGCAAAAATTACAAAATTGGGAATTTCTGCGGATATGGGCTGATTTTGATGCGCACACGCGTCCAAATCAGTTTCCGCGAAAGCCCACACGTCTGGGTATACTGTGTGCACCTTTTGGTACACTTGGTACATGACAGGACGGTCTCGTTTGGCGGGACCCACTCCGTATCGCAATTTCTGGAAATAAGAAAAAGTAGGTTTTTGGGGTTTTCCATCTAATTTAATTCTACACACAGTAACTAATAAATTATTGTATTTGACAGGAAATAAACTAGGTTAGGTGGTCTTCGCATACCAAAAAGAAAATTTGAATTTGGACCTCTGTGGTTGGAGATACAAGTCCGTGAACATAGGTAGTTATCGCAGTTTTCTGTGATCCCAAAAGTTATCGTTTTTCGCCAACTTGGTTGCCGTTTTCGCCTAGGTTTATGCATTGTTTGAGGTAAACTAACATACTTGTATGGAAGGGGATTAGTTCATGAATATATCGATGAACACGGGGTCAAGTTTGGTCGAGCGAGGGCACGAAAAACAGGACTTGAACATAGGTAAGTTGCTGTTCCAATCTGCTGTGGCGGGATTGCTCTAACGGCGACGCGGGGTTCGCGGGGCGGCTCCGGCGGCTCTGGTCAGCCTCAGGGCTGGCTCTGGACGCACGATCAAGGTCTGGGAAGATGAGAGATGATCTTAGGGTTAGGGTTTTGGGGTTTCGCATGTGGTATATATATAAATATAAGGGAAGGGGGGAAATAAAACCCGCGCGGGGGTCTTAGCGGTCGGATGCTATGATGCTGATGTTGTTTTAGTTATTTAGCGGGTGCGGGTCCTTAGGGTAATGGGTTGGGTAGCTTAGGATATGGGTTTGGGTATCCATTAAGGTTTTATTATTTATTTTCTTTTTCTGATCCTTTTTTTCCTTTTTATTTTTTATTTTATTTCTAATTTCTATTTTATTTCTTATTCTCATTTCTATTAATATATATATATATATATATATATATATATATATATATATAATTCTAGAAATTGATCTTAGAGCATACAATTAATCCATCAACTGTCCACAAGGTCTCCTACATGGAATAAATTATGAAAAAATTATAATTGCTCCATAAATTTCCTAAATGCACAAACACCTAAAATAAAAATTAAATAAATTATATTTCCTATAATTATCTACTAATTACTATAATTCAATTAAATAATTAATTAAAAAGGTAAACACGGTTTTTAGAATTAGGGGTTTTACATTCTACCCAACTTATAAAAAATTTATCCTCGAAATTAAAACTAAGCTACGATAGAAAGTCAAGGATGGTATAAGATATAAATTAACAAAGTAATTTCATACCTTGGTCTGCAAATAGGTTTAGAAAATGTTTGCGCATGTCATCCTCGCGCTCCCAAGTAGATTCTCCTGGCGCGCCATGCTTCCATGCTACGCGAACCAAGGGAATAGACCGGTTCCTCAATACTTTCTCTCGACGATCAAGGATTCCCACGGGTTGCTCTTGGTATGACAAGCTCGGCCCAATGGTGATCTTTGAATGGTCGAGAACATGACGGTTGTCTGCCATATATCGCCTGAGCTGCGACACATGGAATACGTCATGTACTCTCTCAAGTGAAGGTGGTAGCGCAAGTCGATATGCCACTTCTTCCACTCTCTCTAGCACATCAAATGGTCCAATATACCTTGGACTCATCTTGCCACGCCCTCTGAATCGAATGGTGCCTCTGGTAGGTGATATCCTCAAGAAGACATGATCTTCCTCTTTAAACTCCAAGGGATGACGATGAAGGTCTGCCCACTGCTTCTGTCTGTCTTGCACTGCTCGCAAGTGTCCTTGTATCTTCTTTATTGTCTCTACGGTGTTGACCACCAACTCTGGTCGCAGAATCTGACATTCTCCCATGTCACTCTAACACACAGGAGACCTACACTTTCTTCCATACAATGCTTCAAACAGAGCCATCTGGATACTCGCTTGCTAGCTATTGTTGTAAGAAAACTCCACAAGATGTAGGTCATCCTCCCATGATCCTCCAAAGTCTAACATACAAGCCCTCAACATATTCTCTAATGTCTGAATAGTACGCTCTGACTGCCCATCTGTCTGCGGGTGATAAGTTGTACTGAACTTCAGACGAGTTCCAAGACTCTTCTGCATGCTCCTCCAAAAGTGCGATATAAAATGTGAATCTCTGTCTGATACAATGCTGACTGGTATGCCGTGCAATCTCATGATCTGCCTCATATATAAGTCAGCCAAAGCTTCTGTAGACTGGCCAACTCTAAAAGGTAAGAAATGGACTGACTTGGTGAGTCGGTCCACTATTACCCATACTGCATCTCTTCCACTTGGACTCTTGGGAAAACCCATGACGAAGTCCATAGTGATGTGCTCCCACTTTCACTCTGGAATCGGAAGTGGTTGTAATAATCCTGCTGTTCTCTGGTGCTTCGTCTTTACTTGTTGACATACTAGACATTTGGCTACAAAACGAGCTATCTCTCTTTTTATTCCATGCCACCAAAAGTGCTGTCGTAAGTCACGATACATCTTGGTGCCTCCAGGATGAATAGAATATATCGAACTATGAGCTTCTGTCATCAGCTCTTGTCGAATCTCTCTATTGGGAACATATAGACGATTACCACATCGTAATGTCCCGTCCTCATGAATGCACAATCCTGTCTGCTCTCCGGCCTCTGTCCTTTTCTTCAATCTCCTGAATCTGGCGTCTGTAGGCAAAGCTGTCTTGATTCTCTCTACTAGTGATGATTGTACTTGCAAGTTGGCTAGTGTCCCATCTGCTCCGGGTAATATCACTTCAATGCCAAGCTCTTGCAAGTCCTCTAATAATTTCTTCTGTGTTGTCAAGAAATAAGCTGCTGGTTTCCGGCTTAACTCATCTGCTAAAATGTTAGCCTTGCCTGGGTGATAATATAGCTCTATCTCAAAATCTTTTATCAACTCAATCCATCGACGTTGTCTCATATTTAACTTCTTCTGCGTGAAGACGTACTTGAGGCTTTTGTGGTCTTTATAGATCTCCACTCGTTCCCCATATAAGTAATGTCTCCATAGCTTCAGAGCAAATACAACGGCTGCTAGTTCTAAGTCATGAGTTGGATAATTCTTCTCATGCACTCGTAACTGCCTACATGCATATGCAATCACCTTGCCATGCTGCATCAATATACATCCTAAGCCTTTCCCTGAAGCATCACTGTAAATCATATAGCCTCCTGATCCTGATAGAATAGTCAATACTGGTGCTGTGGTCAGTCGCTTCTTCAACTCTTCAAAAGCGGCTTAACACTCGTCGGTCCATAAGAATTCTTGATCCTTGCAAGTCAATCGAGTCATAGGTGATGTTATCCTTGAGAAGTTCTCCACGAACCGTCGGTAATATCCCGCAAGTCCAAGAAAACTCCTCACCTCTGATGCTGATTTAGGAACAGGCCATGTCCCGACTGCCGAGATCTTCTTTGGATCAACAGAGATACCATCTCCCGTAACGACATGCCCATAAAATAAAATTTTGTACAAGAAGAACTCATATTTATTAAGCTTTGCATATAACTACTCTCTCCTCAAGGTCTCTAGAACAATCCGCAGGTGCTTCTCTTGCTCCTCGTGGTTCTTCGAATAGACAAGTATATCATCTATGAAGACGACCACGAACTGGTCCAAATACTGGTGAAAGACTCGATTCATTAAGTCTATAAAGATAGCTGGAGCATTGGTCAACCCAAATAGCATGACCAAAAACTTGTAGTGCCCATATCTTGTTCTAAATACGGTCTTCGGGATGTCCTGCTTCCGTACCTTCACCTGGTGATATCCCGATCTCAAATCTATCTTCGAGAACACCTTGGCTCCACTGAGCTGATCAAATAAGTCATCAATGCGGGGCAATGGGTATTTATTCTTCACAGATACTATATTTAAGGCTCTGTAGTCAATGCACATACGCACTGACCCATCCTTATTTTGTACAAACAACACCGGTGCTCCCCAGGGTGATGCACTCGGTCGGATAAAACCTTTATCCTCTAGTTCTTTCAACTGTGCCTTCAGTTCATCCATCTCCTTCTTCGCCAATTGGTAAACATGTGATGATATGGGTGCTGCTCCCGGTGCTAATTCAATTGAAAACTCTACATCTCTGTCTGGGGGTAGTCCTGGCAATTCCTCTGGAAAGACGTCTTAAAATTCTGAAATAATGGAATGATAGACAACATCGTCCATTACGAGCTGCATACCATCAAGGATTTCTATAGATCCTCGTGCAAACTCAAGTTCAGGCTGGCCTGGTACCTTAAATAGAATGCTTCCTCCAAAACAATCGAAGAAAGCGTGGTACTTGCTTAGCCAGTCCATTCCAAGCACCATATCAAAAGTTGGCATAGGGAGGACTAAGAGTCGGGCGTTCATCTCTCTGCCATGTATCACTATAAGATACGATCTAAAAATCCGACTAACTGGTACAACTCCTCCCCGTTGAGAATTCTAACACAACTAGATAAAGGTGTAGAGGCAATATTGTGTTTGGCAATAAAACTAGATGATATCAATGAGTGGGTGGCTCCCGTATCAAACAATGTCACAGCAGAAAAGGTAAAAGCAAGAGTAATACCTGCTATAACATCAATCTCCTGATCCATGTTATCCACTTTCAATGTAAAAGCTTATCTTTTCCTCTGTGGCTGTTCATGACTGGCCCTCGTGAACTGATCCTCCTGAGTAGGTAGCGATGGTCCTCGCTGAAATCCTCCTGCTGCTGGGGGTCAAGGTGCTCCTGGTCTAGTCGTCTGCTGAGCTAGCTTCGGTGCTGGAAGCGCTAGCCTCTGTGCTGGTGGTGGTAGTATCAATGTATGTTGCCTTGGACAGTCTATTGCCAAATGCTGTCCGAAACCACATAGTAAACACTGTCCCAAGCAATTCCGATAATCACTTGAAATATGTTCGGGTCTCCCACAATAATTACATTGGGGCTTCTCCGGAATCTGGTACGGTCCTGCTCTGTGCTGGTACTGCTGTTGCTGTGCCAAAGGACATCTGATAGGTCCTCCTTGCTATTTCCTTGCTGTCCCTGGCTGTGTCCTTGCTGGTCCTTGTTGTGTCCTCAGCTGACCTCCCTTTCCTTTGCTGATGGTTTCTTGCAATCTGGCTTCTGCCAGTAACTCGGCATAAGAGATCCGGGACTGTGAGCTTATGTAATGTTGGAGCTCCTGAGTCAGTCCGCGATGAGCTCTTAGCCTTGTCTAAGTCATTCGGTATTAGGGCAGTGCCATATTTACTGAGTCGACTAAACTCGGCATCATACTCGTCAACTGTTCTGTTCCCCTGCTCCAAGTGAAGAAACTAATCGTATAATGCATCTCTGACGGTGTCCGAGAAGTACTTTCTTTCAAAGCACTCCAATAATTGCTCCCAAGTCTGGTATGTACCTAACTGGCACTCCATTGATTCCCACCAGTGATGGGCATTACCATCTAGAAGCGTCCTTACACCTATCATCCATAGCTCTGTAGGTAACTGTGATGCTTCCAATAGCTTCTGCGTGTGGGTGATCCAGTTGGTAGTCTCCTCTGGGCTCTTAATGCCTTTGTACGGCTTTGGACCCATCTGTATAAAGTCCTTTACTGAACCAACTCTAGCTCGAGGTACTGGAGCTAGTGCTTTAGCTGGTATAGTAGCCTGTGCAGCCATTCTCTCAAGTGCTGCCAGAAATTCTTGCCTATGCTTGGCTGCCTGCTGCCTCTATTCCTGCATTATCATCTGGAAGAATTTGAACAGCTGTGTCTGGCCATCTTGCGGTGCTGGAAAAGCTGGAAGGTTTCCATTAGGTGAAGCGGGAATATCAAATGGAACTGGATTATGAATCTGTCCATCTGGCCCTGGAAGTCTAGGAATCGTTGAGGTCCCTCCTTGAGTCTGACCATTGACTCCTGAAGGTGTGTCACCATCGGCGGCAGTACATCCATTTTGCGTATCCATCTCTCTGCAGGTGATGTACGGAACGCTTAAAAAAAGTACATGAATCAAATAGGATGCAAGCATTAAATATAATAGTTGAAAGAAAGGATGAGTTTAGTCAAGCGTGGATGAGATCCTTATACTCTATTCCTATACGCAGGCTTGTTCAGTACAGTTACGTAACCGAGACAATATATTCTTGACCTGCGTGGGCCACCACAAAAATGTGTCACACCCCAGTCCCAAATTCGTAGGACTAGGGATACGTAACACGCCAGTCGTATGTATACAAACTCCAATATATGAAAATCATATACACACATACGCTGTACATGAATATCCAATCCACCAGTGGTAATATACTGTCACACACAATCTATATCTCATCCACAGCACAAAAAGATAAATAAATGGAAATAAATAATTGAATATAAAAGATGAGTATCAAAGTACGATAGTCGGATGGAAACAAATCCACTACAAATTGACTATACTAAAACTACTAAAGAGAGAAGAGAATCAACTCTAATGTAAGATTAAATGTCTCTAAAAGAATAGCAACTAAATCTCTAATAGCTGCAATGAATCACAGATACTCCAAAGGTAAGACCTCCTCAGTCTGATAAGAAGCGTCAGGTCCAGGTCCATACTCCTGTAGATACTTCTGCTCGTCTATATCTGGAAAGGGACCAGGTCCTCAGAGGGACATAACAAGATACATATAAATATGCCAATAAAGTACCAAAAATAAATATCCAATGGGGTCGCCTAACCATCTAAGTGAATGCAGTTTGAGAACAACTTTCCACCAAGTGTGCTATCTGGCTAAAATGGGATTGGCATGACTCTCTCGGAGAATCAGGGGCCTATAAAGTATGTCGTCTTTTGAACAGCAGAGGCCGCCTGATAATATATAATATATAAGGGTCATCACCGCCCGTATCTCCAGCGGAGCTTCCGGATTATAAAAGAAAAGTACAAAGGAGCCCAAATGCCTTATTTGTTGTTCTTTCCACCCCATGCTCTAAGCATGTCACATCCATGACACACTAAAACATCTAAATAACTGCCAGGTCTACTAGTATGCAAAGTTTCTATCGGCAGTTATCCCTATCCGTCGTACGACCTATACGTACCAGTGGCCAGCCGAGTACGCAAGTCCGTGTCCTACATGTGACTCACACTCGTGTAAGAATATTGTCATGGCCAATAAAATATAAGGATGCCTCATGATAATGGGGTGGTCTCATAACGTAGGTCAAATGCATATACATAAATAAAAATAGAATACGACAACACCGTCGTTGCACCCAAGTTTTCTTGGACGCGTAATTTATATAAAAGTTAAAATATATGAACTAAATGACAGAAATAAAATATGCATGCATCATATGTAATGTAAATAAAGTACAATGGCAAGGTATACTTGCCTGGCAAGAAATCTATATGGTGTAAGCGTCCAAATATCAAGGATACGGGATCAGAAACTAATGGCTCCGAACAAACGTTTCCGGATGCTGAAATAGACATCACCGACATTTCTAGAATTACCGAGATAGCTAAAAATTATTACCCTTTCATCCAATTTGGATACAGGGGCAAAACGGTAATTTTGGATCAAAGTGGGGTCCACGTGTGGCCCACTTTGCACCAAAAAGCGTGCCAGGGGTAACAGTCTCTAAATGGGACAAATTATAGGTCAAACAAACTATAAATGTCAGTACAAACTCAATGGTATGTCCAATTATGGATTTCGGTGAGCCGAACACAATTTTGCCCAAAAAGTCAACTGTGGGGCCTGCCAATAGGCGACTTGGTCAACTATCTCAGAATTATGTGAAAATTGGGTCACAGGACCAGCGTGATACCACGAGTCCAGTGGTGTAAGTTTTGTCACATTCTGACGAGCATACACTAAATGGCGTGAGATTTTATAAAAGTTACGACATAGAGAATTTCTGCGGATACGGGCTGATTCCGACGCGCACATCCATCCAAATCAGTTTTCGCGAAAGTCCACACGTCTGGGTATACTGTACGCATCTTTTGGTATACTTGGTACACGACGGGGCGGTCCCATTTGGCGGGGCGCGCTCCGTATCACAATTTCTGGAAATAAGAAAAAGTAGGTTTTCGGGGTTTTTTATCTAATTTAATTTTACACACAGCAACTAATAAATTATTGTATTTAACAGAAAATAAACTAGGTTAGGTGGTCTTCATATACCAAAAAGAAAAATCGAATTCGAATCTCTGTGGTGGGAGATACGAGTCCGTGAACATAGGTAGTTACCGCAGTTTTCTGCGATCCTAAAAGTTGTCATTTTTTGCCAACTTGGTCGTTGTTTTCGCCTAGGTTTACACATTGTTCGAGATAAACTAACATACAGGTATGGGAGGGGGTTAGGTCATGAATATACCGGTGAAGACAGGGTCGAGTTTGGTCGAGCGAGGGCACGAAAAACAGGTCTTGAACACAGGTAAGTTGATGTTCCAATCTGCTGTCGTGGGGTTGCTCGAACGGCGACGCGGGGTTCGCGTGGCGGCTCCGGCGGCTCTGGTCAGCGTCGGGGCTAGCTCTGGAGGCGCGGTCAGGGTCTGGAAAGATGAGAGATGATCTTAGGGTTAGGGTTTTAGGGTTTCGCATGTGGTATATATATAAATATAAGGGAAGGGGGGAAATAAAACCCGCACGCGGGTCTTAGCGGCCGGATGCTATGCTGCTGATGTTTTTTTAGTTATTTAGCGGGTGAGGGTCCTTAGGGTAGCGGGTTGGGTAGCTTAGTATATGGTTTTGGGTATACATTAAGGTTTTATTATTCATTTTTTTTTCTAATTCTTTTTTTTCCTTTTTCTTTTTCAATTTATTTCTAATTTCTATTTTATTTCTTATTCTCATTTCTATTAAACTCTCTCTCTCTCTCTTTCTATATATATATATATATATATATATAATTCTAGAAATTGATCTTAGAGCATACAATTAATCTATCAACTGTCCTCAAGGTCTCCTACATAGAATAAATTACGGAAAAATTATAATTGCTCCATAAATCCCCTAAATGCACAAACACCTAAAATAAAAATTAAATAAATTCTATTTCCTCTAATTAGCTACTAATTACTATAATTCAATTAAATAATTAATTAAAAAGGTAAATATGGTTTTAGAATTAGGAGTTTTACACTATTGGAGCACAGCAGTTACTGCAGGTGTGGAGATTATTGTTATAGTATGTATCTGTGGTGGGTAAGAAAGACTAGAGGATAGGGGTTCAATCATGAGAAGGGGGCTTAGGTTGAATGCAGTGAAGGAGACCAAGGCAGCAGTAGCAACAACATACAAAAGCAGTAGCAACAGTAGCAACTATGGTTGCTCGAGTAATGTAGGGGAGGACTTGAAGTGTGTTTTGCACATCTGTGCACAATAGTGCTACCAGATGAGGATGTTCAGGGCAGAAGTAGGTATTTGGGGGACTGATACACTCATGTAGTAGTGGTTGACTGATTACTATAGTCAATCAGAGAAACATGGGGCAGTCACAGGGATTGGAGTTAGGATGGGCTTGCTTAGCAGCAACTTAAGAAGGGGGAAAACAAGTGAACAGCAGCAGCAACCAAGTGAATCATTTAATTGATTTTAAGGTGTGTCTGATACTAGGCTAAGTTTGGAACTGATGCATTAGGCAATAGTGGCAGCAACTAGTTGAGTTGTGTGCAAGATGCACTAGTATGCAGTCCAGTGAAGGACTGTGTACTGTGTGTGAAGGTAAGTTAGTAAGAGTTAAGATTGAGTGTAAGTGTGTTTGTGTTAGGTGCAGTTGTGTGCTAAGTGTAGTGCACAGTGAGTGAGTATTTGGAGGTATCAAATTGTGATATGTATGTGTGTGTATCAGTTAGCTAAGGTATTAGAGTTAAAGTGGTGGTAGGATATCAAGAATGAGAATTCTAATGGTGTATTAGGTGAGGTATTGGTTGGAGCTTGAGTTAGGTACTAGAGAGGGGTAATAAGTTAAGTGTCAAGATAATTTATAGGTATGTATACTAATGAGTTTAGAAATGAGTGTAAAGGATATATGTGTCACCCTCACTTTTGTAAATAAGGGTAGTTTGGTAATTTGGCCTAGTTATTTAATTTTAGGAATATTATATTATTATTTGGTATGCAATAAATAATTATTTGATGTTTGTGGTAGTTATTTATTTATTAGAGTGTTATGTATTTATTTAAAGACTTGTAGTATTTGTTTCTAATAGTGGGCCATCATATTATTTAGACTTGACAATTATAAACCAAATTAGACTTGTCATGACAACTAGTGAGCCCAACTTGAACCCAAGCCCATTAGTCCTTCGCACTTATTAATTATGGAGAATTAGGCTAATTAGAATTAATTAGAGACTTTCCAATATTGCCCAACCTTAATTATATTCATATTAGGATAGAGAGGGATGTCTTGGACATTAGACATTACTTGGAGAAAGGGAGAAGGGGCCGGCCACCATAAGAGGGGCTCTCTTCTCTCTCTCTCTCTCTCTCTCCTCTTATTTCATTCTTTTTAGATTTAAAATTCTAGATCTCCAATTCTCCATCATTCCCTCCATTGAATTTTCCTTAATTCACCTCCATTTTTCTCTTATTTCATCCTTCAAGAAATATTTGGAGCTTGGAGAAGCAAGGAGCACAAGGAGGAAAAACTTTGGTGGAGAAATCATTTCCGGATCATGTCCATTGCATTCTTCATTAGGAATCCACCTTCCAATGGGTAAATTCTGAATTTCTCTCTCATTATAGCTTCTAAAACATGCATTTGACTACTAGGAATCATCCCATGGCATAGGGCTACCATTAGGAACAACTTCTAGATGTTTTGGTAAAGTATTATGGTTTCTACATAGGTAATTGTGTGTATTTTAGGAGAATTATGAGGTTGACACACCAATTGTGTGTTATAGGATTAATTTAGTCAAATTAGACTTAGATTGGGATTGGTGTGCTAGATACGTGTCCACAATTGGACACGATTAGACCGTATCGCGATACGGTATGATACGAGTCTCTATTTTAAGTGATTTTGTGAAATTCTTTATAATTCCTGTTGAAAATAGTTCTAATAACTATTCTTATATGTAGTTGCTGTGTAGGATTATTTTTCTATAAAGAAATTAGGATTTTGGTTTCAAATTGGGAGTGTATCATAAGTACTATATGTATTACCTATTTGGTGTTTGAGTTATTATTCTATATATATATATATATATATATATATATATATGACTTGGTGTTTTTAGATATTATTGACTGTGGGAGATGAAGACTTTTTGTGTGTGTGCAGTGTATATTTTTGTGTTCCAGTCGGGTAGGGGTCTGAAATCAGTTCAGGTTTTACTTGGTGTGTGAGAAGTCGTACAGGAAGTAGCAGTAGTTGCAGTTTGTGTGCTATCTGAATCGGAATACACATTATGCATTGGGAGATTATTTTTAACTGTGCTTGTGTGAAGTTTACTGCAGGGGGTAATTGACAGTATTATGGCTTGCACTAAGGTTGGTGTTAGAGGGGTTGGACAGTCCAAATTAGGAATGATGTGGTCTCAGTATTGTGGTATCCTAAAGTTGGAGAAATGATAGGAAGTTGGGGTTTGAGGTATTTTCTTGCACAAACAATGCATATTGGTGCACTATGCAGTGTGCAAGTTTCCCAAGGAACCTGAGCATACTGCAAGCAGTGAGGTAGGAGTCGAGTTCAGCTCAGGAGAGGAGGGAGTATTAGTGAGTTGTGTAGATGAGTGAAGTTGTTTAGATAGGGAAAATAATGTGTGGACTGTGGAGATATGTTAGCAGTGGATACAAGTGTGATTGTGGGTGCATTATGATACAAAGATGACTGTCGCTATGAGTGGGGGATTTATGTATCAACTTGAGGTCAGATACACTGCAGTATCAGTGCAGTAGAAATTAGTGTGTGTGCAATATTTATTTTTGTGTTCAGGAAGGAGCAGTGAAGCAGTAGCAACAGCAATTTATTGATGTTATGTTCCCAGCAGTTGTAGAGATATGGATAAGAGAATTTATACATCTAAGGTGGAGACTCGAGTGATATTAATTTAGTTAGTATATCAATTGATTAATATGTGTAATAGTTTGTATTTGTAGTATAAGTTAATAGCAGTTACAGTAGGTAACTCTAGGGATATTTAGTTATGCTGGTTTAATGAGTATCGAGTCAGTGTATCTCAGGTATTAGGAGAATGGGTTGATCTCAGTACAACATGCCTAGAAAAGTCTGAACAAAATATCAATTACAGTAACATATAGTAGAGTATTAGTAAAAGCTTGTATCAATTAGAAGTTTATACAGTGAGTTGTTTAGTAGTGTGGTACTAAGTATGTTAGTGTTGTTAGTGTGTCAGTTTATGGAGGTCAGTCAGTATAGCAGGTATCAGCCAGGGTTACGTTAGCTAGTTGATAAGGATAGTTAGTATATATATTTAGGATACATGTAAGTATCATAGAGTGCTAAGTTATCAGTAGTCAATTAGCAAATTAGAGCGATAGTTAGTAATGTAGATATTAATGTAAGTTAATATATATAGAGTTAAGGTAGTTAATAAAATTAACCTTGTGACCTTGGAAATAACCTGGTATAGCTAAGTTTAGTTAGTTTTCGTCAATTCATGATCAATATAGACCAATCAATCTAGTATGGATCTAGTTTGGCCTAGAAGAGCATGTCTAATTCATTTTAGCTCATTTCTCTCTTTTATCATCAATTAACTTGATATTTATCATATGTGTGTGTGACACCAGCTTGGATACCGAGTGACATTATTTGCTCTGGACGAAGGCGAGTATATTCTCTGATAGTTTTTTTATTTGACAGTCTCTATGTTTCATGTACGTAGTATTGAGATATTGATTCCTGATACGATGCTTACACGGATTGGTATACGTGGATCTCCGTCATGAGATGTTCTCATTAATGATCACCTACTTCATGATTATATGACATTCGACCGTGATCAGTATGCGTGATATTACAGACTGTGTATATTGATTATCGTGTCGGAACGTGTCATAATTTGGATCCGTGTACTAGTCGGGGGTTGGAGAAATATTAGTGAATATGTGATCATACCTTATAGACCGTGATATATTTATGTTGCAGCCTGTGATAGCCAGTAGACTATTACAACTCATGTGTGGTCACGTTGGGTTCCCCTTTTACGATATTAGACCGTGATAGGCCCAAGCCGATCACATATATTGCTATTATTTTAAGGCACCAATTATTATTGTATTTCCTTATTCAGTTTATTATAGTGATGTTCCTTACCCCATTGTGCTCAGTTAATTCCATTCATTAACGTGATAATTCCTTCCGTGATATTTACTATTTCAGTTATTTCTTTCAACCATTTTTTTTTTACTATTGTTGTTTCATAGTTTTTGTCAATATTTGGATCTGCTGTTAGAGGTGTACTTTGCTCCAATCCTGACTGGATATATTTTTTAAATGATTTATTAGAGGATTGGTGTCCTATGCACTACGGACCGCAGGAGTATGGGCCGGCTGATCCAGTTGAGCCTACAGTAGTAGAGCCTGTTATTGTAGCACCTGTAGTTGGAGATACTTAGATATTATAAGTTGTACTTGTTTCCTTTAGACTATTTTGGCATGTATTAGTATCTTGGAAATTTTATGGATTTTAGACTAGTAGCTTGATATTGTATTTGTTCTCGTACTCTTTTTGATTCATATTTCTTATCATACTATTTTCCTCTAGTTTGACTTTGTGATTGAGTATTGACTATTTTTAGCATGTCATTGTATTATTCTTTCGTTGGGAGTTGAGATGGCATGACAGGTACCTTATACTTTGTGTGAGATGTTAGATTATATGGTTGACCTAGAACAGTACTCTACGTCGTTCTTACGACGTAGGTTGGGCATGTTTCCCCACTCGTACCCTTATTTCGGGTGCGGGTCGTGACAATATGGGAGTTAGTATCTTGAGTACCAAGGTATCAAGGGTAAGTGTTAGTATCAAGAGATACTTAAGTTAGGTATTAGTATTGATATACCCATAGTAATAGTAATAGTGATACTAAGGTAATACTGGTATAAGGTTATAGGTATTCCTTATAATCATTAATTAGTATATGTACATAGGTTATATATTGATATTAGCCTATATGGTATTCTAGTACCTAGTATTAACTAGTATAGTTAATATCTTTAAGATATTGACCTAGAAACCTAGGTATAGGCTAGTGCAACCTAGAAATGACTAGTTTAACCAAGTTTGACTAGTTTGACCCAGAGTTGACCTAGTTTGACTATTTTGACCTAGAAATAGCTTTATGACCTAGAATTTGACTAGTTTAACTTTATTTCATTTGAAAGCCTTGTATTAATATAATATTTCATATTTAGGTCTTTGAGACACTGTTCCAGATATAGGTTGATACTTTATCCCGGATTCCAGGCAAGTATATTCTTTGATAGTTTTCTATTTATGATATCCCCTATGTTTCTTGTATTTAGTGTAGATATCCTTGATTTTTTGACACGATAGTTACACGGATTGGTATATCTGGATCTTGTCATGAGATGTTATTCCTTGCTATTTATGGTGTATCTTATGCAAGCCTTGTTCCTTGTTTTGCTTGTACATCTATAGACATTGATTCTTGGGGAGACTAGCTACCTACCTAGTGAATCCCGTGTCATAACGTACCATGGTTGGATCCACTATACCAGTCGGGACGGAGAGTGTTAGTATTAATATTTGATCATATCCTTCTTGTGTATGTCATTGTGAGTGTTGATCATACACCGGACGTATGATCATACTCACTCACATAGTAGTAGTATTTCTTGCTCATTTTCGTGATGCTCATTTCTTATATTTAATTCCAGTATTCCTATTATGCATATCTCTTGTACCTGTACATTGTATCTTGTATATTCGCTCTATTTACTGTTACATAGCTTTTATTATTTATTGGAAGTATTGTTAGAGGTATACTTTGCGCTATTCCTGACTGGATATATTTTTCTAGTGGTTATTGTGCTCTTCATTCCGGGATTTCAGAGTGATACTATAGAATGGACTGCTCTTACCTCGTGGACTTGAGGTGACTATTGTAGAGACTAGTTAGTGTTCTTTTTTTATATCTTGTCTAGTTTTCTTCTTTTAGAATGATTATTTGAGTTATCTTTCTTGTTCATTCTTTCTTTAGATTATTGGGATTGAGTACATAATATAACTAGTCATATTAGTATGATTGATAGTTAACCTAGACAACGTTCTACCGTCGATACTGCGGCGTAGGCTGGACGTACCCATATTCTCGTACCCTTATATCGGGTGTGAGTTATGACATGTCGAAGCCCCAAGATAAAGATTCTGAAGAGTGCGAGTGCATTTTATCTTCTTCATCTGAACCCTTGACAATTGTGGGAGGTGTTACGTACCCTAAGCCATATTTGGTCTTCTGGTAGTAATCCTCGGACTTGTCCGCAGGAGCATGTAGGCGCAGGGGCAGTCGTCGACACTTGCCATGATTCAAGCGCCATGATTCAAGCCTTTGGCTGTTTTTAAATTGTACCCCATCTTTTGGATGAGGAATTGTCACTACTACATTTTCTAGGAAAGAGTATTTTAGTAATTTCATAATTAATTAAATATTGTGCATAATAAATAATTATTTATTATATTATTTAATTGTTGTTAGGTGTTAGTTATTTATTTTGGACTTATGTTAGTGGACCTAACTAGTTTAGTTTAGACTCATGGACCAACATGTATTAATTGTTAGATTTGAGCCCAATTAGAAAGTCCATTAATTAGGAGATAGATTAAAATTAAGTAAACCATTAGACTAGAAGCTTTCCTCCTTAATTATTTCTTCATGAGAGGCCCCAAGGGGTATAATGGATATTATATAGTAGCTTAAGGAAGGGGTAGAGGGGGCCTGCCTATTAAAGGGGGGGAATTAATTTCTCTCTCCTCTTTTCATTTCAAAACTAGATCTAGAATTTCCCTCAACCAAATTCCTTCATTTCTACTTCATTTTCCTACCAAATTTCATCCCAATTCCTTCCCAAATCACCATTGGAGGCTAGTGAAGCAAGGATCTAGAAGGAGGAAGCAAGGCTCTACAAAGAGGAGCAAGGATCTACAAGTTGGAGGCCAATTTTATCACATTTGAAGGTTTCAATAGGAATCCATCTCCTAATAGGTATAATTCAGTTTTTTCCCTCATTTAGATTTTAAATCTGAGATTTAACCATAAGAAATCAACCCATATGCATAGACTACCCATAAAATTTGGTTTTGTGTTCATAGGAGGCCTATTGTAAAAGTTATGGTGCTTTTTATGTCAATTTTGGGAGAATTTCGAGATTGACATTTGTTGTGTGTATCAATTGGTCCTATAGATCAATTTGGCATTTGCTTGTGTGGTTGGGGCTAGTGTCATGTCCACAATTGGGTACGTGTAGGTCGTATCCCAATAATTTGGTGATACATATTGATTTGGGGGGTTTTTCTCCGACACAAAACTTTAAACATGTCACAATTTGACACGGACACGTAAATTTGTATTTGACTCTTTGTATTATTCATAAATAATATATATGAGTTGTTCGTGTCCTTCGGGGTACGTTTGGATATGTGGTGGACTCGTGTCGCATGTGTATCCTAGATCTAGTAGGATACAGGGTAATACGTTCCATGTGTTGTGTAATTTAATTATAGATCTAATTCTCTTGTGTTCTTATTTCACGGAGAAGTATAATTATATATATGTATATATATATATATAATGTTGTGTATATGTATTTATGTAATATTGTGTCTTAGATCTATGTATCTATGTATATACCATATGTGTATTTATTGTTATGTAGCTATTCTTCTACATGTAAGCATATTATATATATATATTAAATAGATAATATATGTTGTTATATTTATATGTATATATTGTATGTTATATATATTATGTATGATTATGTGTACGTATACATATATGTGAAGTTATATATATATATATATATATATATATATATATATATATATATATATATATATATATATATATATGATACCATATATGTGTATATTATGTTATTATGTATTATTATGTACATATGTTTGTGGAAGAGTATATGTGTTTACATACTTAGTGGTATTATATATAGTGTATTATATATATATATTATACATTATGTATTATATATATTTTATGTGTGTTAATATATATTATATATATATTATATATATATATATATATATATATATGTATTGTAATAGAGGGCAGGAGCTTTGGCGACAGCAGGAGCATCGCAACTGCAGCAGTAATACCAATAGCACAGCAGCAACAGCAAGAGCACGCGTCGATGAATGCAACAGCAGCAGAAATAACAGCAACAGTAGCCACTATAGCGACAGCAGCAAGCGTCGCAGTAGCAGCAGCAGCAAAAGCAAACAGCATAGCAGCAGCGACAGCAGTTAGCGACGGCAGCAGGGAAGCATCGCGGAAACAGCAGTGTATCAGCGGTATCAGTGACTTCAGCGATGGTCAGCAGCGGTTATTAGCGACAGTTTGACAGTTTTCTTAATTTTTGATATTTATATATATAGATAGATATATATATGTATGGTAATTATTATATATAAGTAAATTTATTCCTAATTTCTAGTTGTATTTTAATATACTATATGTATAATATGTGGTGTAGCATATATTATTTTTAAAGGATGTTAGCATGAGTAAGTATTGGGTATTACCTTGAGATACCAAGGTAAGTACCAAGGTAATTGGGGATACCCAAGGTATTGGGTTTGGATATCAAGATTGGGGTTTAGTGTTGTGATACCAAGTTGGTTCGAAACCAAGGTATCCATTTAATGTATTAGGATTTTATATAGGTGATATTGTTTGATATTTGTGTGTGTGTGTAATATTTTATATCCCTTATTTTACGTATCCAGAGATACGGTATCGTAGTATCCTAAGATGTAGTTTTATGACCTAGACTTTAGTATTTGAACCCAATATCCTTGTGTTAGACTTATGCAACCTAGAAATAGGTAGTTTGACCATAGTTGACCCTAGAGTTGACCTAGTTGACTTTTGACTTAGAGTTGACTTGTTGACCTAGAAGTTGACTAGTTTAACTTATTTTCTTTCTGAAACCTTATATTAATGTTATATTCCATATCTAGGTCTTCAAGGCACCGTGTCAGACATCTGTGAGACTATTTATTAGACTTCAAGCAAGTATATTCTCTGATAGTTTCTTATTTATAATATCTTCTATGTTCATTATATCTAGTGTAGATATCCATGTTTCTTGACACGATGGTTACACGGATTGGTATATCCGGATCTCGTCATAAGATATTATTTCTTGTATATGGAGTATCTTGTGCAAGTCTTATTTCATTGGTTATCTTGTGCATGTACAGACACTGATTCTCGGGAAGATTTGCTACCTTCCTAGAGAATCCCGTACCATAGCATACCATGGTTGGATCTATTATACTAGTCGTGGTGGGGAGTATTTTAGTGTAGATATTTGATCATACCCTCCTTGTGCATATCTTGTTCCTTGTGAGTGTTGATCATACACCGCACGTATGATCAGTCAGGCCATTATACTCTTGTGCAAGTTCCCAAGTCGATCACATGTTAAAGCTAGTACTCACTCACTTAGACATTAGTATTCTTATTCATTGTCATATTGTTCATTATTGTATTTATTCTAGTATTTTCTTATTGTGTATCTCTTGTATCTATTGTGCATCTTGTATATTCACATCTATTTACTGTTATATAGTTTTTATCATTGATTAGAACTGCTGTTAGAGATGTACTCTGCTCCCTTCCTGACTGGATATATTTTTCCCAGATAACACTGAGGACTGGTACCCTACACATTATGGACCTCAGGATATTGTGGATTTAGAGTCAGAGACCCTGGTTCAGGAGGTATTTATCCCAACTGAGACAGATGATCCGAGTTTAGTAGCTTCTTAGTATTCTTTGTACTGGATTTATCTTCAGCTTATTTGTTAGCATTCTTTCAGACTCATTGATGTATTATTTTAGACTCATGAGTTATTGTGGCTATTTCTATTCTTTATCATACTCGTGCTCGTTTCTATCTTAGATCGGTGATTGAGTATATTGTCAATATTGGTGGTTCATTATATTGCTAGATAGATTACCCAGACAGTGTTCTACCGTCGATTCTGCGACGTAGGCTGGGCGTTGTTTCCGACTTGTACTCTTACACCGGGTGCGGATCGTGACACATTTTTAGTGGTGGCCCATGCAGGTCAGGCTTCACAAGTTGTACGATATCGTGGTAGTGCGATAATTTAGTTGTACTACTGCGAGCCTGATTTAGGATATAGGATATAGGCTATAGGCTGAGAATACTCAATCACATCTAGGAAAAATTCTTTTGATTCATTCAACTATTCATATTTGATATTGATACTTGATCTATTAATTTGTCCTTTCCTTGAGTGTCTTACATCATGTGCCATATTGATTCTTTCTTTTGCTTTGTCTCAGGATGCTGCCTAAGAATAGATCACAGCAGGGGAGAGTAGTTTCTGAGAGGTCTGCGACATCCCGAGGGCCTGCACCAGTCACTTCTCCGATGATTGGAGTGCCAACTACTTTCGGAGGTCCACCACCTACTCAGAGGATTGTGCCAACTGTATCTGAGGGGCTTCCACCTGTTTGAATAAAAAAATTAAAGGAAGAAGAGGGTTTATACGAAACCTTTCTTTTGTTTACAAACAAGAAAAAGAGTATAATTAATCCTATACGAGGATGTTAAGTATAATAAAAATGATTCTGGGGAATAATTGCTATAGGAGTCTGATCTACGGTCGATCACTTTGTCCCTTGGACCACACGATGATGAAGAAGTGCTGTAGAAGAAGAGGAAGCTTCAAAAGTTGCAAGTGGAATTGAATTCTCGTTGCCAAAGTTATCAATCAACACTCTCTGTCTGTACTCTCTGTCTCTGATCTCTTGATCCTTGATCCATGCCGATCCCCTGTGACCAGGGGTCTCTATTTATAGAGATCAGTCACAATAACTGTCCAGTTAGCGTAGAAGCCAAACTATGAAGAAAGTTGCATCTTTTGCGCGACGGTTATAATAACTGCTACCCACGTTCGAATGACCTTCTAAATCTGCGTATGACATGTATCCCATTATAATGTAACGTGTATAACTGCTTCTCGAAGATCACGGCATGCAAGCCACGTAGGTAACTGCCCCCCTTGCGTAAAGATGTTTGGCGTAAAAACCAAATAACTGTTTTATTGGCGTAAAAGCCAAATAGCTGTCTTGTTGGCGTAAAAGCCAAATAGCTATCTTGTTGGCGTAAAAAGCCAAACTCTGCGTAAAACTTGATGGTGCATGAATAATAGATAACCAGCATAAAATAGCCAATTATCCATCACGACTGAGGTCTTGAGCATATTCTGGGCTAAATAGCCTTATCACATACCTTTGCAAATATAGTCTAAGCTGGCGTATTTCGAGGAGATAGCATATGGCGTACTCCAATAGTTGAAAATAGCCTGGTTGGCATAAAATGCAAGGATGGTGATGTGAGCGTATTAGTCACAGTTCTCGCTCTCCCAGTCATGACAAAATCTGAAGAATAGAACCAAATCTCGTGCCTTAAATGCAGAGATATGCCTCCATCTCGTGCATTAAATGCAGAGATATGCCTCGAGCTCTATGCAGAAAATAGCTTTTGATGTGGCATCTGATTTTGTCTTTATCTTGAGCGTAAAAACTTACTTCTGCCCATGTAGAATATGCAGCGTATTCTTTGAATGCGTAAAAATGACTTGTATCAAGAATATGTCACTAAACGACAGCCTGGGTCTCTGTGCAAAATTATCATCACAGTCGTCCTCTCGATCATCGTGTAGTACTTTTGTCAGGAGTCAGGTTCACTGTTTTGTCTGACAAATTCGTCCGAGGAATACGAAGAGTTCCTCGTACAACTTTACGTTGCATTAAAAACAACGTATTTTAAACTTTACGTAGGAGGGTAAAGCAACTTTTTACGCAGAACAGCCTTGAAGCACTGCTTTACGCGGGCAGCTCTGAAGCCATATTTTACGCGGGCAGCTCTGAAGCCATATTTTATGCCACACAGCCTTGAAGCTCTGTTTTACGCAAACTTTATGTATATTGGGGGTTTTGACTGTATAATATGCATGTAATTCCCCAGCATATTTTATGCTTCTACACCACCTCCTGTCCAGGTGGAAAGTGTTCTTTTTTGCTTTTTGGATTCTTTCTCCCTAATGGTCGCCTTACTAACGCTCGCCTTTCTTTTCTATTCAGTGGCGTCTATCCTAAATGGTATAGATTGCTTCTTTTCCTCTTTGCTTGGTTGCTTGTGCTTCTCCCTTGCTCTACTTAGTGAAGTTCAGGAAGTCAAGTCAATAAATGAACGAACGGATCCTACATGGTAAGGTTGCTAGAAAACATCAAATAGAGGAGTGAGCGGACCTTTCAAGAAGAAAGCCAATGTTCCAGACCGACAATAGCCACAGAACTAAGCGTCTTAGTTCGCTACCTCTCACCTGCATGAAAGTATGCAGCCGGGTCTCACCACTTTAGAAGGACAGGTTACACCACGTTCGAAGCCTTGAAAGAAGTCTTGCTGACTCTACTGCTTGTAATGAAGTGAATATTCGGTGATCATCAAGAAAAAGTTCGTTTTCCATTCCAGGTCCGGATGGAGGCTTCCCGCTGCTGCTTTTGAAGAGCTAACCGTCTCCTATCTTAACAAGGCTTCTCTTGGGAGAATGACTTCCTTTCAAGGCGCGTAGCGTTAAGCCCTCCATATATCCTCGTAACGTCGAGTCTTTCAGTTGGAAAGGACGTTAGCTTCTAATAAAGAAAATCATTCTCATTCTAATAAATTCTTATATAATATTCATTCTCATTCTAATAAATAGAATGAGAATTCTCTCCCTCTTTCACTTCTTAGATCCTCATGTGCTAGCAGAGGTGACACAGATGTTTATACTATTTTGTGAGATGCTCGAGGCACAGAGGGATCAGTCAGAGGCACATTAGAGGCAGACCGACATTTTACGACAGGGCATCGAGAGTGCTCATCAGCTTGCTTGTGCCGTAGTCGAAAGAGGAGTTCCGATCCAACAGCAGGATGTTCCTCAGGTTGCTCAGCTTCGGCCAGGCAACATTCAGGACTTTAAGAAGCTGGAGCCTAGGGTCTTCAAGGGGACGGAGGGCATCGTCTATGCTGATGATTGGCTCGAGGACATTGAGCGTCTTATGAGGGTGTCCCGTCTTTCTGAGGATCTAAAGGTTGAGGTAGTAGGACTTCAACTGCTCGACGTTGCTCTCACTTGGTTCAGGAATGAGCCGACTCTTGTTGATGCGGGACATTCTTGGGAGGTATTCAAAGACCTTTTCAAGAAAAAGTTCTTCGCTCGGGCAGATAGGCTAGACTTGGGGAGGTAGTTTGAGAGCCTCATTCAGGGGAGCATGTCTGTGGAGTAGTACACTGCGGAGTTCGGCAGGTTGAGCCAATTTACAAAGTACTTGGAGAGAGAGCCGGAGGTTCGGGCTATTCGTTTCTGTGAGGGTCTAAACTGGGAAGTAAAGATCCTTATTCCGTCTTTTTATAAGACATACTCGGAGATACTTGCGGAGGCACGCAAGGTTGAGCGGGAGTTGGGTTTGAAGCCCAAGAGAGACCCTGATTCTTTTCTGGGGGCAAACAGCAGTGCAGTATCTGCCAAACGTCCTTATTTCCAGTTCAGACCTTTCCAACAGCCTCAGCAGCACCAGACTCCAGCTAAGGTGCCATTTTATCAAGCACCACAACAATAGAGACAGTTACAGCAATCTTCCTGCCATTTCTGCAAGAAGCCCGACTACATCTGGAAAGTTTATAGGAAGAGGTTGGGAGTTTATTTGTATTATGGTACTGAAGGGCATCAGCTGAGGGAGTGTCCTTCCAATCCTTGTTGTACAGTTCAGGGAGCAATTTTAGCTCCGAGGGCACAAACGAGACCACCTGCAGTATAGCCAGGGGACCGCTTCCGACACAGCAGCAGTGTTATGTCCATTATCAGCAGCATGGAGGTACACGTCAGGGACGAGCGTTTGCTATGACCGTCGAGGAGGATGAACCGACCAGAGATATCATTGCAGGTTCTATTCTTCTTGATTCTATTTCATCTTTAGCTTTGTTTGATAGTGGTGCTTCCCATAGTTTTGTATCTGTTTCTTTTGCTCTGAAGTATGGGTTGGTAGCTGAGTCTTTGCTTAGGATTTGCAAGATCATGACCGGAGGAGGCATTATCCTGGTTAATGATATTTTCAAGGATCGAAGAGTTACTCTAGGAGGCCGAGAGTTGAGTGCACGCCTACTTGTAATGCCACTTCCGAGCTACGACATTGTACTCGGGATGGATTGGTTGAGTAGGCACCGTGCTAGTATAGATTTTAGAGGAGGCAGAGTTTTGTTTAGTCCGCCAGGAGAGCCAGAGTTCGAGTTTGCTAGAGGCGTTGCCGAGCAGGAAGAAGGCATTATTTGTGGAGCTATGATGGAAGACAAGGAGTTGCCGCATCCGTTGATAGCAGAGTTCTTGGATGTGTTTCCTGAGGAATTGTCAGGGTTGCCGCCATATCAAGATGTTGAATTCTCTATAGACTTGGTGCCAGGTGCAGGACCAATTTCGTAACATGTCTATAGAGTAAACAATAGTGAGCTGGTCGAGCTAAAGAAGTAGGTAGATGAATTACAGGATAAGGGGTTTATCAGATCGAGTTCTTCATCATGGGGAGCCCCGATATTCTTTGTACCGAAGAAGGATGGATCGGTGAGCATGTGCATTGATTACAGGGCTTTGAATAATCTCACTATCAAGAATAAGTATCCTTTGCCACGGATTGATGATCTGTTCGATCAGTTGAGTGGTGCCAAGGTATTTTCTAAGATAAATTTTAGATCAGGTTACCACCAGGTGAAGGTGAAGCCGGTGGACATACCGAAGACTGCTTTTAGAACTCGGTATGGTCAGTACGAGTTTATGGTGATGCCGTTTGGTTTGACTAATGCACCGGCGGTATTTATGAACTTGATGAACAAGGTGTTCCATCAGTACCTTGACAAGTTTGTAGTAGTGTTCATCGATGACATACTCATGTACTCGAAGACACCGGAGGAGCATGAGGAGCATTTGAGGATTTGTTGGATGTGCTGAGAAAGGAGAAGCTGTATGGGAAGTTGTCCAGGTGTGAGTTTTTCCTGGACAAGGTAGAATTCTTGGGGCATGTCTCACCCCCATATTTCAGATTAGGGGTATTTTCGTCTTTTCATAATTTAATATGTGAAAACATTGCATGATATTTAATTATAATTAATTACCATAATTTTAATTTTTTGTTGGGCATTGTCGTTGCGTCTTGTCGTTGCTTCGATAATTGGAGCACTACCCTAGCATTTGCCTTCCAACAAATACCACAACCTTGTCCTAGACATGCCTGTCTTCTTTTCTGACCTTTGTGTAACTTATAAATATGCTTCCTTGTGCTTCATTTTAGTCGCACAATATTCGTCGCAAATATTTTTATTTAATTCGATATAAATTCAATTTTGTATCCTTGTACGTTCCAATCGAAATTGGAGACACAATCTCGACATATTTCGTGCAACCCAAATTAGGGCAATATTCTATTCTGAGTTTTCTTCATTCATGACACTTGTGTCCCACATAATTTTAGCCCCTTGTACTCCTAATTAATTTTAGAACACCAATTGCATTTAGTTTATTCAATTAAAAATCATAAACCTTATTTTGTGCAATTTTCCAATTGTTGGGCACTTTTGTGCAAAAGTGCATTAAGGTGTCCACCCCGTTGGACACGACACGTAAATAAACCCTTTTCTCCTTCATGTGTATTTTTCATGATTTTGGGAGTGTGTAACTCAACATCAATCTCCTTAAAACCATGGTCCTCCAAACCTTGAACCAATGCATCATAGCCTTTCATTTTGAACCCATTTGAATCATGGCCCTTGAAATCATACGTGAGAAGCCCAATTCCAAGAGGGGTTGACCAGTCAAACCCACACCCTACTTGTATAAATAATATTTTTCCCTTTCCTTACTTTTCCTTTTCTTTTTAATTTTCTTTAAACCTCAAACCCAAGCTAGCAGCCGACTTCATCTTCCCCATATCCCTATCCCACCTTCTTTTTCCTCCATCTCCTTCCTCGACCGAAAACTGACAAGTCCCAAACCGGCCATCTCCCTCACCATGGCCGGAGACTACTTGATACGACCGAACCTGCTGCACCCCGCGGAAGCTACCGGCCATTCCCCTCATCGACATCATCCACGTTCCACCGCCGAGTCCTCCTCCCGCCGCCTGAACGGCCTCCCCCCTCACCGGAGACTCCTCGACCAGGGACCCCTCCGCCGTTCTTCTCCACGGATCTCCTATTCACCTTCTTCTCCCTCTCTTCCCCGGTCGGAGGACCGACTGTAACCTCCCCGTCGGATCCCGATCCTTCCATCTCCCTCGTCGACGTCCCCTGCTGCACCCCGGAGCAGCCATGACCCCACGCTGCCACCTCCCTACGGTGAACCTAACCCGCTGATCTCGATCGTGCACCACCTCCTGAAACCATCTCCACGACCTCTCCCTCTCTTTTTCGTCGAGTAAAACCATGGCAGCAACCCCGACTCCCTTCTTCCCTGCCTCCTCCTCTCCATTATCACCACCACCAGCCCCATCAATGAAGAACAGCCCCGACGTCCCCTGTCCTCCTCCTGCCAGAAGCTCCTCCGGCAGCGCCTCCATCATGACTCCGTCGACCTCCTCCTGATCATCACCTTCATCATCATCTCCGTAATCATTAACATCATCAACACCATCGCCATTATCAGCATCATCACCTTAACTATCATCGCCTTCATCATCGTCGTCAATGTCGCCGTCATCGTCGTCGTCGTCGCCAAGCCAATCTCGTGCACGTGCACAGGTTCGAACATGTCCCTCCTCATTTATTTTGTGTGTATATGTATATAATTGTTATGTACATATTGGCATACATATTTAGCCGTGTTAAGTATTTAGTATATAAATATAGTTATTATGTGTATATTGATATACATGTACGTAGATATATCTATAAAGTATAGTCACCAAATTGGTATGTATGTATGGTACATGTATTAGTATATGTTGAAATGAATTTTGGTATATATGTGTATACATATATATATATAATATAATTCTCACGTAAGTATATATATATACATACGTATATGTATTGAACATGTATCCCTAGTACATATTTAATATATATATGTACATAATAAATTCTATTAAATATGTATATACATATATCTATTATAATTGTAATTAATTAGTATTAACGTATATGATAGATAATAATATGTATTATATGTCTATCTACTAGATGACCCAAGTGTGACCACGTAGCATGTTAGAAAACTGCCATATGTACACCGACATACTGGTAAGATCGGTATTATTTTTGACTGTCTGTTTTGTACAGCAATTACAGACGCGACATCCGTGCAATTAGACGCACATTTAAGCCTAGTTGACCAATGTCATACCTAGCGTAGCCCTGAGTTCAATGTATTTATGATTGCATGTTAGTGTGATGTCTGATACAATATTGTATTTTAATAATGTCTGTAGGATTGTTGGATTGTTCAGACAAGACTTCGGAATCAGGTTATTGGTATTGCCAGCAGCAGGACCCCGGCGAGTACATTTTCTGACAGTTTCCATTATGTTGATTATCTCTATAACTCTTGTTATATAGCGTACATGACTCTGACACTGTTATTTACACGAGTTGGCATCATCGAGACCTGTCACGAGGAGTCGTGATTTAGAATCCATCGTGCTAGCTGGGGGAAACGGGGAAGTATTAGTAGCTTATGTGATCATACCCAAACTTTACATAAATCATAGCCCACCCACACCTTACGTCGGTACAGCCTGACCATTACATGCCTCATAGCCTTTTATATGTGACTAGCCTGACTATTGCTCGCATCATAGCTATCCGGATGGTTAGCCTGACCTTACATGAATCATAGCTAGTCATACATAGCAAGCCTGATCAGTCCTAAGCCGATCACATGATATGTTGATGTTTCACACACTTAGTTAGATATTCTTGACATGTATCTCTAGCATATTGATATAGCATTCCTTATATTCTCGTCATGATTCTAGCATTCACATATATATCAGTTCATTGTTCTAGCGTGTACTTGTATTTCTATTTTATTGCTAGTTGTATATTGATGATGATATATGCTCCAGTACTTCAGTATTCCTTTATTCCAGTATTTCATTATTCCAGTATTTTCTATTGCCAGTATTCATATATGTCTTATATTTCTTTACACTGTGCTATAGTTTTTGTCAATATATGTGGAACTGCTGTTAGTGCTTGTACTTCGTTCCAATCCTTAGTAGATATTTTTTCCAGACTGTGACATAGAGGACTTGTTTTTAGCATACTTGGAGATATGGATGTTATTGATTGCAGGTTAAACTATTTATTGTTGTTTAGACTTGTCTTGTATTTTATTTATTTTTTTCGATATCTTATCGTGCTTTATTTTCTGTGATTGAGTATTCCATATTATATGGTGATATCTGTGTCTCCTTATGGAGTTGGATAATCGTGTGAGATTGATTAGATAGAGTATTAACCTAGACAGCATTCTATCGCCGATGTTGTGGCGTAGGCTGGACGTACCCACGCACTCGTGCCCAAATTTTGGGTGCGGGTCATGACACGTTTTTAGTGGCGGCCCATGCAGGTCGAGCTTCGCAATTAGAGCGATGTCATGGTAGTGCGACATCTTAGTTGTACTACTGCGTGCCAGCGATAGGATATAGGACATAGGATACTAGGATGAGAGCGAATACTCAATCATAAAATTTTGAGAGATACCTGGGACGATCCTTGAGAATCTTATATAATCTCCAATTTTAATCTTTTCCCCTTGTTCCCGTCCGTTCTTACTTGTTGTTATTGAGTTTGATTCTTGTTAACCAGTTGTTAAATTTAATTCTCGGTATCGTTGTTGAGTTTTGATTTCATATCAAGACAAATTTTATGGACTGAACTTTACGGTATCATCTGATGACATATATTGATAAGGACAGTGAGAAAGGTAAAACGACTACTTTGGTTATAGAACCTAGAATTTATCGCAGCCATATTAGCTGCCATGGCGGAAACGTAGGAACCTGACTTCGGATGTACATATCTTAGTTATGAATTTAGAGTTTCTCGCAGCCATACCGGTTGGCGTGGCAAAGATTCTAGATGACATGATTATAGAGTTGCATACCTTAGTTACGGAACCTGTCGTTTATCGCATCTATGCTTACTGGTGTGGCGAGGATTCTGAGTGTCATAATTCCTGACAGACGTGTATGATTATCAGGTTGTATCTTAAATTGGTTCTTAAAGTATCATCTCAATACTTATCCATTTCTGTTATTCGAGGACTTTGTTCCATCGCCTCTTTTTGTTGCTAGTAGTAGAGATATCTTCATTCATTATTCCAGTCCCTTTTTTGAACTTCTTTTCTTTGAGGATTCCTTGTTAGTATGATAATTAGTGACTTGCAATTAGGTCTGTGTCTTGTATTAGTACTGACTAAGTGTGACTTGTTAGTTTGTAAGTGTTTCTTAGTTGGACATGTGAGCAGTAGGCATTAATCTAGAGATATCCATAGCATAGTACCTTGTAGCAATAGTTCTATGATAGGCATTATTATAGTTAATATTGGTACTATAAGTAGAAAGAAAGTATAGAGTATCAGTGATAGTTCCAAGAGTTAGTATCAGAATCAGCGTACCAGTCCTGGATAGTCATAAATCTATGTAATTGGATGATCTATGTAAATAATTAAGTATCAAGGAATTGTGTTGAAGATTAATGGAGCATGATATTTAATTTAATGGTTGATACTTGGGTGTGTCAAGAGTAAAGAAATGCATATGCATAAAGGAAGTTAATGAGTGTGCCATAGTAGGAGGATACTCATAAGTGTATAAGAAGGTGTGAGAGAATAAGAATGCATTATGCTAAGTAGTAAGACTTGTATTACAGATAAAAGAAGGGCCTTGATATATGATTTGATCTGAGTGTACCGATATATGACTAATGATGGATGTATCACCTGATATTGAGGCAAGTGATGTATTGGAAGCAATAGGTGAAAGAGTGTCTAAAAATTATGTGCAGGATGCACAGTGGATGATAAGTATCAGAAAATAAAAGTTCATGAAAGTGGAAGCATGAGTATTAGAAAATTCTAATGGTGTGTCATGGGTTGAGAAATATCAATATGGATCATGTAAGGTATGAAGTGTATCACAGACTGGTGTAACAGTCTGTAAAAGATTTAAGAGAAAATACTATGCGTCAATTGGGATATGGAACCATATGCCTACCTTTGAGAGTGAAGTGAAACATGTATATTATAAAAGGTGCAAGTGATCATGAGTTCTAATGAATGTGATGAGGTGATCTAATGATGAAGCTAGTGTTACCATACCAATAGTACTAACATTTCTATATCAAGGATTAGTTGAGTAATGTGCTAATAACAGTAAGTACTTCGTGTGATGATAATTAGATTGGAGTATCAGTTAATATGGATAGAAAATTTATTGGGAGTAATAGTGCAAGTAATCTGGACAGTGCAAATTTTAGTACACAGTTGGGGTTGTAGACAATTGGTATATTTGTGTGTATCTTATGTGTTAGAGACTGTGAGTATTTATATGTATACTTAGACAGATGTGGATTTAAATTTATAATTTGAAGATTGGAAATAAATTTTAATTTTTAAGAATTTTGAGAAGTTGAGATTTTACGTTATTAAAATTTTTGAGGATTCAAATTCGATTCAATAAACATAGTCAAAGCTATAAAGATTTTTGAGGTGATTAAAAATTTTATATCAATAATTGAATATTTGACTTTTGAGGAAGTATATGCATTTTTATTGTAAATTGTTCGAGAAGTTAAATTTTGAGGGTTTTATTTTGAGGATAAAATTTTATGGTGGGTAAGAAATATATATTAGTAAATGAGTGGTTGGTGTGCATGTGTAAGGATCTATTGGCTTGAGAATGCTTGAGATGGTACTGTAAACAGACTTGGGTGTCCACCTAGAGTTGTATTAGAGAGAGCAGTACTTAGTATTATGTGTTGCACTTGGTGTGCACTTGAGTGATAAGAACAACTAGTATAAACAATTACAGTTGGTACGAGAGCTAGCAGTGGGTATGCTAGTAGTACAAACAGTGGTACCAAAGGATAGGGATATCAAACTTCAGATGCATCATTTGACCGATGATTATGTTAAGAGGTCCTTGGTATCAGATTTTGGTATTAATAGACAGATATGTGTAATATGGATGTATCCATGGATATCTCGTGGACTAGTGATTAGTTGATATGGGTAACAGTGTATAGGGACAGAAATTTATAAATAAATATGCCAGAGTTAAGTGTATGATAGAGGTTGAAGATGTCCCAGTAATGGATTAGAAGACTATGTTCTGTTCCTTCCTTCTGTTCCTTTTCCGTCTGTTTGATTGGTTACTTGATTTCTTAGTACCATAACTTGCATCAGTAATTTTCTTGTTAGAATGTAGTTAGTAGTACACCTCGACAGAGACTGCAATACCATGACAAAGGAAACCATAACCATGCATGTTTTTTCTAGATTGTATGTTGTATGACTGTTGGTAGAATTTCCTTAGACTTTGATTATTGGGAGTTGATTGTAGTGAAGAATAAATGAAGAAGGTTATGATTTGACAAAGAGAGACAATGTGCCTTAAATTTCGAGGATAAATATTTATTTAAATGAAGAGAGTTGAGAATTTAATATGACAGAATTGATGATTATTAAATCATAAACTTTTATGAAGATTGTGGCATGATTGAATGTCACTAACAGTTGAGGAAATTAAGGAGATTATCATTATATTCATTGGACTGCAAGTTATGAACTTATATTGAATGTGGTATTTAAAGATTTCATAACTATTACATTATTTGATTTTGTGTGGAAAAAGAAATTGAAGATTAAGATCACTAATGGGTTAGTGTTCGATTTTAAATTTTTGGGATAAGGATTTAAATTTTATAAACATGCATCAATTGGATTTAAATTTGAGGAGTAAGATAATTAATGGATTAGTGTTGAATTTAAATTTTAGGATAAGATTTTTAAATTTTATAAATATGCATTGACTGGATTTCAATTAAAGGATTGTATAGTAAATTTTGTATTTAGTGATTTACTCAAAATTTGAGGAGTAAGATGATTAATGGGTTAGTGTTGAATTCAAACTTTTCGGATGAAATTTCTTAATTTTATAAATATACATTGAGTGGATTAAAATTAGAGGATTGGATATTAAGTTTTTTATTTAGTGATTAGCATAAAAAAAATTTGAGGAGATTGTGATAAGAATAAAATTTGATTTTTAATTTTGAAGATATGTAGGAATATGATACTTATAGAATTTTGAAAAAAAATTTGTGAAATAGCAATATGGATTTACTTCATGATTATGTGATTTGTTGAATTTAAATTTTTTATGGAAAATAAATAAATAAATAAATAAATAAATACGACTGTTGAGGATCTTAAATATCGAGGACGAAATTCTTTTAAGGAGGGTAGACTTGTCACCCTCACATTCCAGATTAGGGGTATTTTGTCTTTTCATAATTTAATGTGTAAAAATATTGCATGATATTTAATTATAATTAATTACCGTAATTTTAATTGTTTGTTGCGCCTTATCGTTGCTTCGATAATTGGAGCACTACCCTAGCATTTGCTTTCCAACAAATTCCACAACCTTGTCCTAGACATGCCTGTCTTCTTTTTTGACCTTTGTGTAACTTATAAATATGCTTTCTTGTGCTTCATTTTAGTCGCACAAAATTCGTCGCAAACATTTCTATTTAATTCGATATAAATTTAATTTTGTATCCTTGTGCGTTCCAATCGAAATTGGAGACACAATCTCGACCTATTTCGTACAATCCAAATTAGGATAATATTCTATTCCGAGTCTTCTTCATTCATGACACTTGTGTCCTACTTAATTTTAGCCTCTTGTACTCCTAATTAATTTTAGAACACCTATTGTATTTAATTTAATCAATTAAAAATCATAAACCTTATTTTGTGCAATTTTCTAATTGTTGGACACTTTTATGCAAAAGTGCATTAAGGTGTCCACCCCGTTGGATACGACACCTAAATAAACCCTTTTCTCCTTCATGTGTATTTTTTCCATGATTTTGGGAGTGTGTAACTCAATATCAATCTCCTTAAAACCATGGTCCTCCAAACCTTGAACCAATGCATCATAGCCTTTCATTTTGAACCCATTTGAATCATGGCCCTTGAAATCATACGTGAGAAGCCCAATTCCAAGAGGGGTTGACCAGTCAAACCAATTCTAGGTCAAACCCACACCCTACTTGTATAAATAATATTTTTCCCTTTCCTTACTTTTCCTTTTCTTTTTAATTCCCTTTAAACCACAAACCCAAGCTAGCAGCCGACTTCATCTTCCCCATATCCCTATCCCACCTTCTTCTTCCTCCATCTCCTTCCTCGACCAAAAATCGACCAGTCCCAAGCCGGCCATCTCCCTCCCCATGGCCGAAGACTCCTTGACATGACCGACCCGGCTGCACCCCGCGGCAGCGACCGGCCATTCCCCTCGTCGACATCATCCATGTTCCACCGCCGAGTCCTTCTCCCGCCGCCTGAACGGCCTCCCCCCTCACCGGAGACTCCTCGACTAGGGACCCCTCCGCCGTTCTCCTCCACGGATCTCCTATTCACCTTCTTCTCCCTCTCTTCCCCGGTCGGAGGCCCGACTGCAACCTCCCCGCCGGATCCCGAGCCTTCCATCTCCCTCGTCGATGTCCCCTGCTGCACCCCGGAGCAGCCATGACCCCACGCTGCCACCTCCCTCTGGTGAACCCAACCCGCTGATACCGACCGTGCACCACCTCCTGAAACCATCTCCCCGACCTCTCCCTCTCTTCTCCGTCGAGCACAACCTCGGAAGCAACCCCGACTACCTTCTTTCCGGCCTCCTCCTCTCCATTATCACCACCACCAGCCCCATCAATGAAGAATAGCCCCGACGTCCCCTGTCCTCCTCCTACCTGAAGCTCCTCCGACAATGCCTCCATCACGACTCCGTCGACCTCCTCCTGATCATCACCTTCATCATCATCTCCGTAATCATCAACGTTATCAACACCATCGCCATTATCAGCATCATCACCTTAACTATCATTGCCTTCATTATCATCGACAATGTTGCCGTCATCGTCGTCGTCGTCGCCAAGCCGATCTCGTGCACATGCACAAGTTCGAACATGTCCCTCCTCCTTCATTTTGTCTGTATATGTATATAATTGTTATGTTTGTATTGGCATACGTATTTAGCCGTGTTAAGTATTTAGTATATGAATATAGTTATTATGTGTATATTGATATATATGTACGTAGATATATCTATAAAGTATAGTCACCAAATTGGTATGTATGTATGGTACATGTATTAGTATATGTTGAAATATATTTTGGTATATATCTATTCTACTATATAATGCCAAAACTAGGCTTCACCGTGAAAGTTTTTCGTTCCAAAAATACCCTTCATTACATTTCAATATGTATTAATGTTGATAAAGATATCTATTCTACTATATAATGCCAAAACTAGGCTTCACCGTGAAAGTTTTTCGTTCCAAAAATATCCTTCATTACATTTCAATATGTATTAATGTTGATAAAGATATCTAAGTAATTAAAAACAGTAATTAAATGCATATTAAATGTATGTATGCATGCATGAGGCAACTTGGGGAATGATAGTTAATAAAACAAAGATATGCATGCATGTAAAGTAGGTAGTTTGGAGAATAAAACAAAAGTTAATAAAGCATGCATGCAAAGTAGGCACATGAACCCAAGAGATAAGAGAAATATTTCATATTTTCGTCATTTAATTTCTCCCAACTTTCCCTATTTTATTTCCACCTATAATAAAATTAAGAAATTGCCGGTTGCTCTTTTAATAAATTTTTTTTTAAGTAATATAAAATACGTGCAACGCACGTGCGTATATACTAGTATATATATATATATATATATATATATATATATATATATATATATATATATATATATATATATATATATATATATATATATATATATATATAATATAATTCTCAAGTAAGTATATATATATACATACGTATATGTATTGAACATGTATCCCTGGTACATGTTTAATATATATATATGTACATAATAAATTCTATTAAGTATGTATATACATATATCTATTATAATTGTAATTAATTAGTATTAATATATATGATAGATAATAATATGTATTATATGTCTATCTACTAGATGACTCAAGTGTGACCACGTAGCATGTTAGAAAACTGCCATATGTACACCGACATACTGGTAAGACCCGTATTATTTTTGACTGTCTATTTTTCACAGCAATTACAGACGCGATACTCGTGCAATTAGACGCACACATAACCCTAGTTGACCAATGTCATACCTAGCGTAGCCCTGAGTTTAATGTATTTATGATTGTATATTAGTGTGATGTCTGATGCAATATTGTATTTTAATGATGTTTGTAGGATTGTTGGATTATTCAGACAAGACTTCAGAATCAGGTTATTGGTATTGCCAGCAGCAGGACCCCAGGCGAGTACATTCTCTAAAAGTTTCCATTATGTTGATTATCACTATAACTCTTGTTGTATAGCGTACATAACTCTGACACTGTTATTTATACGAGTTGGCATCATCGAGACCTGTCACGAGGAGTCATGATTTGGAATCCATCGTGCTAGCTGGGGGAAACGAAGAAATATTAGTAGCTTATGTGATCATACCCAAACTTTACATGAATCATAGCCCACCCTCACCTCACGTCGGTGCAGCCTGACCATTACATGCCTCATAGCCTGTTATGTGTGACTAACCTGACTATTGCTCGCATCATAGTTATCTGGATGGTTAGCCTGACCTTATATGAATCATAGCTAGTCATACATAGCAAGCCTGATCAGTCCTAAGCCGATCACATGATATGATAATGTTTCATACACTTAGTTAGATGTTCTTGACATATATCTCTAACGTATTGATATAGCATTCCTTACGTTCTCGTCATGATTCTAGCATTCACATATATACCAGTTCATTGTTCTAGCGTGTACTTGTATTTCTATTTTTTTGCTAGTTGTATATTAATGATGACATATGCTCCAGTACTTCAGTATTCCTTTATTCCAGTATTTCACTATTCCAGTATTCATATATGTCTTGTATTTCTTTACACTGTGTTATAGTTTTTGTCAATATATATGGAACTATTGTTAGTGCTTGTACTTCGTTCCAATCCTGACTGAATATTTTTTCCAGACTATGACATAGAGGACTTGTTTCCAGCATACTTGGAGATATGGATGTTATTGATTGCAGGTTAGACTATTTATTATTGTTTAAACTTGTCTTGTATTTTATTTATTTTCTTCGATATCTCATCGTGCTTTATTTTCTGTGATTGAGTATTCCATATTATATGGTGATATCTGTATCTCCTTATGGAGTTGGATATTCGTGTGAGATTGATTAGATAGAGTATTGACCTAGACAGCGTTCTATCGTCGATGCTGCAGCGTAGGCTGGACGTACCCACGCACTCGTGCCTAAATTTTGGGTGCGGGTCATGACAGCATGTTGTGACTGGTGATGGTATTTCAGTGGATCCGAAGAAGATCACAGCAGTAAAATCTTGGAAGACCCCAAGTTCGGTAGAATAGATCAGGAGTTTCTTGGGATTGGTAGGCTACTACCAAAAGTTTGTACAAGATTTTTTTAGGATTGCTGAGCCGATGACCAGACTCACCAGGAAGGATGTAGAGTTTGTTTGGACGGAGGATTGCCAGGTTTCTTTTGAGGAATTAATGAGGAGGTTGACGTCTGCTCCTATTTTGACGTTGCCATTAGGGTCTGGAGGTTTCACTATTTATAGTGATGCATCGGGAAAAGGTTTGGGTTGTGTTCTTCATCAGAATAGGAAAGTTATTGCCTATGCATCCAGGCAATTATGACCTCATAAAAAGAACTATCCTATCCATGATTTGGAGTTGGCAGCAGTCATCTTCGCCCTGAAGTTGTGGAAACATTATTTGTACAAAGAGCGTGTGGAGATCTTCACAGACCATAATAGCTTGAAGTACATTTTCATGCAGAAGGAGTTAAACATGAGACAATATCGGTGGTTGGAACTGATGAAGGATTTTGATATATCTTTGCAGTATCATCCTGGGAAAGATACTGTAGTTTCCGATGCTTTGAGCAGATATCCGGTAGCTATGTTTTTGATGCAGGATCGATATTTGTTGGAGGACTTGGAGAGCTTGGGCATTGAGGTGATAGTTCCTGGTTATGCTATGCAGATATGGGGATTGCAGATACACTCAGATTTGATGGACAGGATCAAGACAGCCCAGTTTGAGGATGTATCTCTGAGGAGCATCAGAGCTCAGGTGAGAGCAGGATTGGAGGATTATTTCACCATTGCTAAGGATAGATCTTTGAGCCATGGAGTTAGATTGTGTGTGCCTAGTGGGGAGCTGCATGAGTAGGTATTGCAGGAAGCGTATCGCTCTCAGTATTCCATACATCCAGGTGCCAACAAGATGTATCGGGATATGCGAGAGACAGTGTGATGGTATGGCATGAAGAGGGAAGTGGCACAGTTTGTATCCAGATGTTCAGTGTGCCAGCAGGTGAAAGCCGAAAGGCAGAGGGCCAGGAGGTTTACTTCAGCCATTACCCATTCTAAAGTAGAAGTGGGAGCACATTACTATGGATTTTGTGTCCGGACTTTCACGATCTCCAGGAGGAAAAGACGCGATTTGGGTCATCGTTGATAGGTTGACCAAGTCAGCCCATTTTTTGCCTTTTAAGGTGGGTTTGTCTACGAAGAAGCTGGCAGAGATGTATGTGAGGCAGATCATTAGGATACATGGAGTTCCCGTCAGCATATTCTCAGATCGGGATAGTTGTTTTACTTCTTATTTTTGGAGGAGTTTGTAGGAGAGTTTGGGCACTCAGCTCAAGTTCAGTACTGCATATCATCCCCAGACAGATGGGCAATCAGAGAGGACTATTCAGACTCTCGAGGATATGTTACGCACTTGTGTACTAGATTTCGGGAGTTCTTGGGAGGACCATCTCTATTTGGTAGAGTTTGCTTATAACAACAGCTACCAGGCTAGTATAGAGATTTCACCTTTTGAAGCTCTGTACGGTTGGAGGTATCGTACTCCCTTGTCATGGGACGATATTGGAGAGAGAGTTTTGCTTGGACCAGAGATGGTTGTGGATGCAGTGGAGAAGGTTCAGTTGATCAGAGACAGACTTCGTGTGACACAGGACAGACAGCGACATTGGGCCGATAGCCACCGGAGACCTTTGGAGTTTGAGGTATAGTTTAGATTTTTGTTTTGTGCTTGTTATTGGTTGTTTGTTATAGATTAAGTTTTTAAGGTAGTATTTTGTTCTAGGTGGGTGGTTTGGTGTTTCTTAGAATTTCTCTGACACGAGGCACGATTCGCTTCGATGGAGGCAGAAAGCTTAATCTCATCGGACCTTTCACTATTCTATAAAGGATCGGTGCAGTTGCTTATAGACTAGACTTGCCACTTGCATTGGAGGGAGTACACAACGTGTTTTATGTGTCACAGTTAAGACGGTACGTGGCAGATTCTAGTTATGTATTGGAACACTCGAAGATAGAGGTGGGCCCTACTCTTAGCTATCCAAAGCAGCCAGTTGAGATTCTGGATCGGAGAAAGAAGGTGCTGAGAAACCAGACTATTCCTTTGGTGCGCGTCGTATGGTGGCATAACTCTCCGGGGGAGTCTACCTGGGAGAGGTAGGATGAAATGCGAGGGCGTTACCCATATTTGTTTGTGTCTTAAGGTATATTTTTTATAGTTAGTTCTGTTCTTTTGTTATGTTCTGTTATTTTCTGGGGGTAGTTTTTGTCTTTGAATTTCGAGTACAAAATTATTTTAAGGAGGGTAGACTTGTCACTACTATATTTTCTAGGAAAGGATATTTTAGTAATTTTATAATTAATTAAATATTGTGCATAATAAATAATAATTTGTTGTATTATTTAATTATTGTTAGATGTTAGTTATTTATTTTGGACTTGTGTTAGTGGGACTAACTAGTTTAGTTTAGACTCATGGACCAACATGTATTAATTGTTAGATTTGAGCCCAATTAGTAAGTCCATTGATTAGGAGATAGATTAAAATTAATTAAACCATTAGACTAAAAGCTTTCCTTCTTAATTATTTCTTCATGAGAGACCCCAAGGGGTATAATGGACATTACATAGTAGCTTGAGGAAGGGGTAGAGGGGGCCGGCCTATTAAAGAGGGGGGAATTGATTTTTCTCTCCTCTTTTTATTTCAAAACTAGATCTAGAATTTCCCTCAACCAAATTCCTTCATTTCTACTTTATTTTTCTACCAAATTCTATCCCAATTCCTTCCCAAATTACTATTGGAGGCTAGTGGAGCAAGAATTTAGAAGGAGGAAGCAAGGATCTACAAAAAGGAGCAAGGATCTACAAGTTGGAAGCCAATTTCATCATATTTGGAGGTTTCATTGGAAATCCATCTCCCATTAGGTACAATTCAATTTTTTTCCTTAATTTAGGTTCTAAATATAAGATTTAACCATGAAAAATTAACCCATATGCATAGGCTACCCATTGAATTTGGTTTTGTGTTCATAGGAGGCCTATTGTGAAAGTTATGGTACTTTTTGTATCAATTTTGGGAGAATTCCGAGATTGACATTTGTTGTGTGTGTCAATTGGTCCTATAGATTAATTTGGCATGTGCTTGTGTGTTTTGGGCTAGTGTTGTGTCCACAATTTGGTACGTGTAGGTCGTATCCTAATAATTTGTGATACGTGTTGATTTTGGGGATTTTTTCTCCGACACGGACTTTGAACATATCACATTTTGACACGGACACGTAGATTTGTATTTGACTCTTCGTATTGTTCATAAATGATATATATGACTTATTCGTGTCCTTCGGGATACGTTTGGATGTGTGGTGGACTCGTGTCACATGCGTATCCTAAATCTAGTGGGATACGGGGTGATACGTTCCATGTGTTGTGCAATTTAATTGTAGATCTAATTCTCTTGTGTTCTGATTTTATGGAGAAGTGTAATTATATATATATATATATATATATATATATATATATATATATATATATATATATATATATATATATATATATATATATATAATGTTGTGTATATGTATTTATGTAATATTGTGTCTTAGATCTATGTTTCTATGTATATACCATATGTGTATTTATTGTTATGTAGCTATTCTTCTACATGTAAGCATATTTATATATTGTAGTATATATATATATATATATATATATATATATATATATATATATATATATATATATATATATTTGTATGTATATGTTTAAAGATATTATTATATTTTGTTATATTTATATGTATATAATGTATGTTATATATATTATGTATGATTATGTGTACGTATACGTATATGTGAAGTTATATATATATATATATATATATATGTGTGTGTGTGTGTGTGTGTGTGTGTGTGTATTATGTTACTATGTATTATTATGTACATATGTTTGTGGAAGAGTATATGTGTTTACATACTTGGTGGTATTATATATAGTGTATTATATATATATATTATACATTTTGTATTATACATATTTTATGTGTGTTAATATATTATATATATATATATATATATTGTATATATATATATATATATATATATATATATATATATATATATATATGTATTGTAATAGAGGACAGGAGCTTTGGCGACAGTAGGAGCGTCTCAACAGCAGCAGTAATACCAATAGCACAGCAGCAGCAGCAAGAGCAACAGCGACAGCAAGCGTCGCTGAATGCAACAACAGAAGAAATAACAGCCGTAGCAACCGCTATAGCGACAGCCGCAAGCGTTGCAGCAGCAGCAATGGAAGCAAACAGCATAGCAGCAGTGACAGTAGTTAGCGACGACAGCAGGGAAGCATCGCAAAAACAGCAGTTTATCAGCGGACTAGGAAGTAAGAGTCTTGGCTGGGGAGCATCCGGTGTGCTATGTAGGTAGTGGTCACCTATGTTTGCAGGTGTAAGCCTAGACCATGCTCCATAGAGTACAATGTGTTGATATGTGTATACTCAGAATAATTCAAAGATAACCCTTTATTGATAAAATAAGGTATCTTTTCAGAGGAATCACACCATCGAGGGAAGGAATGTTGGCCTGAGCGGCTACATATTCTTCCAGTTCATCATCCTCATGGGCTATACCCAACGCGGTTAAAGGCGTTGGTGGCTTCCTGTGCAGTTTTACCACCAGAGGCTCAGAGGCTGTAACCGTGGCCTGGTCTTCTTTTGGCAGTCTACGAAGATGAACGACTATAGGTTCTGAAGAAGCAGATAGTGCGGGATCCTCCTTCTGCGGTTGATTTGGTCTATGAAGGTAAATGATCAGAGGTTCGGACATTATGGAAGGTGCTAGAGATTTCGGTGCCTTCCTGTGCAACTTGACGATGAGGGGAGTGGCTGCGTCGGGAGTGCAAGCCTTGAGACGGGTTCTCGTGGGCTCCTCCAGTGTTGTCGTAACCTCGGCCTCATCATCGACCTCATTTCCATATTTGTCTTGATGGGTTTTCTTATTGAGGATGTCGTCGGAGTAGTACGTCTTGACTCCCTTAAATGGTTCGATATCAGCGAACTCCGTTTTGATAATGCCATGATTGTCAACATACTTTAAGCATTGGTGCAGGATTGACAGTACGATCATATATTGGTGTATCCAGGGGCGTCCGAGCAAGACGTTGTAGGATACATCTAAGTCAATGGCGTAGCAAGTGACCTCTATTTTTAGGTCACCCAGAGGGTATCTTCTTCCTGTATTGAATCCACTAATGGCAGTATTGGTAGCTGCCAGGCGGTGCATCAGGATATCCATGGTTTGCAGCAGACTCATCAGGATGATGCAAATTGAGAAACCAGGGTCAATGTGCATCTGGTCCACCTTTATAGCACCAATATATCCTGTGTAGTATAGGGGACGATCATGCTTGTTATTCTTTAGCAACATGTCTTATTGTGAGAACGTAACATTGGGTATTGCATACGTGACGTTTTTATCCCCGGGGGGGCATGTCGTTGGAACTTCAGCTGGCAGCTTGACCTACGCCAGATAGGTATCGATATTTTGTAATATCTCGCTCAGGACGGCTCAAGTGTCTCTAGAAAGCCGGAGCAACTCGAACAGTGACAACTTTGCCGGAGTATTGGTGAGTTGTGCCAGAATGTCAAAGTTGTAGGATTTTTCCAGCCCTTGTGCATCCTTGCGCAGGGGCCTATCGAAGCAAGTTTTTTTTAGACTTATCCGCTGGCGGAGGCTGGGATGGCCCTGGATCAGTAGCGGTAGGTTGATAATCAGGAGTATATCATCTCCCGGGGTATCGTACGAGGGTTGGTATATTATGCTCGATCTTGTGTAGCCACTTTCTTGGTCGGGAAAGAAATTGTGTAGCAGGACTTAGACTTCTTGCCCTTGGATTTGGCAGTGGAAGATGTTGCCGGCTGCGTCAAATCCAGAACGAGATCGGGATGGACCCATATAACCTCTCCCCGTGGTGGGGTGAGAGGTATTAGTCCGGTTGTCTGGTTTCGAGCGGGCGGAAGGTTGACAACTTCCATAGTTGCCTTAGGGATCGAGATCACCCCGTCTTGGATTTTCGTCGATGGAAAGTTGCCAAACTGGAGGAACACCATGTTAGCAGCAACCGTTACATCGTCAAAATCCTGGAAGAGAGCCTTGGTATAAATCATCCGTTAGATGTACCGCTTCAAGGTGTAGCACTCCTGCGTCGGGTGGTGAACGTACCGGTGGAAGTGACAGTACTTTGGGTTGTTCATCTCCTCCGCTTCAGGCTGACGTTTGACTTCGGGGAGACAAATTTTACCTTCCTTCATCAGCATGTTGAAGATGGGATTGACATCACCGTCTTCGAAAGAATAGGTCTTCTTTGATTTTAGAGCATCTGCCTGTTTTGCTCAGGTTTCTTGGTCACATTAGCGATAATGGCTTGCTTCCCTTTCGCATCGCGGTTGCTGCTACCACTATTGTTGTTATTGCTGTTGTTAGGGCGCTTGCCATTTTCCTCGGTAGTAGGGATATGGATTCCCATGTATCGGGCGTCTTTGAGCTTCTTTTCAGCGTTGACAATACTTATAATAAACGACGTCCAATCTTTGAACTGGCTATCATGCATCCAGAGGCTGACTGTCGAAAGCATATTTTTTTGGCATATCTTCATTAGTGTGGCCTCGGGATTGCCAGAGGGCAACCTTAGCGCTGTTTGTCAGAACTGCTTGATATAATTTTGCGTCAGTTCCCTTTCTTATCGTCATATCATTTTATGCCTCATAGAATCTGTTGAGGAATATATGCTTGAAGTCATCGAATGATGAGATACAATTATCTTTGAGACTGCAGAACCAGTTAAAAGCCACCCCCGCTAATGCCCCAACGAAGAGTCTAGTAAAGATAACATCATTGCGGGGTAGGTGTTCCGTTGTAATCTCAAAGTAACTCATGAACAAACGAGGGGAGAACTTGTCATCAAATGTGTTTATGTTGAAGGGCTTCTATGGGGTAAGGTTGTCGCACCCCGATATCGCAGAGTGGGTCCCGATTTCCCATGGAGTCTAGGCGAGCCCGGAGTTCCCGAACCTCCTTCATTGCTTTCTTGGCCTCATCTCCTGCAGAAGGTGCAAACGAGCCAGGTACGTGAGGATTACTACCCGCAAGTGGAGCATTTGTGTGGGAATCACTGTTGGTCCCAGGGTCCAAGTTTGCTTGTCCAGGGTTCCTTGCTGGTTAAGAAGCCATATTTGCTTTGATTTCTAGTATTCTCTGGATTAAGACTTGCATTGATGCACCCATCATCTGTATCATGGCCTCGAGGGTCTCGAGGTGCTAGAGGTCTCTGGGGACTTCATGGTCGTCCCCGGCCATGTATACCATCCTCATGTAGGGAGAGATGGACGGGGTAGTGGATGTCGCACTTTTTGTCTCATTCCCCTGGCAAGAGTAGTCATTAGGGAAAGTTGGCAGCGCCATCTCCTCCTCGGAATCAGAAGAAATACTAGCTCTAGCGTAGGAGTCTACATCAACCTGGCGAGGGGAGCTACCTCTAGGGATCTCGGAGTCCGTTCCTTGGGAATCACTGTCTTCTCGGAATGCTGGGTTGTTGCATAAGTCGATGGGAATACAACCATCACCTTGGGCCACCCCCAAGGGTTCTGAGGCCCAGTAGCGGAAAATTTCTTCCTTGAGTGGGTACCCTAGAAAATGCCTTCTGCAGGTCCCGTGTTAACACTCCTGGTAGTTGCCTTCACAACGCACTGGCAGAGAGCGACGAACAGGAGGTACTTGAATTCTTTCCTCCCTCGGTGGCAGGAAAGTTCTGAGTCTAGTAGCATGAGGCAGAGGGCAGCTCCTTCTCCTTTGGTACTTGTACCTTATCTTCGTTGTTGCAGGATTGGTGCTTTCTGGTTATGTCGCTAGAAGGCCGACTGCCTGCTTGTGGGTGTTGCTACTTTGTTGCAGTAACAATTGATAATGATCTTGGCATAGTGATATCCTGGAGAGGATATTTCTTTGGCCATAGTTGTTTCTCTTGCCTTACGCTTGTGATTGATCACATTACGCAAGTCAAGCAAGGGTTGTTCCACCTTTGTACCCTTTTGTGGGCCCGGAAGGACTGAACGCACATATGCGTAGGTGTTGTATTTGCTCCCTAATCCGAGGTTCATACAATAACTTCCCGCGGATCATCAATAGAAGACTTTTGAGACCGATGTTGTCCATTTGCCGCTGCAGGCTGGACGCACAAGGCGGTCTTATATAGCTTCCCATCAGGGGCTCATGTAATGGTTAATGGTACCGACTGACGGTCAGCTAACTGGATAGTTGCTTAAGCCTGATGATCTCGCACGAACCTAGGCTCCTTTGACTTAGCACACGCAGGCACGTAATACAAAGAGTCTAGGTTTGGATTTTTGCCATTCTCAACGAGCCGTATAGGATCTGTGCCATATTAGATACGGTCAAAAATAGATGTTTTGTTGCTGTCGGGGCCGCATATGGCGTCTACATACGGTTGTCAGCTGATGTCGCATGGCCTGTCTTATACGGCCTCCTTCTTGGCCGAATAGAACTTGCCTCAGTACCATAACGTCTGACATCGTAGTATTTTTCTCTGCCAGAGTCTAGGTGCCGAGCAGTTTCTGCGTAAGACGGGGATGCCGCATGGACGTGGACATCTTGGGTGTTTGCTTGACAACCATCATCAGCAACAGAGTGAGAGGCGGGAAGCGTCTACTCCGCAGTTGGGTGAGGTACAGCGGCCTTTGCTACCCACGTCCTGTGGGTCTTCTTGGGCTTGGCAAGCCTTGGCGAAGGACAAGCACTTCCTTCCAAGAGCATTTTCTTGAACGCTTGCTGGTCAAAGTGAACTACCAGCATCTTTTGCGTTGAGTCGAGCTTGGCTGCATCGGACTGTGTCACCAACTTCTTATCAGAGGAGAAGGATATCCCCAGCAGAGTCACCATCTTGTTTGCCATTAAATACGAAAGTTTGAAAAAAAACTTGATTTAATTAAACAAACTAAAGAGAATACAGACAGGAGCCCTAAATAGACATTCTAAGTACAAATTTTGTGTTCTAGGGGTGACAATGGAGGGTTAGGAGTGTAGCAACTCCCTTTACTACGTGGATGATCCGATACAGAAGCTTTTCTCTCTTGATCGAGTGTAGATTCGTAGATAGCCAGCTAGCCTTTTGTTCTGGTGTGGTACTCTACTATTTATAGCCATACTTGTGGCCGCATAGATTTTGGGCCGCATGGATAGTGAGGGTTTGCCACGTGTCCCCTCTTAACAGAAGGGAGCTACAGCCATGCACGCGAGTTTGGGCTCCACTTCCATATGGACATTTATTAGAATTTTATTGTTTGCTGAGTATCTGGGTGGTTCTGAACTATTGTAGGCAAGACTTGGTCAAATGGACATATGGCCGCTATTTGGTTGGAGAGAATCACTTCAATTATAACAGCAGGATTTGGTTTGCATGGCATTTGAGACGCATGGAATGCATGGAGTCTATGACGCATACGACCAAAAATGCATGAGACGCATAGAATGTGGGATGCATGGACTTCATGGCAGTCGAAGATGCATGGGATGCATGGAGTCTGGAACGCATGGACCAGAGATGCATGGGACGCATGGAATCTGGGATGCCTAGACTGCATAGTGGCCAGAGACTTATGGAACTTATGGAATCAGGGATGCATGGGCCAGACCCGCATGGAATATTTTATCGTATTGTAAACATGGTGCTGCACACGCATTAAGACTTATGTCTTTTAGTGAGGTTTCGTCTTTCGAGGCATTCAGAGAATCCTTCCTGTCAGGATTCTGTGTCAGACTTGATCTGGCCGTCATGACGTTATGTCAGGTCTATTTGCGGCAAAGGTTTGCTTCGGTTGTTTAGACCGTATGAATATAGCTTTTCTGGGCTGTAAGGTGACTATGCGGTCCAATTTCTGCTGAGCTTTATCGTGGGATGCATGGTTGTTGGCCGCATGGATTCGTATTTTCCATGCTTCTACATGGGGCTATAGTCAACCTCTTTATCAGCTCCTCAAAGGCGGCCTGACACTCCTCTGTCTAAACGAACTCTATGTCCTTCCTGGTCAGCCGAGTCATCGGTTCTGCAATCCTGGAGAAGTCCTGAACAAATCTTTGATAATAGCCTGCCAATCCAAGAAAGCTCCTAATCTCTTCCACTGAACTCGGGGTAGACTACGACTCAACTATTGATATCTTCTTCTGGTCAATCCCGTCTCTTGTAATTACATGCCCGAGGAATTCAACCTTATCAACGAAGAACTCATACTTCGAAAGCTTGCCATACAGCTTCTCCTTCCTGAGGGTCTCTAGAACTATCCTCAGGTGCTTCTCATGCTCCTCTGGGGTCTTCGAATATATCAATATATCATCAATAAAAACCACCATGAACTGATCCAGGTATTGATGAAACAACTTATTCATCAGGTTCATGATGTCATAACCCACACCCGATATAGGGGCATGAGTACGTGGGTACATCCAGCCTATATCGCAGCATCGGCGGTATAACGTTGTTTGGGTAAACTACACTATCTAATATTAATGATCATCAAGGTATATAATGCCACCAATGAAATATGAATACACAATCACAAAACTATAAGATGGAACAATCGCACGAATATGATATAAAGAACTGAAGAGTCAAAATATAACTCACAAAACAAAAATAATATCTAATGAGTCACCAAATATAATATAAGACTAACTGTCAAAGCTAGAGATAAATCCATTATAAAATAAGCCTATCTACTAAGCTACTGGTAAAGTATTGTCTGTCTCAACCGGGATGAGTCCCTCCTGAGCCATAATCTCTAGCTCTAAGCCAATTACGTCCTAGTGGGATACCATTCATCAGTGTCATCTGGGAAAAATTTATCCAGTCAGGATTGGAACAAGTACACCTCTAGCAACAGTTCCAATAAATGATAAAGACTATGTAACAGTAAATAGAGAGCATATATAAGATGAATAAAGCATAGAAGAAATATATAGGAATAAGAAAATATAGGAATTACATACAAGAGATATGAACATCATATATAAAATCAAGAGATACATCTAAGTGAGTGAGTACTAGCTTCAATATATGATCGGCTTGGGTACTACTCAAGAACCACGAGCCTGGTTAATCATACGTGCAGTGTATAAGTAACACTATGCTAGAAAAATAAGAACTATGGGGTATGATCACATATCTACACTACATACTTTCTGCCTCCGACTGGTATAGTGGATCCAACCATGGCATGCTATGACACAAAATTCTCTGAGAAGGGAGCTAATCTTCTCATGAATCAGTGTCCATACATATACAAGAACAATGGGGTACGCTCAAGAAATACGCCAGGAACAACCAGGAATAATATCTCATGACGGTATCCAGGAATACCAATTCGTGTAACCAAGTGTCAAGAAATCAAGGATATCTACACTAAATATAAGAACATAGAGGATATCATAAACGAGAAACTATCAGAGAATGTACTCGCCTACAATCCGGTAAATAGTATCGAAGATGTCCAGAATGGTGCCTCGAAGACCTAAATATGGAATATTACATCAATACAAGGTTTAGAATGAATACAAATTAAACTAGTTCAAATCTAGGTCACAAAGTCATTTTTAAGTCAAAATAGATAACCTAGGTCAACTCTAGGTCGAACTAACTATTTCTAGGTTGTATGAGTCCATACACTATATATGTAGGCTGTACTAGTTATATTAGGATACTAGAGTATCAACACTATTCTGTATCATAAGATACGTAAAATAGTATATATGAAATATTATATCTTGGCTTTGAGCCAACACGGTATCACACTAGCTACACCCTTTCTTGATACACAATACCCAATACCTTAATATTACCTTGGTGTTACCCCAAGGTAGTGCCAATACTTAGATCAACTCCTATTACCCTGGTTAATACTATATCATAACTTAGTTATTACACATTCCCTCATATTTATACATATATAGATATCTACACTATACTATATCTCATTCACACTATTTCAGAATTTGAGACACGATCCTACTTTGGTACCACACACTACCACTTACCTTCACTCAAGTCACCCTCTACTCCATGTCACAAACTTCCTGATATACACCTAAGTGTACACTCCCAGGTTTACCATATATACACACACTCTCTATCACTAGTGCACAGATGCATACTGCACTTGGCAATGCTTCCATCTGTAACTTCCTCACCATACCTACCTGAGCCTTACTTCATGTACCCTCAACTAAACTGCAGAGGCAATATTGCCACAGATTTACACATGAGCTATATATCTGCACAGTCCTCACAACTTACCCGACTGCAGTGTAAGTACACTGTCTTTACTATTAAAACCTTCCTCCCTCTCACTGCAGTAGACATCTTGCCTCACTGCAGTTACAGGCCTTACTCCTCCCTCTCAACTGTGTACATCTCTCGCACATCAAAGTAGTTAACATGATGCTGCTGTTGCTGCTGTCTGCTATGAGCAGACCACACGACACCCTAGCTTTCCTTACACATCTACACACACTCCAAATAACTCATAATACAATGCACAACTCCACACTAGTTTACCACAGTGACACTCACCTAAACACATCAACACACAATACTAAGATACAGATATATGTACACACACATTAACACAAGTAATTTAGTATATATATATATATATATATATATATATATATATATATATATATATATATATATATATATATATATATATATATATATAAACAAGAGATCAACACTAATTAGAATATCAACTACTCACAAGCAATAACACAAACACAAGAGTGCATCACCCCCGTATCACACTAAATCTATGATACGCTTGTGATACGCCCTTGACACCACACCAAATATATCACCAATTATATGAGAAAGACAATTATCATAATTATAAGCAATATAAAGTGCTAGCTACTCAACTATGTGCCTGTATCAAAATGTGACATGCTCAAACCCCCGTATCGAAGAAAAAACTTTAAAATAATCCGTATCACCAAATTGCCACGATACGGCCTACACGTATCCAATTATGGATATGAAACTAGTCTCACATAATCAAACATATGTTAATTGGTCTAATTATCCTATTGACAACAACATGGTGCACCAATCTCGAATTTCTCCTAATTTGTGCAAAAAAAATACTATAAATTCCAAAATATGGATCCTTAGTAGTCAATTCTTCTTCCTATAGGTATCTCTAGTACATAGGTGGGTTCCTAATGATTAAATTACAGATTTAGAGTCTAATTAGCAAGAAAAATCAGAATTATACTATTGGGAGATGGATTCTCAATGCAAGTCTCCAATGAACACAAAGAAGCCTTAACTTGAGCAAATTTCTCTAAATTATAGATCATTGCCTCCTCCTTTCTTCTAGAGTCTCCAACGGTAAAGCAGGGATGAATTAGGAAGGAATTTGGTGTAGGGATGAAGGAAATTTGGGAAAGAACAATTCTAGATCTAAAGTAGAATAAAATGAGAAGAGGGGAGAGAGTCTTCTCCTCTTAGGTAGTTGGCCTCCTTCCTTGGCCTCCAAGCAATAGGTAAAGTCCAATATACCCCTTGGGGCTTGTCAGGAAGAAAAAGATTAAGGAAGGAAGGTTTTATTCCTAATTTTTTGACTAATTAAATCACCAACTTAAAGAAATGGCTAAACACTAGGGCTCAAGTCTAAACTAATTAAATTTTGGCCCATGAGTCAATTCTGATTTAGTTAGGTCCACTAACATAAGTCCAAAAATATAATATAACATCTAACAATAAATAAATCATACAATAAATAAAGAATTCTATATATAAATATACAACATGCATAATAGTCAAAAATTATGAAATGACCAAAATATCCTTTTCCAGAAAATGTGGTAGTGACACATGAATACCGCCAGGGTATTGGTCAACCCAAATGGCATTACCAAGAAATCAAACTACCCATACCGAGTCCTGAAAGCTGTATTCGGAATGTCTTTCTTCTTCACTTTTACCTGGTGGTACCCTGACATCAAGTCTATCTTGGAGAATACCTTCGTTCCGCTTAACTGATCAAACAGATCATTAATTTGACAACGGGTATTTATTCTTGATAGTGAGGTTATTGAGAGCCCTGTAGTTGATACACATACGTACTGATCCATCCTTCTTCGGTATAAATAATACTGGAGTACCCCACGGTGATGAACTGGAGCGGATGAATCCTTTATCATTTAACTCATCTACCTACTTATTCAATTCTACCATTTCATTATTGTTCACCCTATAAACGTGTTGTGATATTGGCTCTATGCCTGGCAGTAAGCCTATAGAGAACTCCACATCTCTGTCTGGTGGCAACTCTGACAACTCCTTCGGATAGACGTCCATATACTCTGCAATCAACGAATGTAGCGGCTCTTGCTCTTCCACCATAGCTCCACAGAAGTCTCCCTCGCTCTTCTCCGCAGCTCTTTGTCACGACCCGCACTCGGTGTAAGGGTACTAGTCGGAAACAACGCCCAGCCTACGCCGCAAAATCGGCGGTAGAACGCTGTCTAGATAGTCTATCTAAAGTAATGAACCACCAATAATGATAGAATACTCAATCACAGAACTAAGATAGAATGAGCACGAATCAGATAAGAATAGAATAATCATCATACAACTCATGAGTTTAAAATAATACACCAATGAGTCTGAAGAATAACAAAGTAAGCTGGAGACAAATCCAGTACAAAAGAATATACTACTAGGCTACAACTCCTGGGTCAACTGTCTCGGTTAGGATAAGTCCCTCTTGAGCTAGGGTCTCCGAATCTAAACCCACAACATCCTGGGGTCCATAATAGGTAGGGTACTCCTCAGTGTCATCTGGAAAAATATATCCAGTCAGGAAAGGAGCAGAGTACATCTCTAACAGCAGTTCTAATCCATGATAAAAACTATATAACAGTAAATAGCTGTGGATAAACAAGATGCACAAAATAGATACAAGAGATATATAGACAATAAGTAAATACTGGAAAGAAATACAATAATAAACCATATGCCAATGAAACAATAATACTAATGACTAAGTGTGTGAGTACTAGCTTAACATGTGATCGGCTTGGGCAAGATACAATGTGGCCTGGCTAATCATACGTGCGGTGCTTGATCAACACTATTCGCTTACCAATACTTTATTCAATAGAGATTTGATTACATATCTATACTAATACTCCCCACCCCCAACTGGTATAATAGATCCAACCACGGTATGTTATGGTACTAGATTTCCCAAGAAGAGAGCGACTCCTCCCGAAAATTGGTGTCTGTACATGTACAAGATAACCAATGAAACAATACTTGCACCATATACACCATATACCAAGGAATAACATCTCATGACGAGATCCGGATATACCAATCCGTGTAACCATAGTGTCAAGAGAAACATGTATATCTACACTAGATAAAACGAACATAGAGGATATCATAAATGAGAAACTATCAAAGAATATACTCGCCTGAAGTCCAATGAATAGTCTCACAGATGTCTACCTCGGTGCCTCGAAGACCTAGATATGGAATACCACATTAATACAAGGTCCCGGAAAGAGAACAAGTCAAACTAGTCAACTTCTAGGTCAATAAATCAATTCTAAGTTAAAAGTCAACTATGGTCAACTCTAAAGTCAACTAAAGTCAAACCAAGGTCAACCTCACAAGAAATCTATATAAATAATATAGAAAATAAAATACAACAATTTAGGAATTAAAATTAGATCCCAATTGATACCCACACAAAGTATACTAATAATACAATTAATGCACACTCTAAATAATGTATATACAAACCAATATTTATACAAATAAAACAATATATTATTATTAGTATTATACCTCACAAAAACACCTATATATACATATATAAAACAATTAATAATATATATACTTATATATACATATACACATAACTTACACAATCAAATACTAATAGTTACAAAACACATTGCACATATTAATGTACATATTTTAACATGGCTAGAAGCACACACAAAAATACATTCATTAAATCCAAATAATTACATAATAATTATATTTAATATAATTACACATTTAAACACATAAATATATTTTATAAAACATTTATGTATAATTTATGTTATTAACATAAGTACATATATAATTGCATGCATGAAAGCTACATACATATATATATTTATACACCACATTAGAACACATAGAAATATCTATAGATCTATGCTACAATAAATACCATAATAAATATACTAAAATAATATATAATATCTATATATATTTACTAATTATAAATAAAGAATTTAAAGCATAAATAATTAGATCTACACATAAACACACCAAATTGGAGAGTATCACACCGTATCCCACTAGATCTAGGATACGCATGTGACACGAGTCCAACACACAACCAATTGCACCCCGAAGGACACAAACATGTCATAAATAATATTTATGAATAAATCAAAGTGTCAAAAGTAGATCTATGTGTCCGTGTCAAAATACGACATGTTCAAAGCCCCGTGTCGGAGGGAAACCCCCAAAATGACACGTATCACCAAATAGTTGGGATACGAACCACATGTACCCAAATATGGATATGACACAAGCCCCAAACACATAAGCACATGCCCAATTGATCTATAGGATCAATTGACACACACAACAAAATATAAATTCGGAATTCCAACAAAATTGACACAAAAAGCACCATAACTTTCTCCATGGATCTCCTATGAACACAAAACAAAGTCCTATGGGTAGTACATACATATAGGTTGATTTTACATGATTAAATCTCAGATTTAGAAGCTATTTAAATGGAAAAATCTAAATTATACCTATTGGGAGATGGATTCCCAATGAAACCTCCAATTGAGAAGAACTTGCTTCCAAATTGTAGATCCTTGCTCCTCTTTGTAGATTCTTGCTTCCTTCTTCTAGATCCTTGCTTCCTTCTTCTCTAATGGTGAATTGGGAAAAATTTGGAATGAATTTGGTAGGGAATTGGAATGAATTTGGTAGGGAATTGGAATGGGAATAGAGGAAATTTGGGAGTGGGAAATTCTAGATCTAGATTTGGAATGAGAATGAGAGGAGAGAGAAATTTCCCCCCTCTTTTAATAGGCCGGCCTTGCCCCTCTCCCAAGCAATTGTAAAATGTCCAATGTACCCCTTGGGGCCTCTCATGAAGAAATAATTAAGGAAGGAAGCTTCTAGTCTAATCACTTAATTAATTTAATCCATCTTCTTAACCATGGGCTTTCTAAATGGGCCAAGTCTAACTATTTAATTCATGTTGGTCCATGGGTCCAAACTAAACTAGTTGGGTCTATAAAAATAATTAAATAACATCCAACAATAATTAAATAATACAACAAAAATTATTTACCATGCACAATATTTATTTAAATAGGAAATTACTAAAATACCCTTTTTCCTAAAATGTGGTAGTGACAAGTCTACCCTCCTTAAAATAATTTCGTCCTCGAAATTTAAAGATGAAAACTACCCCTAGAAAATCACAGAACAAAACTAAAGAATCACAATTAACTAATCAACAGAACATAACTAGAAAATAACATACCTCAAGGTACAAACAAATATGGATAACGCTCTCGCATGTCATCCTCTCTCTCCCAGGTAGACTCCCCCGGAGAGTGATGCCTCCATGCGACGCATACCAAAGGAATAGTCTGGTTCCTCAGCACCTTCTCTCTCCGATCCAGAATCTCAACTGGCTGCTCTGGATAGCTAAGAATAAGGCCCACCTCTATCTCTGAGTGATCCAATACATGACTAGGATCTGCCACGTATCGTCTCAACTGCGATACATGAAACACGTTGTGCACTCCCTCCAATGCAGGTGGCAAGTCTAGTCTATAAGCAACTGCACCGACCCTCTCTAGAATAGTGAAAGGTCCGATGAATCGTGGACTAAGCTTTCTGCCTCCACCGAAGCGAATCGTGCCTCGTGTCGGAGAAATCCTCAGAAACACCAAACCACCCACCTAGAACAAAATACCATCTTAAGAACTTATTCTATAACAAACAAGAACAAGCACAAACAAAATCTAAACTATACCTCGAACTCCAAAGGTCTCTGATGGCTATCGACCCAATGCCGCTGTCTGTCCTGCGCCAATCGAAGTCTGTCTCTGATCAACTGAACCTTCTCCGCTGCATCCACAACCATCTCTGGCCCAAGCAAAATTCTCTCTCCAATATCGTCCCAAGACAAAGGAGTATGACACCTCCGACCATATAGAGCTTCAAAAGGTGACATCTCTATACTGGCCTGGTAACTGTTGTTGTAAGCAAACTCTACCAAATGGAGATGGTCCTCCCAAGAACCCCCAAAATCTAGTACACAATTGCGTAACATATCCTCGAGAGTCTGGATAGTCCTCTCTGACTGCCCATCTGTCTGGGGATGATATGCAGTACTGAACTTAAGCTGAGTGCCCAAACTCTCCTGCAAACTCCTCCAGAAATGAGAAGTGAAACGACTATCCCGATCTGAGACTATGCTGACGAGAACTCCATGTATCCTAACGATCTGCCTCACATACATCTCTGCCAGCTTCTCCGTAGACAAACCCACCTTGAAAGGCAAAAAGTGGGCCGACTTGGTCAACCTATCAACAATGACCAAATCGCGTCTTTTCCTCCTGGAGATCGTGGAAGTCCGGACACAAAATCTATAGTAATGTGTTCCCACTTCCACTCTGGAATGGGTAATGGCTGAAGTAACCCTCCTGGCCTCTGCCTCTCAGCTTTCACCTGCTGGCACACTAAGCATCTGGATACAAACTGTGCCACTTCCCTCTTCATGCCATACCACCACACACTCTCTCGCATATCCCGATACATCTTGTTAGCACCTGGATGTATGGAATACTGAGAGCGATGCGCTTCCTGTAATACCTCCTCACGTAACTCCCCACTAAGCACACACAATCTAACTCCATGCCTCAAAGATCCATCCTCTGAAATAGTGAAATCATCCTCCAATCCTGCTCTCACTTGAGCTCTGATACTCCTCAAAGATACATCATCATACTGTGCTGCCTTAATCCTGTCCATCAAATCTGAGTGTATCTGCAATCCCCACATCTGCATAGCACACCCAGGAACAATCACCTCAATGCCCAAGCTCTCCAAGTCCTTCAACAAATATCGATCCTGTGTCAAGAACATAGCTACCGGATACCTGCTCAAAGCATCGGCAACTACATTGGCTTTCCCAGGATGATATTACAAAGAGATATCAAAATCCTTCATCAGTTTCAACCACCGACGCTGCCTCATGTTCAACTCCTTCTGCGTGAAAACGTACTTCAAGCTTTTGTGGTCTGTGAAGATCTCCACACGCTCTCCGTACAAATAATATTTCCACAACTTCAGGGTGAATATGACAACTGCCAACTCCAAATCATGGGTAGGATAGTTCTTTTCATGAGGACGCAATTGCCTGGATGCATAGGCAATCACTTTCCCATGCTGCTGAAGAACACAACCTAAACCCTTTTCCGATGCATCACTATAAATAGTGAAACCTCCGGACCCTGATGGCAACGTCAAAATAGGAGCAGACGTCAACCTCTTCTTCAACTCTTCAAAAGCAACCTGGCAATCCTTCGTCCAAACAAACTCCATATCCTTCCTTGTGAGTCTGGTCATCGGCTCGGCAATCCTCGAAAAATCTTGCACAAACTTCCTGTAGTAGCCTGCCAATCCCAAGAAACTCCTGATCTCTGCTACCGAACTCGGAGTCTTCCAAGATTCCACTGCTGAAATCTTCTTCGGATCCACTGAAATACCATCACCAGTCACAACATGCCCCAAGAACTCTACCTTGTCCAATAAAAACTCACACTTGGACAACTTTCCATACAGCTTCTCCTTCCTCAACACATCCAACACAATCCTCAAATGCTCCTCATGCTCCTCCGGTGTCCTCGAGTATATGAGTATGTCGTCGATGAACACCACCATAAACTTGTCAAGGTACTGGTGGAACACCTTGTTCATCAAGTTCATAAAGATCGCTGGTGCATTAGTCAAACCAAACGGCATCACCATAAACTCGTACTGACCATACCGAGTTCTAAAAGCAGTCTTCGGTATGTCCTCCGGCTTTACCTTCATCTGATGGTAGCCTGATCTCAAATCTATCTTAGAAAATACCTTGGCACCACCCAATTGATCAAACAGACCATTAATCCATGGCCAAGGATACTTATTCTTGATAGTGAGATTATTCAAGGCCCTGTAATCAATGCACATGCGCACCGATCCATCCTTCTTCGGTACAAATAATACCGGGGCTCCCCATGGTGAAGAACTCGATCTGATAAATCCCTTATCCTGCAATTCGTCCACCTGCTTCTTCAACTCGACCATCTCGCTGTTGTTTACTCTATAGACATGTTGCGAAATTGGTTCTGCACCTGGCACCAAGTCTATAGAAAATTCAACATCTCGATCTGGTGGCAATCCTGGCAATTTCTCAGGAAACACATCCAAGAATTCTGCTATCAACGGATGCGGCAACTCCTTGTCTTCCACCATAGCTCCACAAATAATGCCTTCCCCCTGCTCCGCAGCTCCTTTAGCAAACTCGAACTCTGGCTCTCCTGGCGAACCAAACAAAACTCTACCTCCTCTACAGTCTATGCTAGCACGGTGTCTACTCAACCAATCTATCCCAAGTATAATGTCGTAGCTCGGAAGTGGCATTACAAGTAAACACGCACTCAACTCCCGGCCTCCCAGAGTAACTCTCCGATCCTTGCAAATATCATTAACCAGGATAATGCCTCCCCCGGTCATGATCTTGCAAGTCCTAAGCAAAGACTCAGCTACCAAACCATGCTTCAGAGCGAAAGAAACAGATACAAAACTATGGGAAGCACCACTATCAAACAAAGCTAAAGCTGGAATAGAATCAAGAAGAATAGAACCTGCGATAACATCTCCGGTGGGTTCCTCCTCTTCGACGGTCATAGCAAACGCTCGTCCCTGTCGAGCACCTTCCTGCTGTTGATGCTGGATAAAATGCTGCTGCTGTGTCGGAAGCGGTCCCCTCGGCTGTGCTGCAGGTGGTCTGTCTGTGTCCTCAGAGCTGGAGCTGCTCCCTGAACTGCACGACGAGGACACTCCCTTGATTGATTCCCTTCAGTACCACAATACAAACAAACTCCTAACCTCCTTCTGCAAACTTCCCATATGTGGCCGGACTTCTTGCAGAAGTTGCATGGAGCTTGCTGTATCTATCTCTGCTGCTAAGGTGCCTGGTGAAAAGGCGCTCTAGCTGGAGTCTGGTTCTGCTGTGGCTGCTGGAAAGGTCTGGACTGGAAATGAGAATGTTTGGCAGATACTCCACTGTCGTTGGCCCCCAAAAAAGAATCACGGTCTCTCTTGGTCTTCAAACCCAGATCCCGCTCAACCTTGCGTGCCTCCGCAAGTATCTCCGAGTATGTCTCATAAAAAGACTGAATGAGGATCAATATGGCACAAGATGTAAGACATCAAGTAAAGGACAATTTAAGGGATCAAGTATCAATGTCAAAGGAGAATAGTTGAATCAAAAGAATTTTCCTAGATGTGATTGAGTATCTCAGCCTATATCCTATATCCTATCGCAGGCTCGCAGTAGTACAACTAAATTGTCGCACTACCACGACATCACATACTTGTGAAGCTAGACCTGCATGGGCCACCACCAAAAATGTGTCACGACCCGCACCCGGTGTAAGGGTACTAGTCGGAAACAACGCCCAGCCTACGCCACAGAATCGGCGGTAGAACGCTGTCTAGATAGTCTATCTAAAGTAATGAACCACCAATAATGATAGAATACTCAATCACAAAACTAAGATAGAATAAGCACGAATCAGATAAGAATAGAATAGTCATCATACAACTCATGAGTTTAAAATAATACACCAATAAGTCTGAAGAGTAACAAAGTAAGCTGGAGACAAATCCAGTACAAAAGAATATACTACTAGGCTACAACTCCTGGGTCAATTGTCTCGGTTGGGATAAGTCCCTCTTGAGCCAGGGTCTCCGAATCTAAACCCACAACATCCTGGAGTCCATAATAGGTAGGGTACTCCTCAGTGTCATCTGGAAAAATATATCCAGTCAGGAAAGGAGCAGAGTACATCTCTAACAGCAGTTCTAATCCATGATAAAAACTATGTAACAGTAAATAGCTGTGGATAAACAAGATGCACAAAATAGATACAAGAGATATATAGACAATAAGTAAATACTGGAAAGAAATACAATAATAAACAATATGCCAATGAAACAATAATACTAATGACTAAGTGTATGAGTACTAGCTTAACATGTGATCGTCTTGGGCAAGATACAATGCGGCCTGGCTAATCATACATGCGGTGCATGATCAACACTATTCGCTTACCAATACTTTATTCAATAGGGATTTGATCACATATCTATACTAATACTCCCCACCCCCAACTGGTATAATACATCCAACCACGGTATGCTATGGTACTAGATTCCCCAAGAAGAGAACGACTCCTCCCGAAAATCGGTGTCTGTACATGTACAAGATAACCAATGAAACAATACTTGCACCATATACACCATATACCAAGGAATAACATCTCATGACGAGATCCGGATATACCAATCCGTGTAATCATAGTGTCAAGAGAAACATGTATATCTACACTAGATACAACGAACATAGAGAATATCATAAATGAGAAACTATCAAAGAATGTACTCGCCTGAAGTCCAATGAATAGTCTCACAGATGTCTGCCTCGGTGCCTCGAAGACCTAGATATGGAATACCACATTAATACAAGGTCCCGGAAAGAGAACAAGTCAAACTAGTCAACTTCTAGGTCAATAAATCAATTCTAAGTTAAAAGTCAACTATGGTCAACTCTAAAGTCAACTAAAGTCAAACCAAGGTCAACCTCACAAGAAATCTATATAAATAATATAGAAAATAAAATACAACAATTTAGGAATCAAAATTAGATCCCAATTGATACCCACACAAAGTATACTAATAATACAATTAATGCACACTCTAAATAATGTATATACAAACCAATATTTATACAAATAAAATAATATATTATTATTAGTATTATACCTCACAAAAATACCTATATATATACATATATAAAACAATTAATAATATATATACTTATATATACATATACACATAACTTACACAATCAAATACTAATAGTTACAAAACACATTGCACATATTAATGTACATATTTTAACATGGCTAGAAGCACACACAAAAATACATTCATTAAATCCAAATAATTACATAATAATTATATTTAATATAATTACACATTTAAACACATAAATATATTTTATAAAACATTTATGTATAATTTATGTTATTAACATAAGTACATATATAATTGCATGCAAGAAAGCTACATACATATATATATTTATACACCACATTAGAACACATAGAAATATTTATAGATCTATGCTACAATAAATACCATAATAAATACACTAAAATAATATATAATATCTATATATATTTACTAATTATAAATGAATTATTTAAAGTATAAATAATTAGATCTACACATAAACACACCAAATTGGAGAGTATCACACCGTATCCCACTAGATCTAGGATACGCATGTGACACGAGTCCAACACACAATCAATTGCACCCCGAAGGACACAAACATGTCACAAAAAGCACCATAACTTTCTCCATGGGTCTCCTATGAACACAAAACAAAGTCCTATGGGTAGTACATATATATAGGTTGATTTTATATGATTAAATCTCAGATTTAGAAGCTATTTAAATGGGAAAATCTGAATTATACCTATTGGGAGATGGATTCCCAATGAAACCTCCAATTGAGAAGAACTTGCTTCCAAATTGTAGATCTTTGCTCCTCTTTGTAGATCCTTGCTTCCTTCTTCTAGATCCTTGCTTCCTCCTTCTCTAATGGTGAATTGGGAAGAATTTGGAATGAATTTGGTAGGGAATTGGAATGGGAATGGAGGAAATTTGGGAGTGAGAAATTCTAGATCTAGATTTGGAATGAGAATGAGAGGAGAGAGAAATTTCCCCCCTCTTTTAATAGGCCGGCCTTGCCCCTCTCCCAAGCAATTGTAAAATGTCCAATGTACCCCTTGGGGCCTCTCATGAAGAAATAATTAAGGAAGGAAGCTTCTAGTCTAATCACTTAATTAATTTAATCCATCTCCTTAACCATGGGCTTTCTAAATGGGCCAAGTCTAACTATTTAATTCATGTTGGTCCATGGGTCCAAACTAAACTAGTTGGGTCTATAAAAATAATTAAATAACATCCAACAACAATTAAATAATACAACAAAAATTATTTACCATGCACAATATTTATTTAAATAGGAAATTACTAAAATACCCTTTTTCCTAAAATGTGGTAGTGACACTCTTCTGACAAACTTAAACTCTGGCTCTCCTAACATCTGATAAAACTCTGCCTCCACGATAAATGATACTAGCATGGTGCCTACTCAACCAATCCATCCCGTGTACTATATCATAGCTCGGAAGTGGCATTACGAGTAGACACACGCTCAAATCTCGGCCTCCCAAAGAAAATCTCCGATCCTTACAAAAATTACTGACCAGGATAATGCCACCCCCGGCCATGATCTTACAAGTCCTCGCCAACGGTTTAGTCTCAAGATGATGCTTCAAAGCAAAAGATACAGATACGAAACTATGTTAAGTACCAAAATCAAACAAAGCATGAGCTAGAAAAGAATCAAGATAGACTGAACCTGAGATGACATCACCAATTGGCTCCTTCTCCTCGATGGTCAAGCTGAAAGCTCGCCCCTGCTGCATACTTCTCTACTGCTGCTCATGCTATACGAACCTCTACTGCTGTGTCAGCAATAAAGGTCCTCTTTGTTGTCCCACTGGTGGTCTCGCAGGTGCTCTCTGTTCATGGGTCCCGCCCTGAGCTGGACGAGCTGGTGTTGAAGCATGAAAAATATGCTTGATAGCTCTACGCAGCATATTGATGCAAAGCAGCATAAACAGAGGACTTTAGAGCCTTCAAAACATGCAAACAGAGCTTCTTCGCCAAAGCACAGTGAGAAATACAGGCTCGAGGACCATCCGCGTAGGGCAGTATGCCCAGGCTGCTTTGGCGTAAACAGGGTGCTTCATCGCCTTTATGGCATAAAACTCATCCTCTTTCAATGCGGCATTGAAGCATACGAGAGACGCTTCGTATTCTCTGCAATGAACCTGTCAGATCCTGCAATGAACCTGACGTCTCGACTTCTGACAAAGGGATACTGCTCGACTACCCAGGTGACGGCTATAACGATGGCGAGGCACTGCAACCCAAGATAATGGCGAATCTCCATATTTAATGCAGGAGATTTGATTAAATGTCACTGAACCTGTCACGACCCGCACCCGAAAATTCGGGCACGAGTGCGTGGGTACGTCCAGCCTACGCCGCAGAGTCGGCGGTAGTACGCTGTCTAGGTCAAATCCACAGTTAACTAATCTAGCTCATTCACAAAATAACATAGGCAAGATAATAATGGAAAACAGAAACTTAAGATTTCAAATGAAATATATGCGACAACAGATTCAAATATTTAGTACAGAAATGAAATCGGGGACAAACCCGATTACTAAGATAAAGAGCAAATAACTAAGATAACCACTGCTAACTACTCCGCAGGAGTAGCTTCCTGTGCGGGAACTGGCTCTGCAACTGTATCACCTGCTGCCTCATAGGGACCATAATAGGTGGGGGCAAAGTTCTCATCATCGCCTAAAATAACGGATCCAGTCAGGAAAGGAGCAAAGTACACAGTGCACAACAAGATTAAACTAAATATTTATGACAATTAAATTGAGTATCATATTGAGAAAGTTGCATAAACAAACATTAATATCCCAGAGTTAATGCTATAAACAGGAATACGAGAAAACAAAAATAAATGAGGCAGGAAATGAAGCTACAACAGTCAGCAAGAACTATAACAAGACCAGAAGCTATCTGTGTGAACTTGTGTTTATTTTAGAATACATAGTTGGCATGTAGGGGTTTATAAGGCTAATCCGGCCGTCATAGACGGCTATTAAACAATGAATAATTGAGATCCAGCTGAGGGTACAGTCGCGCACTAACAGCTATTAAACACGATAGGGGGAAGGGTAAACTACATGCCTTCTAGTATTCTCCCACCCGACATGAAAAGCAAGACATGAAACACAGTATCCAAGACATGAAATCCAGTATTCTAGCACTACATGTAATCATCAATGGTACTAGTAAAGCAGGGAATTAATTATCACAATATAAAGATTAACTTGAAGTGCAGGTACTTGCCTATTGTTTGGATCCGATTAATTGTACTCGGGGAAATTTTCCAGAGATGAGTCCAGATGCTGATATAAATATTACCATCACGCTCAGAAGATGCCAAATAGCTAAAAATGCCTGTCCTTGGGTCCAATTTGAAGACAAGGGCAAAAACGACAGTTTTGGGTCAAAACGGGGTCCGCCGGTGGGCCCGCTTTGCACCAAAAAATGTGTCCGGGTCAATGGTCTCCAAATTTACCAAACTTAGTGTCAATAGGTCAGGAACGCTGATACGAACCCAACGGAACTTCCAGATTTTGATTCCGATGAGCCGAACACAAAATCGTCCATCGAGCGGGCCTGTGGGGCCCACGACACGCGATTTCGTCAACGTTCTCAGAATTGAACCAAACTTGACCCACAGGACCAGCGTATTGCTACGAGTCCGATGGCACAAGTTTCGTCCCGATCCGACGCATGTACAAGAAGTTAAGGTAAATTGTAGAAAAGGCAGATACGGGTGATGTTCGCGGATACGCGTTGATTCCGGTGTGCACGCACACCCGAATCAGCTTCCGTAAAATCTCACACGTCCGTATCGACGATGCGCACGTATCTGTGAAGACCGCACGCGACCAAGTCGTCCCGTTTGGCGGGGCGTACTCAGTTCCGGGGTGAAACAGGGTCTGGTTTTTCCTATTTTTGGATCGTGGTGCTCGATCACCACAGGACGCGATGCCCCGAGCGGTTTGTCCGGGCACCGAGAGGGTCATACAGGCTTCACAACGCAATTTACGGAATTGAAAATGGGGCAGCAAGGAGAAAGATACACACACCTGAATAGGGCTCTGAAAATCAGATTTTCTCGTATCCGTGTCGTGTCCGACACACCGACACGAAATTTGGGAATTAGGGTTAGGGTTAGGGTTTTCTGGCGGCGGCCGGCCGGCGGAGGGCTGAGGCGGCTGCGACGGCTGCTGGGGACGTCGGCTGGTGGCGGCGGAGCCGACGGAGGTGGGTGGTGGCGGCGTGGCTGCTGGGGACGGCAGCTGGGCGGGGCGTCGTCGGTGGTGGTGCGTGGAGTGAGGAGGCGGCGGAGTGGGGTCTGAGGCGGTGGGGGAAGAGGAGGTCGGGGCGAGGGTGGCGGAGCAGCGGGGTGAGCCGGCGGCGGAGCGGCGGAGTGGCGGTCGGGGAAGTTAGCACGGGGCGGAGGAGCAGCGGGGGTGGGGTTTTAATGGGGTTGCGAGAAGAGGGGCTCCGGGTAAGGCGGCGGCCAGCGCGGGGGCGGGCGCGTGGCCGCGCGCAGCGCCGGGCGCGGGGTGGCCGGCGTGGGACGCGGTCGACCGGGAGACTCGGGACGATGGGGAAGGGGAGACGGGTCTGCGGGTTAGTGGGTTCGGGTCGGGTCCAGACAGACCCGACCCGACCCGCTAGGGATCGGATTGGGCCGCGGGCCGGGCTGGGCTGGAAATGGGCCGGAGTTAAAGAATAATAATAATAATAATAATAATGAATAAATAGTTTTTTGGTAATTAAAAATAGGTTCGGGGTCCAATAAATTCCAGAAAAATTACCCTAAGTCCAATTTTTAATTTTATACCCAAAAATATTATTTTCATAATATTTTTATATAATTTATTCTCAATAAAAAATTATGTAATAATTCAAAACCCTAATTTTAATTACAGAAAATTCCCTGAAAATTCCAGAAAATTGTGAAAAAAATTCTAATTTTAATATTTTTGAAAAATCAGGGGCTTACAATCTACCTAACTTATAAAATTTCGTCCTCGAAATTTAAAATATGGCAGGGTTCTCTCTGTCCAAACTCACTTGATTATAGTCTAACGGGTTTCTCTCAGGTGGACATTGCGGTCGCTACCCAACTTAGAATTTTACCCATCTATCCTCTAAGGTTGTACAACTAGTAAGGCTAGGTCTCAACTTAATAAATCATGGTATTGAATCTTTAAGTCTTTAACACAAACACACCATCTATGGTATTCCCTTAGTCATAGAGGTTATCATCAATTCGACCGGTCTGAGGGGTACATCTAGCACTACAAATCAAACTTATACCAAACACAGGATTTTGTCTTTCCGAAATAAGGCAAGACGAGGATCAAATAATAAAGATTTTTAAGGGCGAGGTGGTAGAACAGAGGTATAGGGATCAAGGCGTTTAAGGAATTCTAATAGGAATTGTCAGGCGGTTATGGATTGAGATTCTATTCTGGTAATCATTTATTCGCATGCTCGTATTAGTACAGTTATGTAACTGATACGATATGCTCGAGCGTATTTAGGGGCAAGTATACTAGTCAATTATATATCTCAATCCACGTAAAGTAGTCGTGCGAAATGCGAATCAAAATGCACTAAGGTTGATCAGACCGTGGTACACTGATTCTGAGTAGACACTTGTATTAGTGGGGTTGATCAGGCCTCAATAATACAGGTGTCATGAACAAGCCCGATAAAGAGCAAGCTTGCAAAACTAGGCTATAAAGTAGCAGCATAAGTCAAGTTCAGCAAAATTAAGTGCGCTAGATGATGATGAAAAGGAGGTACAAATTATGGAAGTTCACAAGACACAAAATAAGCACAATAGCAAAAGGCTCTAAAATCTCTACAGTTATCAAATTTAAAAGCATACTAGGTGATTTAGCAAGTTCAAAATTACTAGGTTGGGGCTGAGGTCACGAACCAATAGGCACAAAAACAATACTAGAAAAGGTATCTACGAAATCACTTACGCGCATTAGCTGCTTCCAGAGTTTGCGCGTTCTCTACGGTCATCACGTAAGCTTGTCTGCGTCCTGGAGCAGTGGGGCAGTCCCTCACTTTGTGTTCTGTTGATCCACAATATAGACAGGCACCTAGTCTCTTTTTACAAACTTGCCAGGTGTGACCTTGTTTTTGGCAAAAGTTACAAGCAGCAGCTTGTTGGTTCTGTCCTTGAGCCTGGTATTGGGGTGCTGGAGCTCGAGGGAGAGGACGCTGAGCTTGCTGCGGGGCCCTCTGCTGTTGCTGTTGTTGAAAAGGGCGTTTGTTGGGTCCCGCATTTCCGGTATCTCTCTCTCGCTTTAGTTTATGCCCCATGTCTCTCTCAACGCCTTGTGCCACGCTCAAGATTTTCTCATAGGTGCGAGCTCGGCTGGTGGTGACAGCAAAGCGAATATCCGGAGACAGCCCCTTCTTGAATCTACGGGCTCTTTCCTCCGGGGTACGAACCATGTACTCCGCAAAATGGCTCAACCTGCTAAATTCAGCGGTATACTCATCAACAGATAGGTTACCTTGTTCCAGTCTCTCAAATTGGCTTTCGAGAGCTTCCCGAGCCACTTCGGGGTAGAATTTCTCCTTGAATAGCCTCTTGAAGTCCACCCAGGTGAGGTCAGGAGCAGATAGTTGGGGTTCATCTCTGAAACAGGTTCGAGCTATGTCGAACAGTTGCAGGCTTGCGGATTCCACTTTGAGATCATCAGGAACCCGAGCAGTCTTCAGGAGTCTCTCGACATTCTCTATCCACTCATCGGCATAGAGAATGCCCTCAGTTCCGTAGAATTCCAGGGGTCTAAGGTTCTTGAAGTCTTTGGCACTTCCTTGCCTCTTTTGTGGTGACTCCTGGGTCCGAAGAGCTTCTGAAAGGCTGGTCCATAGCAGGGCAGTTTGTTCTTTCTGGGATTCCACTAGTCCCTGGAACACTCCAAGTAACTGTGCCCCATCCAGAGTAACTGCCGAAATAGATGGAGGTGGAGGGAGGGCAAGAGTTTCGGGCACAGTCTGCTCAGCTGGTTCTGATGTGCCTCCTACTGTGTTCCTCGTCTGAACCATTCTGAAAGATTAAGGGATAGGAAGATCAGAATAGATTACTTGAAAATCAAGGGCGATAGAAAAATTGAGCAAAAATGATATCAAGAATTGAAATAAGGACCCTATACTGTGAATGAGCTTTTCCTAGAATCCTCAATCTTATTCCATACCCTGTCCTAGGATATTACCCTATTTAAGGATACAGACCTGTATGGGCCACCATAAAAATGTGTCACGATCCGCACCCGGAAATTCGGGCACGAGTGCGTGGGTACGTCCAGCCTACGCCGCAGAGTCGGCGGTAGTACGCTGTCTAGGTCAAATCCACAGTTAACTAATCTAGCTCATTCATAAAATAACATAGGCAAGATAATAATGGAAAACAGAAACTTAAGATTTCAAATGAAATATATGCGACAACAGATTCAAATGTTTAGTACAGAAATGAAATCGGGGACAAACCCGATTACTAAGATAAAGAGCAAATAACTAAGATAACCACTGCTAACTACTCCGCAGGAGTAGCTTCCTGTGCGGGAACTGGCTCTGCAACTGTATCACCTGCTGCCTCATAGGGGCCATAATAGGTGGGGACAAAGTTCTCATCATCGCCTAAAACAACGGATCCAGTCAGGAAAGGAGCAAAGTACACAGTGCACAACAAGATTAAACTAAATATTTATGACAATTAAATTGAGTATCATATTGAGAAAGTTGCATAAACGAACATTAATATCCCAGAGTTAATGCTATAAACAGGAATACGAGAAAACAGAAATAAATGAGGCAGGAAATGAAGCTACAACAGTCAGCAAGAACTATAACAAGACCAGAAGCTATCTGTGTGAACTTGTGTTTGTTTTAGAATACATAGTTGGCATGTAGGGGTTTATAAGGCTAATCCGGCCGTCATAGACGGCTATTAAACAATGAATAATTGAGATCCAGCTGAGGGTACAGTCGCGCACTAACAGCTATTAAACACGATAGGGGGAAGGGTAAACTACATGCCTTCTAGTATTCTCCCACCCGACATGAAAAGCAAGACATGAAACACAGTATCCAAGACATGAAATCCAGTATTCTAGCACTACATGTAATCATCAATGGTACTAGTAAAGCAGGGAATTAATTATCACAATATAAAGATTAACTTGAAGTGCAGGTACTTGCCTATTGTTTGGATCCGATTAATTGTACTCGGGGAAATTTTCCAGAGATGAGTCCAGATGCTGATATAAATATTACCATCACGCTCAGAAGATGCCAAATAGCTAAAAATGCCTGTCCTTGGGTCCAATTTGAAGACAAGGGCAAAAACGACAGTTTTGGGTCAAAACGGGGTCCGCCGGTGGGCCCGCTTTGCACCAAAAAATGTGTCCGGGTCAATGGTCTCCAAATTTACCAAACTTAGTGTCAATAGGTCAGGAACGCTGATACGAACCCAACGGAACTTCCAGATTTTGATTCCGATGAGCCGAACACAAAATCGTCCATCGAGCGGGCCTGTGGGGCCCACGACACGCGATTTCGTCAACGTTCTCAGAATTGAACCAAACTTGACCCACAGGACCAGCGTATTGCTACGAGTCCGATGGCACAAGTTTCGTCCCGATCCGACGCATGTACAAGAAGTTAAGGTAAATTGTAGAAAAGGCAGATACGGGTGATGTTCGCGGATACGCGTTGATTCCGGTGTGCACGCACACCCGAATCAGCTTCCGTAAAATCTCACACGTCCGTATCGACGATGCGCACGTATCTGTGAAGACCGCACGCGACCAAGTCGTCCCGTTTGGCGGGGCGTACTCAGTTCCGGGGTGAAACAGGGTCTGGTTTTTCCTATTTTTGGATCGTGGTGCTCGATCACCACAGGACGCGATGCCCCGAGCGGTTTGTCCGGGCACCGAGAGGGTCATACAGGCTTCACAACGCAATTTACGGAATTGAAAATGGGGCAGCAAGGAGAAAGATACACACACCTGAATAGGGCTCTGAAAATCGGATTTTCTCGTATCCGTGTCGTGTCCGACACACCGACACGAAATTTGGGAATTAGGGTTAGGGTTAGGGTTTTCTGGCGGCGGCCGGCCGGCGGAGGGCTGAGGCGGCTGCGACGGCTGCTGGGGACGTCGGCTGGTGGCGGCGGAGCCGACGGAGGTGGGTGGTGGCGGCGTGGCTGCTGGGGACGGCAGCTGGGCGGGGCGTCGTCGGTGGTGGTGCGTGGAGTGAGGAGGCGGCGGAGTGGGGTCTGAGGCGGTGGGGGAAGAGGAGGTCGGGGCGAGGGTGGCGGAGCAGCGGGGTGAGCCGGCGGCGGAGCGGCGGAGTGGCGGTCGGGGAAGTTGGCACGGGGCGGAGGAGCAGCGGGGGTGGGGTTTTAATGGGGTTGCGAGAAGAGGGGCTCCGGGTAAGGCGGCGGCCAGCGCGGGGGCGGGCGCGTGGCCGCGCGCAGCGCCGGGCGCGGGGTGGCCGGCGTGGGACGCGGTCGACCGGGAGACTCGGGACGATGGGGAAGGGGAGACGGGTCTGCGGGTTAGTGGGTTCGGGTCGGGTCCAGACAGACCCGACCCGACCCGCTAGGGATCGGATTGGGCCGCGGGCCGGGCTGGGCTGGAAATGGGCCGGAGTTAAAGAATAATAATAATAATAATAATAATGAATAAATAGTTTTTTGGTAATTAAAAATAGGTTCGGGGTCCAATAAATTCCAGAAAAATTACCCTAAGTCCAATTTTTAATTTTATACCCAAAAATATTATTTTCATAATATTTTTATATAATTTATTCTCAATAAAAAATTATGTAATAATTCAAAACCCTAATTTTAATTACAGAAAATTCCCTGAAAATTCCAGAAAATTGTGAAAAAAATTCTAATTTTAATATTTTTGAAAAATCAGGGGCTTACAATCTACCTAACTTATAAAATTTCGTCCTCGAAATTTAAAATATGGCAGGGTTCTCTCTGTCCAAACTCACTTGATTATAGTCTAACGGGTTTCTCTCAGGTGGACATTGCGGTCGCTACCCAACTTAGAATTTTACCCATCTATCCTCTAAGGTTGTACAACTAGTAAGGCTAGGTCTCAACTTAATAAATCATGGTATTGAATCTTTAAGTCTTTAACACAAACACACCATCTATGGTATTCCCTTAGTCATAGAGGTTATCATCAATTCGACCGGTCTGAGGGGTACATCTAGCACTACAAATCAAACTTATACCAAACACAGGATTTTGTCTTTCCGAAATAAGGCAAGACGAGGATCAAATAATAAAGATTTTTAAGGGCGAGGTGGTAGAACAGAGGTATAGGGATCAAGGCGTTTAAGGAATTCTAATAGGAATTGTCAGGCGGTTATGGATTGAGATTCTATTCTGGTAATCATTTATTCGCATGCTCGTATTAGTACAGTTATGTAACTGATACGATATGCTCGAGCGTATTTAGGGGCAAGTATACTAGTCAATTATATATCTCAATCCACGTAAAGTAGTCGTGCGAAATGCGAATCAAAATGCACTAAGGTTGATCAGACCGTGGTACACTGATTCTGAGTAGACACTTGTATTAGTGGGGTTGATCAGGCCTCAATAATACAGGTGTCATGAACAAGCCCGATAAAGAGCAAGCTTGCAAAACTAGGCTATAAAGTAGCAGCATAAGTCAAGTTCAGCAAAATTAAGTGCGCTAGATGATGATGAAAAGGAGGTACAAATTATGGAAGTTCACAAGACACAAAATAAGCACAATAGCAAAAGGCTCTAAAATCTCTACAGTTATCAAATTTAAAAGCATACTAGGTGATTTAGCAAGTTCAAAATTACTAGGTTGGGGCTGAGGTCACGAACCAATAGGCACAAAAACAATACTAGAAAAGGTATCTACGAAATCACTTACGCGCATTAGCTGCTTCCAGAGTTTGCGCGTTCTCTACGGTCATCACGTAAGCTTGTCTGCGTCCTGGAGCAGTGGGGCAGTCCCTCACTTTGTGTTCTGTTGATCCACAATATAGACAGGCACCTAGTCTCTTTTTACAAACTTGCCAGGTGTGACCTTGTTTTTGGCAAAAGTTACAAGCAGCAGCTTGTTGGTTCTGTCCTTGAGCCTGGTATTGGGGTGCTGGAGCTCGAGGGAGAGGACGCTGAGCTTGCTGCGGGGCCCTCTGCTGTTGCTGTTGTTGAAAAGGGCGTTTGTTGGGTCCCGCATTTCCGGTATCTCTCTCTCGCTTTAGTTTATGCCCCATGTCTCTCTCAACGCCTTGTGCCACGCTCAAGATTTTCTCATAGGTGCGAGCTCGGCTGGTGGTGACAGCAAAGCGAATATCCGGAGACAGCCCCTTCTTGAATCTACGGGCTCTTTCCTCCGGGGTACGAACCATGTACTCCGCAAAATGGCTCAACCTGCTAAATTCAGCGGTATACTCATCAACAGATAGGTTACCTTGTTCCAGTCTCTCAAATTGGCTTTCGAGAGCTTCCCGAGCCACTTCGGGGTAGAATTTCTCCTTGAATAGCCTCTTGAAGTCCACCCAGGTGAGGTCAGGAGCAGATAGTTGGGGTTCATCTCTGAAACAGGTTCGAGCTATGTCGAACAGTTGCAGGCTTGCGGATTCCACTTTGAGATCATCAGGAACCCGAGCAGTCTTCAGGAGTCTCTCGACATTCTCTATCCACTCATCGGCATAGAGAATGCCCTCAGTTCCGTAGAATTCCAGGGGTCTAAGGTTCTTGAAGTCTTTGGCACTTCCTTGCCTCTTTTGTGGTGACTCCTGGGTCCGAAGAGCTTCTGAAAGGCTGGTCCATAGCAGGGCAGTTTGTTCTTTCTGGGATTCCACTAGTCCCTGGAACACTCCAAGTAACTGTGCCCCATCCAGAGTAACTGCCGAAATAGATGGAGGTGGAGGGAGGGCAAGAGTTTCGGGCACAGTCTGCTCAGCTGGTTCTGATGTGCCTCCTACTGTGTTCCTCGTCTGAACCATTCTGAAAGATTAAGGGATAGGAAGATCAGAATAGATTACTTGAAAATCAAGGGCGATAGAAAAATTGAGCAAAAATGATATCAAGAATTGAAATAAGGACCCTATACTGTGAATGAGCTTTTCCTAGAATCCTCAATCTTATTCCATACCCTGTCCTAGGATATTACCCTATTTAAGGATACAGACCTGTATGGGCCACCATAAAAATGTGTCACGATCCGCACCCGGAAATTCGGGCACGAGTGCGTGGGTACGTCCAGCCTACGCCGCAGAGTCGGCGGTAGTACGCTGTCTAGGTCAAATCCACAGTTAACTAATCTAGCTCATTCATAAAATAACATAGGCAAGATAATAATGGAAAACAGAAACTTAAGATTTCAAATGAAATATATGCGACAACAGATTCAAATGTTTAGTACAGAAATGAAATCGGGGACAAACCCGATTACTAAGATAAAGAGCAAATAACTAAGATAACCACTGCTAACTACTCCGCAGGAGTAGCTTCCTGTGCGGGAACTGGCTCTGCAACTGTATCACCTGCTGCCTCATAGGGGCCATAATAGGTGGGGACAAAGTTCTCATCATCGCCTAAAACAACGGATCCAGTCAGGAAAGGAGCAAAGTACACAGTGCACAACAAGATTAAACTAAATATTTATGACAATTAAATTGAGTATCATATTGAGAAAGTTGCATAAACGAACATTAATATCCCAGAGTTAATGCTATAAACAGGAATACGAGAAAACAGAAATAAATGAGGCAGGAAATGAAGCTACAACAGTCAGCAAGAACTATAACAAGACCAGAAGCTATCTGTGTGAACTTGTGTTTGTTTTAGAATACATAGTTGGCATGTAGGGGTTTATAAGGCTAATCCGGCCGTCATAGACGGCTATTAAACAATGAATAATTAAGATCCAGCTGAGGGTACAGTCGCGCACTAACAGCTATTAAACACGATAGGGGGAAGGGTAAACTACATGCCTTCTAGTATTCTTCCACCCGACATGAAAAGCAAGACATGAAACACAGTATCCAAGACATAAAATCCAGTATTCTAGCACTACATGTAATCATCAATGGTACTAGTAAAGCAGGGAATTAATTATCACAATATAAAGATTAACTTGAAGTGCAGGTACTTGCCTATTGTTTGGATCCGATTAATTGTACTCAGGGAAATTTTCCAGAGATGAGTCCAGATGCTGATATAAACATTACCATCACGCTCAGAAGATGCCAAATAGCTAGAAATGCCTGTCCTTGGGTCCAATTTGAAGACAAGGGCAAAAACGATAGTTTTGGGTCAAAACGGGGTCCGCCGGTGGGCCCGCTTTGCACCAAAAAATGTGTCCGGGTCAATGGTCTCTAAATTTACCAAACTTAGTGTCAACAGGTCAGGAACGCTGATACGAACCCAACGGAACTTCCAGATTTTGATTCCGATGAGCCGAACACAAAATCGTCCATCGAGCGGGCCTGTGGGGCCCACGACACGCGATTTCGTCAACGTTCTCAGAATCGAACCAAACTTGACCCACAGGACCAGCGTATTGCTACGAGTCCGATGGCGTAAGTTTCGTCCCGATCTGACGCGTGTACAAGAATTAAGGTAAATTGTAGAAAAGGCAGATACGGGCGATGTCCGCGGATACGCGTTGATTTCGGTGTGCACGCACACCCGAATCAGCTTCCGTAAAATCTCACACGTCCGTATCGACGATGCGCACGTATCTGTGAAGACCGCACGCGACCAAGTCGTCCCGTTTGGCGGGGCGTACTCAGTTCCGGGGTGAAACAGGGTCTGGTTTTTCCAATTTTGGGATCGCGGTGCTCGATCACCACAGGACGCGATGCCCCGAGCGGTTTGTCCGGGCACCGAGAGGGTCATACAGGCTTCACAACACAATTTACGAAATTGAAAATGGGGCAGCAAGGAGAAAGATACACACACCTGAATAGGGCTCTGAAAACCGGATTTTCTCGTATCCGTGTCGTGTCCGACACACCGACACGAAATTTTGGAATTAGGGTTAGGGTTAGGGTTTCCTGGCGGCGGCCGGCCGGCGGAGGGCTGAGGCGGCTGCGACGGCTGCTGGGGACGTCGGTTGGTGGCGGCGGAGCCGACGGAGGTGGGTGGTGGCGGCGTGGCTGCTGGGGACGGCAGCTGGGCGGGGCGTCGTCGGTGGTGGTGCGTGGAGTGAGGAGGCGGCGGAGTGGGGTCTGAGGCGGTGGGGGAAGAGGACGGCGGGGCGAGGTCGGGGCGAGGGTGGCGGAGCAGCGGGGTGAGCCGGCGGCGGAGCCGTGGAGTGGCGGTCGGGGAAGTTGGCACGGGGCGGAGGAGCAGCGGGGGTGGGGTTTTAATGGGGTTGCGAGGAGAGGGGCTCCGGGTAAGGCGGCGGCCAGCGCGGGGGCGGGGCGCGTGGCCGCGCGCAGCGCCGGTCGCGGGGTGGCCGGCGTGGGACGCGGTCGGCCGGGAGACTCGGGACGATGGGGAAGGGGAGACGGGTCTGCGGTTTAGTGGGTTCGGGTCGGGTCCAGACAGACCCGACCCGACCCGCTAGGGATCGGATTGGGCCGCGGGCCGGGCTGGGCTGGAAATGGGCCGGAGTTAAAGAATAATAATAATAATAATAATAATGAATAAATAGTTTTTTGGTAATTAAAAATAGGTTCGAGGTCCAATAAATTCCAGAAAAATTACCCTAAGTCCAATTTTTAATTTTACACCCAAAAATATTATTTTCATAATATTTTTATATAATTTATTATCAATAAAAAATTATGTAATAATTTAAAACCCTGATTTTAATTACAGAAAATTCCCTGAAAATTCTAGAAAATTGTGAAAAAAATTCTAATTTTAATATTTTTGAAAAATCAGGGGCTTACAATCTACCTAACTTATAAAATTTCGTCCTCGAAATTTAAAATATGGCAGGGTTCTCTCTGTCCAAACTCACTTGATTATAGTCTAACGGGTTTCTCTCAGGTGGACATTGCGGTCGCTACCCAACTTAGAATTTTACCCATCTATCCTCTAAGGTTGTACAACTAGTAAGGCTAGGTCTCAACTTAATAAATCATGATATTGAATCTTTAAGTCTTTAACACAAACACACCATCTATGGTATTCCCTTAGTCATAGAGGTTATCATCAATTCGACCGGTCTGAGGGGTACATCTAGCACTACAAATCAAACTTATACCAAACACAGGATTTTGTCTTTCCGAAATAAGGCAAGACGAGGATCAAATAATAAAGATTTTTAAGGGCGAGGTGGTAGAACAGAGGTATAGGGATCAAGGCGTTTAAGGAATTCTAATAGGAATTGTCAGGCGGTTATGGATTAAGATTCTATTCTGGTAATCATTTATTCGCATGCTCGTATTAGTACAGTTATGTAACTGATACGATATGCTCGAGCGTATTTAGGGGCAAGTATACTAGTCAACTATATATCTCAATCCACGTAAAGTAGTCGTGCGAAATACGAATCAAAATGCACTAAGGTTGATCAGACCGTGGTACACTGATTCTGAGTAGACACTTGTATTAGTGGGGTTGATCAGGCCTCAATAATACAGGTGTCATGAACAAGCCCGATAAAGAGCAAGCTTGCAAAACTAGGCTATAAAGTAGCAGCATAAGTCAAGTTCAGCAAAATTAAGTGCGCTAGATGATGATGAAAAGGAGGTACAAATTATGGAAGTTCACAAGACACAAAATAAGCACAATAGCAAAAGCCTCTAAAATCTCTACAGTTATCAAATTTAAAAGCATACTAGGTGATTTAGCAAGTTCAAAATTACTAGGTTGGGGCTGAGGTCACGAACCAATAGGCACAAAAACAATACTAGAAAAGGTATCTACGAAATCACTTACGCGCATTAGCTGCTTCTAGAGTTTGCGCGTTCTCTACGGTTATCACGTAAGCTTGTCCGCATCCTGGAGCAGTGGGGCAGTCCCTCACTTTGTGTTCTGTTGATCCACAATATAGACAGGCATCTAGTCTCTTTTTACAAACTTGCCAGGTGTGACCTTGTTTTTGGCAAAAGTTACAAGCAGCAGCTTGTTGGTTCTGTCCTTGAGCCTGGTATTGGGGTGCTGAAGCTCGAGGGAGAGGACGCTGAGCTTGCTGCGGGGCCCTCTGCTGTTGCTGTTGTTGAAAAGGGCGTTTGTTGGGTCCCGCGTTTCCGGTATCTCTCTCTCGCTTTAGTTTATGCCCCATGTCTCTCTCAACGCCTTGTGCCACGCTCAAGATTTTCTCATAGGTGCGAGCTCGGCTGGTGGTGACAGCAAGGCGAATATCCGGAGACAGCCCCTTCTTGAATCTACGGGCTCTGTCCTCTGGGGTACGAACCATGTACTCCGCAAAATGGCTCAACCTGCTAAATTCAGCGGTATACTCATCAACAGATAGGTTACCTTGTTCCAGTCTCTCAAATTGGCTTTCGAGAGCTTCCCGAGCCACTTCGGGGTAGAATTTCTCCTTGAATAGCCTCTTGAAGTCCTCCCAGGTGAGGTCAGGAGCAGATAGTTGGGGTTCATCTTTGAAACAGGTTCGAGCTATGTCGAACAGTTGCAGGCTTGCGGATTCCACTTTGAGATCATCAGGAACCCGAGCAGTCTTCAGGAGTCTCTCGACATTCTTTATCCACTCATCGGCATAGAGAATGCCCTCAGTTCCGTAGAATTCCAGGGGTCTAAGGTTCTTGAAGTCTTTGGCACTTCCTTGCCTCTTTTGTGGTGACTCCTGGGTCCGAAGAGCTCCTGAAAGGCTGGTCCATAGCAGGGCAGTTTGTTCTTTCTGGGATTCCACTAGTCCCTGGAACACTCCAAGTAACTGTGCCCCATCCAGAGTAACTGCCGGAATAGATGGAGGTGGAGGGAGGGCAAGAGTTTCGGGCACAGTCTGCTCAGCTGGTTCTGATGTGCCTCCTACTGTGTTCCTCGTCTGAACCATTCTGAAAGATTAAGGGATAGGAAGATCAGAATAGATTACTTGGAAATCAAGGGCGATAGGAAAATTGAGCAAAAATGATATCAAGAATTGAAATAAGGACCCTATACTGTGAATGAGCTTTTCCTAGAATCCTCAATCTTATTCCATACCCTGTCCTAGGATATTACCCTATTTAAGGATACAGACCTGTATGGGCCACCATAAAAATGTGTCACGACCCGCACCCGGAAATTCGGGCACGAGTGCGTGGGTACGTCCAGCCTACGCCGCAGAGTCGGCGGTAGTACGCTGTCTAGGTCAAATCCACAGTTAACTAATCTAGCTCATTCACAAAATAACATAGGCAAGATAATAATGGAAAACAGAAACTTAAGATTTCAAATAAAATATATGCGACAACAGATTCAAATGTTTAGTACAGAAATGAAATCGGGGACAAACCTGATTACTAAGATAAAGAGCAAATAACTAAGATAACCACTGCTAACTACTCCGCAGGAGTAGCTTCCTGTGCGGGAACTGGCTCTGCAACTGTATCACCTGCTGCCTCATAGGGGCCATAATAGGTGGGGGCAAAGTTCTCATCATCGCCTAAAACAACGGATCCAGTCAGGAAAGGAGCAAAGTACACAGTGCACAACAAGATTAAACTAAATATTTATGACAATTAAATTGAGTATCATATTGAGAAAGTTGCATAAACGAACATCAATATCCCAGAGTTAATGCTATAAACAGGAATACGAGAAAACAAAAATAAATGAGGCAGGAAATGAAGCTACAACAGTCAGCAAGAACTATAACAAGACCAGAAGCTATCTGTGTGAACTTGTGTTTGTTTTATAATACATAGTTGGCATATAGGGGTTTATAAGGCTAATCCTGCCGTCATAGATGGCTATTAAACAATGAATAATCGAGATCCGACTGAGGGTACAGTCGCGCACCAACAGCTATTAAACACGATAGGGGGAAGGGTAAACTACATGCCTTCTAGTATTCTCCCACCCGACATGAAAAGCAAGACATGAAACACAGTATCCAAGACATAAAATCCAGTATTCTAGCACTACGTGTAATCATCAATGGTACTAGTAAAGCAGGGAATTAATTATCACGATATAAAGATTAACTTGAAGTGCAGGTACTTGCCTGTTGTTTGGATCCGATTAATTGTACTCTAGGAAATTTTCCAAAGATGAGTCCAGATGCTAAAATAAACATTACCATTACGCTCAGAAGATACCAAATAGCTAGAAACGCCTGTCCTTGGGTCAAATTTGGAGACAAGGGCAAAAATGGCAGTTTCGGGTCAAAACGGGTCCGCTGGTGGGCCCGCTTTGCACCGAAAAACGTGTCTGGGTCAATGGTCTCCAAATTCACCAAACTTAGTGTCAACAGGTCAGGAACGCTGATACGAACCCAACGGAACTTCCAGATTTGGATTCCGATGAGCCAAACACAAAATCGTCCGTCGAACGGGGCCTGTGGGGCCCACGACACGCGATTTCGTCAACGTTCTCATAATCGAACCAAACTTGACCCACAGGACCAGCGTATTGCTACGAGTCCGATGGCGCAAGTTTCGTCCCTATCCGACGTGTGTACAAGAAGTTAGGGTAAATTGCAGAAAAGGCGAATACGGGGCGATATCCGCGGATACGCGTTGATTCCGGTGTGCACGCACACCCGAATCAGCTTCCGCGAAATCTCATACGTCCATATCGACGGTGCGCACGTATCTGTGAAGACCGCACGCCACCAAGTCGTCCCGTTTGGCGGGGCGTACTCAGTTTCGGGGTAAAACAGGGTCTGGTTTTTCCTGTTTTTGGATCACGGTGCGCGATCACCACAGGACGAGATGCCCCGAGCGGTTTGTCCGGGCACCGAGAGGGTCATATAGACTTCACAACGCAATTTACGGAATTGAAAACAGGGCAGCGAGGAAAAAGATACACACACCTGAACGGGGCTCTGAAAACCAGATTTTCTCGTGTCCGTGTCGTGTCCGACACACCGACACAAAATTTGGGAATTGGGGTTAGGGTTAGGGTTTCCTGGCGGCGGCCGGCCGGTGGAGGGCTGAGGCGGCTGCGACGACTGCTAGGGACGTCGGCTGATGGCGGCGGAGCCGACGGAGGTGGGTGGTGGCGGCGTGGCTGCTGGGGACGGCAGCTGGGCGGGGCGTCGTCGGTGGTGGTGCGTGGAGTGAGGAGGCGGCGGAGTGGGGTCTGAGGCGGTGGGGGAAGAGGACGGCGGGGCGAGGTCGGGGCGAGGGTGGCAGAGCAGCGGGGTGGAGTGGCGGTCGGGGAAGTTGGCACGGGGCGGAGGAGCAGCGGGGGTGGGGTTTTAAAGGGGTGGCGAGGCGAGGGGCTCCAGGTAAGGCGGCGGCCAGCGCGGGGGCGGGGCGCGTGGCCGCACGCAGCGCCGGGCGCGGGGTGGCCGGCGTGGGATGCGGGCGGCCGGGAGACTCGGGACGATGGGGAAGGGGAGATGGGTCTGCGGGTTAGTGGGTTCGGGTCGGGTCCAGACAGACCCGACCCGACCCGCTAGGGATCGGACTGGGCCGCGGGCCGGGCTGGGCTGGAAATGGGCCGGAGTTAAAGAATAATAATAATAATAATAATAATAATAATAATAATAATAATAATAATGAATAAATAGTTTTTTGGTAATTAAAAATAGGTTCGGGGTCCAATAAATTCCAGAAAAATTACCCTAAGTCCAATTTTTAATTTTACACCCAAAAATATTATTTTCATAATATTTTTATATAATTTATTATCAATAAAAAATTATATAATAATTCAAAACCCTGATTTTAATTACAAAAAATTCCCTGAAAATTCCAGAAAATTGTGAAAAAATTCTAATTTTAATATTTTTAAAAAATCAGGGGCTTACAGAACCATCGTTTAGTGACATCCCCTTTGCGAGAGCTGCTCCTACGCATACAAGGGAATACGCTGCCTAGTTTTACACAGGCAAACATGAGCTCCTTACGCTCCGCAGAAGACAAACAGACTGCCACGACAGTGGTTGCTCTCTGCACAGGGTTCAAGGTGCGTATCTGCATTTAAGGCAAGGAATGATAGCAAATCTTAAAGACAAGCATCTGTATTTAATGTACATGATGGGTGCAGATCTCTGCATTTAATGCAAGAGATCTGATTATCTCCAAGAGCCGTAATTTCGGCTAAAATATCCACATCATCACTCTGGCATGTTATGCAGCAGCTTCTACGCCTATTCAGCTTTGGTGCCTGCTCGACTTCTACGCCTACTCGGCCTTTATGACCACTCGGCTTCTACATCCACTCGGCCTTTATGACCACTCGGCTTCTACGCCCACTCGGCCTTTATGACCACTCGGCTTCTACGCCTACTCGGCCTTTATGACCACTCGACTTCTATGCCTATTCGGCTTCTATGCCGGTTTGATAACTATTTGGCTTCTATGCCATGGTGACAGACATTGACTTCTAAGCCAAACTCTTCTACACGAGGGATACCTACCTACGTGGCTTTTACGCCGTGATCTTCGTAGCGATTATACGTGTTTTGTCCCTTAGTTGGACCCGCATCACATGCTCATTCAAAGGATCATCTATACGCAGGCTTTGGTTATTTTAACGGTTGTGTAAAAGGGTGTTGTACTTTCCACTACTTGGTTTTTATACCGATTGAGTGGTCATTGTCATTAAAACTCTATAAATAGAGACCTCTATCAATGAGGAACAAGGTCGACAAATTGGAGGGTCAAAGAAGTTAGGTCTAAAAACTGATCAAGAGATCCAATACCAGATCCAACGGTCGAGAGAGAGAGAGAGAGAGAGAGGAGAATCCGGAGTTCAGGCAAAAGAGAAGGGATCGACGACTTTGGCATCGAGCATCCACCCTCTTCAGTAACCCTCGAAGCTGCTACCTGTCTTCCACGGCACTTCTTCAACATCGTGTGGTCCAAAGGCTAAAGTGATCAACTGCAGATCAGACACCTATAGCAATATTCACCCAGATTAAATAAATTATACTTAGACATCCTCGTGTAGGATCAAATTTGTACAATCTTGTTTGTAAACATAAAAGAAGGGCGGGTCTTCGTACAAGACCTCATTTTTCGCATTTCATCAAGTCTTTTTTTATTTATATTACATACCCAAAACAAGATGGCGACTCTGCTGGGGACATCTTTCTCTTTTGATGAGGAAGCTATTGCTCAACACGATACGGTATCCGTGGGATCCATGAAGAAGACACTGGTCGTCCAGTTCGACCAATCTGCCTACGAGGATATGCTCCGGACAAAGGGAAGCTCTCACTCTCTCTCTCACCAAAACAACAGGAAGCTGCGTAAGGTCTGGATGCCCAAGACATCCTCTACCATTCCTATGGACTCTCCGATCTCTCCGACCAATGAGGTTGTAGCATTGCTCCCTTCGCGCCCTGCACGTAAAATTCAGTCGCCTGTCTCTGACAGAACCGACAAAACTTCTGGCAATGCCTCAGCGCTAACCCAGAAGCATACTCCGCGCTCTGCGCGTGAAATTCAGTCTCCCGTCCCTGGCAAAATAGACAAAACTTCGGGCAATGCCTCAGCACTAACCCAGAAGTATACTCCGTGCTCTGCACGTGAAATTCAGTCTCTCGTCCCTGGCGGAATAGACAAAACTTCTGGCAATGCCTCAGCGCCAACCCAGAAGTATACTCCGCGCTCTGCGCGTGAAATTCAGTCTTCCGTCCCTGGCGGAATAGATAAAACTTCTGGCAATGCCTCAGCGCCAACCCAGAAGTATACTCCGTGCTCTGCGCATGAAATTCAGTCTCCCGTCCCTGGCAGAATAGACAAAGCTTCTGATAAAGCCTCAGCGCTAAATCAGAAGTACAAGACACGCTCCGCGCGTAAAATAACATCTGACCGCTACGGAGAACCAGATGATCCCTGTGATCTCCGCAAGGGAAAGTGAGCGATGGACTACTCAACTTCTCGGCATTTACGCTAGCAAGGAAATAATCTGCACGCCCTCCGAATTATGCGAGACGTTGATGGCCGATTGAGGACATCCTCAGCTTTACGCCAACCAGGGCGAAGCTCCAAATTACGCCAGGCAAAGTTCCTAGGCGCAAAGAAGGCTCCAGTTACGGAAAGATACCCTCCTCGGGCATTATCCGCCACCCAGATGGCCAACCTGTTGTATACGGGTGGCACAGGGAAGACTACGGTCCCCATCATCTGCATGCCCACAAATGGGAACAGAAGGAACAAGCCATCATCTTCTTCTTCTGTAACTCCTCCTGACCTGCGCAAATATCTAATCTGGACATGCAAGAAGAGGGGATCTTCCAGCATGGCTATCATACCTCCTAGTGAGCACTGCTGTAATAGTCACAGGATTGTAATTAATTATTGTTGTTCTAAAGCAAAATGGCCGATTTTTGACCGACTGAGCTACTCTCCATCTTTCCTAGAAGAAGAGCCCGCGCATGCATCTGTGAACATAGCTTCACATATACCTGGAGGAAGCTCGGACTCAAGACGTCCGTCCTCTAGAACTCCGAGCTGAAGAAGATTCAACATGCTCCTTAGGGACGCCGAAGCTGGGGTGTTCCAGAACACTCGTTCAAGGTCACGACAACTGACTTTATGCTCTTCTGATTCCGATGCTGGGGGTCGCCAGTCTCCCGAATCAGATACTAAGAGTATAGAGTCAACTTCTGCAGTGACCTATACTCATCCTTCAATGACGCCCAGGGAGATAGGAGTTTATGCTATTGGAGATGAACACGAGGAAGCCTCGCCATCAGGGAACGCTGAGCAACGCATTACTACACTAGAGACATCTCGAAAGCAAATGCAATCCATGATGGAGAATATGCACCAAATGATGCTAACTCAACAGGCGGCTACTATGGCTCAAACGTCGGTCCCACCTACTCAGATACGTGTGGGGGTGGACCTGCCACCATCCAACACGATCCAAGAGACTGCTCTAGATCAAGATTCAGTTGGTCCTTCACTTCCTCGCCTGGAGAATATACTACCTCCTGCAGGAGTCACGATCCAACCAACTCCGCACCATTCTGTAGTCTCGCTACCAGCTGAAAATCTGATGCAAGCAGTACGGGAGTTGAAAGCCCAATTCGATGCCTTGAAGCACAAAGATCAGCTCAAGAAATTGGGAATCAACCAGCCATACCCAGCTATCTGGGAAGAGGTCCCTTTTCCTCCGAGGTACAAACCTTAGACTATGGCCCTGTTCGAGGGAAAAACATCACCCAGTCAGTACATGAACTATTTCAGTATGATGACGGTGTTGCTACAAGGGAATGACGCCCTTCTCACCCGGGTGTTCAAGGGCTGTCTCTCAGGAGTTGCTTACCAGTAGTACCGCAGCCTGGCAGACAACTGTATTACTTCCTTTGAAGACTTCAAGGCTTTATTCTTCATACGATTCTACGAGGGAGGAATGGACATGTCTATGTCCTCTCTCATCGAAGTCAAGCAGAGGAAGAAGGAGGACGTTCGCACCTTCGTCGAACATTTTTGTCAGGCCACCTTACAGATGCCTCCAGGAGTTCCAGACTCAGCGTTGGTGGACATTTGCAGGAAGAACCTTCTTTTTGTGATCTCGGTGTTCACAGGACCATATCAGTTCCATGATTGGCCCTCGTTCATCATCTCAGCAGTAGCCGCCGAGGACAACAGTCGTAAGGCGTGTGACAACGGCATCATGATCTCTACCTCTGACAGAGGCAAGAGGTCATCCCCCAACGGCGACCATCCTCGCAGTTCCAAAGGGAAAGAAGCTCTGGCGATCAATACGTCCAGACAGAAGACTTCGGCAACCACGCAGATAAAATCGGGGACTTCCAGGCCCGTAGAGGTATACTCTTTCGACGACGACGATATTTCGAGTATATTTGAGTGTCTCGTCAAAAGTGGCAAAATCACCCTCCCTGAGGAGAGGCGGCCTAGTGAGGCCGGCAACGCCAACAACCCCAAGTACTGTATCTTCCACAGATACGTACACCACCCAACAAAGGCATGTTACATACTGAAAAGGAAGATCCAAGAGCTGATCGATGCTAAAGCCATCACTCTACGCAATAGCGAGAAGACGGTCACGGCCAACATGATCTCTCTGCAATTTGGCAATCTGCCTTCCCAAGAAGTACCGGACGGTGTTACACCTATTCCCCGGACAACGATGAACATTGTTAATCTTCCTCCGGCTAGGGGTCAAAATTACGACCTGTTACCCCTAACTATCCAGAGAGGCGAGATTATGTGGGTTCACCCAGACTTGGTGTCGGAGCTCGAAGAAGAGACTAACGCTACTAAAGCTAAGTCCAGGAAGAACTCCAAATACAAGCCATGCCATATGGTTACAACTTCTTCGACCTCAAACGAAGACGAGGTCTTGGCCGCAGCAACCCGTTCAGGGAAGGCTTACCTCAAGGACTACGGAGCAAGTCAGGAAGATGCACCTGCAGACGCTTCAGCTGCCAAGCCTTCGGAACCAGAGCCCGCCGTACCAGAGGCCGGTCCTTCGAGACCAACTTCGGCAGACAAGGGGAAGCAAAAATAAGTATGCTTCGATAAACCTGTAAAAAACATTCAAAACAAAGGTTTAGAGAAGCCGTATAACTTCGACATCTTGGCCCAACTTGCTAATACACCAGCCAGGTTGTCCATCTTCGAGCTACTCAGGCTCTCCCAAGACACTCGTCTAGCCCTGAGTGAAGCATTGATGCAGGCGGATATATACTTGACCCAACTTAAGTCCCCCGATGAAGAACCTGCAGCGTGTCCCCGATGCCACAGTATGATGAAGGTGGTCCCAAACATCACTTTCACTCAAGAGGACATGCTGTGCATGACAGACCTCTCTACCACACCGGGTACGTCGGTTCCATGGAGGTCGACTGGATTCACATAGATCCGGGATTCTCAATCAGCATCATTCTGCATAGTTTGCTCAGACCACTGAGGATTCCTACCAGCGAACTGGCTTACACCACCACTACTATCGTGGGTTTCAACGCCGGAAGAAGTAAGCCGTTGGGAAAAATTTACCTGAGGATCCAGATTGGCAACCTCAGATCGGTGGCTACATGCTACGTCATCGATTCAGAGGTGTCCTACAACATCCTGCTAGGAAGACCGTGGATCCACGACCACAACATCGTTCCTTCGACTCTACATCAATGCTTCAAATATGTAGACGCCCAAGGGACAGTACAAACGGAGGTTGCTGACCTAATCCTGTTTAAAGGAGTAGAATCCTACTACTCCGACGCCGTGTTATACTCTCAAGACTACACGGAAGAGGTGTCAGCCCAAGCAGAGAAGGAATCCTACAGGGAGCCTGAAGAACCTTCTGCCAAGCAACCTCTGTCAATCAAGGTGAAAGGACGGACTACCCGTCCAAAAGCCACAGAGCCTATGGCTATCCACCTGAACAAGACCAGGTCAGGGAAAGGGGGTGATCCTCTAGTGGTCACTCTAAACCAGAAGCCTCCGCCCTTAATCATCAACCTTCGGCACAACAAGCAGCCGAGTGATGTAAATGCAACCAGAAGTGCGGTTTCTGATAATAATAAAGGACCTCTTTTCCAGTATATCGACGCTCGGATTCCAAATCAAGAATCCTCTCCCCATGATGATATAGAGCCTATAGCACGAAAATTCTTAGCAGCTATAGATTCCTATCATCCGTACATATGGGAAGTGAAATCATCATCCAATGTCACCACGACGTATGGACCACATGAGGATTCTATCTTCATTGTTCTACCTGCCCGCAACGGTCAGCGTTCAATAGTCTTCTACCGCATGCGCAACGAACAGACTATACAAGAGGATTCCTTTGATGACGACTCTGGTGAAATACAAGTTCACATGTCAGTCCGCAAGCCTTAAAAATCATGCAAAATATGGGTTACAACTTAAGGATGGAACCAGGTCTCAACTACGGGAAAGGCAGACGAACATCGCTGCTCGGCAATCCCCACTATCAACAAACCCGTTCCGGGTTAGGGTACGCCACCTCCCTTACGACTTCCATGTCCAACGAAGATATCTTTTCCTTTTTTCAAGACGGCTCATCGCCCTCCCGCTCATCTCATGCTCTCGAGCAAACATTATCAGCGAATATGGTAGCGACGGATTTCTTCGAATTAGACGAACAAGAATCCGAACCATTCGAGAATGACGCTTGGGCTCAGCAGATGGATACACAATGGGAGTTCCGCTTCGAGCAGAGAGAACCTCCCACTAAAGATAAAGTTATCCAGATTAACGTAGGGGATGAACTTTCACCAAAGCCGATATTTATCAGTAACGACCTTTCCGAAGAAGAAAGGAAAGAAATTACCCAGCTGGTAAAAGAATATATCGACGTCTTTGAGTGGAATTATGAGGATATGCCAGGTCTTGAGCCAAAGGTAGCTACTCATAAACTCAACATACTGCCCAATTCAAAGCCTGTGAAGCAGCACCAACGCCAGTTTTGCCCGGACATGATGGACGCTATTGAAGCGGAAGTCAAGAAGTTAATAGCCTGCGGCTTCATCCGTGAGGAACAACATCCCGACTGGGTCGCCAATGTTGTCCCGGCCATGAAGAAGAATGGAAAAGTATGGATCTGCATCGATTACCAAGATCTAAACGCAGCCTGCCCCAAGGATGAGTTCCCTCTTCCCATCACAGACGTCATGATCGATAATACATGCAGTTTTGAACGTATGTCTTTCATGGACGGATTCTCGAGATACAATCAGATCAAGATACATCCTGAAGACGAGAAGCATACAGCCTTTCGGTCACTACTAGGGGTATATTGCTATAAGGTCATGCCCTTCGGATTAAATAACGCCGGGGCCACGTACCAACGAGCCATGAGTGACATCTTCCATAAGCATTTACGCAAGACAGTGGAGTGTTACGTGGACAATGTAGCTGTCAAAAGCTGCCTCCAGGATAATCACACTCGAGACTTGAAGACAGTATTTGAATTGATGCGCCAACATCAACTCAAAATGAACCCTACCAAGTCCTTTCTGGGGGTATCTAGCAGCAAATTTCTAGGATTTGTCATCACCGCCAAAGGCATTCAAGTGGACCCTGATAAAGTCAAGGCCATCTTAGAAATGCGACCACCCCTCAATCTGAGAAAACTCAGGGAATTTCAAGGTCGTCTGGCTTATATCCGAAGATTCATATCCAACCTCTACGGGAGATGCCAGCCCTTTTCTCGTCTCATGAAGAAAGGTGTATCCTTCGTATGGGACAAAGCCTGTCAGCAAGCGTTCGGAGATATCAAGTGCTACCTCACTAGCCCGCCAGTTCTGGTACCTCCCGTCATAGGAAAACCGTTCGTGCTATACGTTCGAGCAATGGATCATTCTCTGGGAGCTCTTCTCGCACAAAAGAACGATATGGGCCACGAGCAGGCTATCTACTACCTCAGCAGGATGATGGTCGGAGCCGAATACCGGTACAACCCTGTGGGAAAAGAATACCTGGCTCTGATGTTCACTATTCAGAAAATGCGACACTATGTCACGGGCCAAACCATTCATATCATCTCCAGGATCAATCCTCTTCGGGTACTGATGAGCAAGCCAAGTGTTCTTAATTCCCGACTTGCGACTTGAGCAATGTTATTAACGCCATATGACATGGTGTACGTCCCTCAGAAGTCCGTCAAAGGCCAAGCATTGGCCGACTTTCTAGCTGCTCATCGCATCCCGGAGGCCTCCAAACTATATGAGGACATTCTCGACAAAGTTGCAGAGTGTAATTCCGTAACAGAAGGCGATGCATGGCAACTGTTCTTCGATGGCGCCTCCAGAACCGGTCCCAGGGAAAACATGGTTTTAGGAGTAGGGATCGTCCTAGTCACTCCTGATAAACTCGTTATCTACCGAGCATATTCTCTTAGCGAGCCCTGTTCTAACAATGTGGCGGAATATAACGCTCTACTAATCGGGCTCCAAGTCGCTAAAGAGCTGGGGGTCGATTCTCTGGAAGCCTTCGGTGATTCTCTGCTGATCGTCAATCAAGTCAGAGGAATATATGAAGTCCGGAATCCCGACCTCATCCCCTATCACCGAGCAACGGTCGAGATAGCCATGACATTCAAAGGATTCTTCCTTGAGCATGTACCTCGGTCTCGAAATCTGCAAGCTGATGCCCTAGCCAGTCTAGCTGCAGATTTAGCCACCCATGTAAGAAGGCAGAATTCGGTAATCCTTCTTAACATAGACTTATTCTGTGTGAAAAACAACTTTCACATAGAACATAGCTACACGGTGAACGCAGATCCACCCAGGAGAGACTGGAAAAGCCCCTTTATAGATTTCGTAGATTTCGTAGCATACAAAATCTTGCCAAAAGATCCTAAAGAAGCAATATATGTCAAAAGACGATCATTACGCTTCTATTTCGACGCATCGTCACAATGCCTATGTTGTCGGTCTTATGACGAGCTATTATTACGATGTCTCTCTGGTGATGAAGCACAGCGGATTATCCGTGAAGCTCACGATGGCGTGTGCAGCGCGCATCAACCCGGTCCTAAGCTACAGGATCGTATCAGGAGAATGGGCTATTACTGGCCCACTATGATTGCAGACGCAATCCAGTATGCCAGACGATGTAGGGCCTGTCAGGTCCATGTAGACTTCATACATCAACCATCCGAACATCTACATCCCACGGTTGTATCCTGGCCTTTCGAAGCATGGGGTATGGATATCATTGGCCCTATTCACCCGTCTTCTTCCAGAGGTCACCGGTTCATACTGGCCATCACGGATTACTTCTCCAAATGGGCAGAGGCGATCCTTCTTGCTGAGGTAAAGACATCTAACATGACCAGCTTCGTCGAGCGTCACGTTATTTACCGCTTCGGGGTTCCCCGAAGGATAATCCATAACAATGGGCCTCAGTTCATCAGCCATGCGTTTCACCGATTCTGCGATAAAAATCGAATACAAAATGTGGCCTCCACGGCATATTATCCAGCTGCTAATGGGTTGGCGGAAGCCTTCAACAAAACCATTATCAAACTCTTGAAGAAGTTCGTCTCTTCGAACAAAAAAGATTAGAATAAGAAGTTGGGAGAATGTCTCTGGGCATACCGCACAATGGTACGAGCACCGACAGGTTGTACGCCATTCTCATTGGTCTACGGGAGTGAAGCAGTTCTCTCCATCAAGATTCAAATTCCGTCACTCACGATAGCCGTGGCCAACGAGTTAACTCAAGAAAAGAATGACCTTTTAAGGCTTCAAGAGCTAGAAGGATTAGACGAGAAACGCCTCCAAGCTCAGTAACACATAGCACTCTACCAAGCACGCATTTCCAGAACTTTTAATCAAAAAGTAAAGGAAAGAGTGTTCAAAGCCGGTGAGCTGGACTTGGCTGTAAGAAGGCCGATGATTCTTACTCACAGGAGTAAAGGCAAATTCCAGCCCAAGTGGGAAGGCCCTTACGTGATCGAGGCAACGTTCTCAAACGGCGCTTACAGGTTAGCCCAGCCTAATGGAGACCTGCTAATGGCCCCTATCAATGGCAAATTCCTGAAGAGGTACTATGCTTAAACCTCCTCTGCTCAAGTGGAATAGGGTGATCTCATTCTGACAAAACCACTTCCAAAACGAAACTAGTTGGATCATATTCTGTCATGTCCATAAGACCTCTGAATAGATATGCTCTGCTAAAGCTTACCGAAAGTATATCACGTCCATACTACCTCTGATATCACTTTCACCCAAACCTGTTATTTACATTCCGAAATGATGGGTCCACAAAGTCATATGAAAAGCCTCTTTATTATTTTCAGAAAAGAGCAAGAGTACATTTGAAAAACAAAAGCAAAAGTACATCAGGAAGGGGGAGATGTCAGGTCACGAAGCTGCTGCGCCAGTACGGCCATCCTCTCAGCCCCGAAATCCAAGACATCAGCGCAGACCCGCTCCAACCGTGCCTCGTCATTTATCAGCAGGGACAGTTCGGCTCTAGCCCGAAGGAGACCGGTACGGGCGACTCCTACGCTCGCCAAGTTCTATTGTGCTGCGACCAGTCGGCCATTCACCATATCTAGACCTTTCGACGACTGAGAAGCCCACTCCTTTTCCTGAGTGAGCTTTGTCTCCAGTTTGTGGACCCTCGCTACATTGCCGTCATGCTCGGCTTGGCACTTCGTTTGAAGGGCAAGAGTCTCCTCCAAGACGACTTTTCCTTTATCCATCTCCTGCTGGTTAGTCTCGATGAATTTATTCAGACCTTCCCTCTTTTCAACAAGATGCGCAGTCAAGGAGTCATATCTGGCCTGGACCAGAGCTTCAATATTGCCTCGAGCTAGCAGCAGGTATTCGTTAACGGGTTGCTCCAAACCATTAACCATCGCCTCCAGCGCATCAGCTACCCCGGGGTCACCGAATTCCCGGATCGCCTTTATAGAGAACCGAGAGGACCTCTTCAGCTGCACAAAGTCCTGCTTCTTTGCCAACACCATTGATATTAGCATTCTAAAAGTGGTATAGAAGATCCCGGTGTACTGCTCGGTCAGCGCAACTAGATCCGCATGAACGCGGGGAGTGTCCGCAATCTTGGCGACTTCCCCCCCGGAGTAACCACAGATGATGTCGCCTCGGCCGTCACTCCAACTGGAGGTGCGACGAAAGAAGAATCGCCAACACTGGACGAAGTGACCGGCATGCTCAAAAGAGGTACTATCGCAATGACAGGCTCGTCCTCCTCTTGAGACATCGGAACCTCGTCGACAGGCAAGCCAGCACCCGAAGAGGTCTCCTCTTCAAAATCAGGTAGCTCCGTGTCACCACTAGGACCTGACACAGAGCCAACGGGCGCGTCTACATCACCCTCTCCGAAGAGGTCTTCCCCTGAAAAGAAGACAAAAGGAAGTTAATATCAACGCAATATTAATTTTCCCAAAGAAAAGGCATAAAAGATGACATTTACCCCTAGCCGACGGCATATACGTCGCAACTGCAGCCTATACAGCTAAATTATTTCTTAAAAATGCTAGGCGAGCTGTTATACCTGGAGAAAGGGGTCTGCGAACTGACACTGGCAAGTAGTCCTCCAGGTCCTCCTCAAAATCCAACCGAGGCTCATCGGCTCGAATCGTGCTAGGTGCGCTCGCATGCACGGCAGAAATCCCTTCCGACGCCGATCCGGCTAGAGGTATACGGAACTTTATTATACTCAGCCCCGAAGGCGACTTCGTTCCACTACCTGAAGCAGTAGCAGCGACGGCGGCATCCAGCTGAGATTCTCCGGCACCACCAGCCGGAACTGTGGAAGATCCCTCTCTAAAAGGCGAGGAATCTCTAATCAAAGAATCGTCCCCAACACGAGGAGATGCAAGCTCACCTCCAGGAGCATCAACACCAGGAATTCGGAGAGGACGATTTACAGTCTTCTTCTTCCTCTTACGAGGGGAAGTCTCCTTGGAAGCAGGAGGCCTTCGCTTCCCAAGAACTACCAAAGCCCCTGCAGGCGGAGGTACTTTACCCCTAGGGACCGACACCAGAGGCTCATTCGGAGTAACAGACTCACCCTCATCGGAAGAAACCGAGGGGACTTCAACTCTTCCCCCAGGCTTGGAAGAGGGCACCCTAAAGCTTCCATGCATATCAAAATCACGATGGAAGGTGTTTGTTGCCACATAGAACTGGGCATACGAATACAGGATGAGCAACTCCGTGGATAGTGTAACGACGGGCACGATAAAAATTGCCCCAGTACAGCCCATGATAAAATATCGCCATCCCCTCGCTCCATCAATGAGTCCACCTCTGGACCTGAAGCTGGTGACGGCATTGCCCACATGCAACTGATCATACCCAAACTGTCGGGCGAACCGACTGGGCAAGTAGGGCTCCAAGAAGCAATGATCTTCACTTTTGTACAGTAGATGGGATGGTCTAATACAGACCAACCAATTAAAAGCTTCGGGAGAAAGAATGGTCTTCTCTCTACCCGAATCCTTGAGCCTAATCCCCGATTGATTGCGATGTACAGGAGGGGTGGTGCAGAAAAGCTTCCAACTATGACTGAAGCCTAGCGCCCGCCGACAGTCTATAACTGTGTTCACGTTCCAGGAACACTTTCGGTAGTTCAACAAAAAACTACTGTAACACCCCGTTTCGCTCAAGCGGACTGCCGTCTCAAACGGCAAATGTGCAGCTGTCCCGACCCGCTTTGCCTCGAACAAGAAGCAAAGGATATCCAGACTTGTCCCTACAGGAATTCGGCTTGGACTTTCAGAGGCTCGCTTGACGTATCGCTCTACCGAGGCGAATCATCGCTAAGGTGGGTGGCTACGGTGAACTTGTCTTTGCTTAGCCAGCACACATAAAATCTAAAATATTTATGCTAGTCGCTAGGTGATTCACCCCCTGCATGCTAATAAATTCAACGCACCTAGCTAAGGGAATAATCCCAAACTTGTATTGCTTGCTAGAACATGAAAATGAAATACTGCTTATAATCAGACCTCCGTATGCTAAGTCCCTTAACGGTTTCAACTCTCGGCTTACCTTCGGGTCCGAGCAACGTGCCTGCTTATGTTCCTTAGAAACGCATGCTTGTCTGCTTGAATTTTACCGTATTTTTATCCAAACCCCGGAAGACTACTACGTAGTCGTTCCGTGCCTGAATGTTCCTGTAAGTATCCGGGACCGTTAGGTCACCCAAGGCATCCCTGAACCAGGGGAATGCATCAAGACAAGTTGATCACTGTACAGAATCATGATTCAAGCATCTCCTGTAATAGTGCACTACTGTACTACTGTTCTACTGTACCACTGTACTCCTGTTCTATAGTACTCGAGTATCACGTAAAATTGGAAAAGACCCTGACCTGCAAGTCGCGGACAACTCAGAAATGAGGCATAGTTCCACGGACGGTCTCCGGGGCACTGGGGCCGCTCCGATCCGGATGGAACTCCACTGTTTCAGCCAACTGTACTGGACGAGATAGTATGCAGCGCCTACCATTCTTTTGCTGCATACCATCCACTCCATGGCTGAACTTACTGTATAGTCTACTGTACTAAACGAGATAGCTTGCAGCACCCACTGTACTTTAGTTGCAAACTATTCTCGTTTAAGACTAGTGTCCTTTATGGCTATGCCAGCGACTCATGTTCATATAGATAAGTCATCCTCGCTTAGCGGCTATCCGCGTGCGAGTCACTGCATCGCATCAATGAACAACTGAACTCCTGAACGATCATGTAAAATGACCCTCGTATTGCATGTGCTTTGCCTCCTGAATGTTTATACATGCCTCTGCTCGAATTAACAAGTTGCCTCAATGTTTGCCTTGGACAGGGAAGGAGATGGTAAGTTGGTAAGTCTCGCCGTATTTTCTCTCATGTTACACGGTGCACTGCCCGACACGTTAGGCTATTCAAATCTGCATGAAACTGATCCTAAGGCAACTAGAAAGACAACTTAATAGTTGTGCACGAAACCTGTATTACGTGTTTGGATTTGTCGAGCGGGCGAGTAGCTTCCCCACCAGTGCATTCAATGTACTGATAATCCACCAGTTTGTATGCAGGGTGCAGGAGAACCTCGTTCGGTGTGGACGCCTCCTTCGTACGTGCTAAGGCGTGGAGATCACTCCGAAGCAACGGTGCGTCCGGGACTGAAGCACATATACAAGACATAATATTGGAGCGCCGCCTGAACCATCGCCAGTACAATCATTCCACAGTTGTAGCCACTTGGCACGCTTTTACTGTTTCAGAGAGAGAGGCTTGAGCAACTTGTAATCTCGGCTATACGCCGCCTGTAACACATGTTTATATCAATAAAGAGTTGCTTACTTCAAACTTGTGTTTCAATGCTTCCGCTATATTTGTTAACTCAGTGAACCTGTTACCAAATCGCTATGCGTTCATGACTCCGCTGCACTCGGACAATCTGTGCGACTCTGTGGCTTAGAACTCTTGCCGCCAGCCAATGAACCATGGCCTTGCATGGGCGTGGATCACGCTCGTGCGGCATCACGCCCGGATGGGTTAAGCGATCGTTCCGCGGGAGCGCTGGCGAGGGTGATTCCCGCCTAGCGGGAACGGCCGATTGCCTGCGGGAGATCGGGGCGTGACATGTTGGTATCAGAGCCTGGCTTCTATGCCTTTGGAAATTCAATTTGATATCTCTGTTTTGAAAGCTCATTCGTGGGTTATGTGCACGCTCTCTCTCAATACCTCGATGGGATGTTCCAACAATAAGTCTAAATACTTTCAAAATGTATTTTGAATGTTATGCTTGCTTGTCCGGTTGTATGCTGCGAGTGGCCTTTGTGCCAACCTGTGCGAACCCTTGAGAGTATCGCTAGTAGCTTGTCCGATTTTTACTAACTCTAAGTTTGGTTGAATGCATCTATTCGAGGGATGCCTTAAACTAGTGCACCATCCAAGACTTAAGAAAAGGTAAAACTCGAGTGCTTAGACTTCGCTATCACTAAGCTGGTTGACGTGTTCACGCTAGAAGGGCCCTTCGAAAGTGCGCACGATCCAGTTTAAGCGATATGCTGATTTCGAAGCTTGTGCAAGTGAATATCAAATGAACAAGTGCAACGACTTGTCTAGGATTGCCTTAACCCTAGATTACTGCTTGTCCTCAGTAAGTCTCGAGGACGAGACTTTTTCTGAGTTGGGTAGGATATAACATCCCGTTTCGCTCAAGCGAACTTCCGTCTCAAACGACAAATGTGCAGCTGTCCCGACCCGCTTTGCCTCGAACAAGAAGCAAAGGATATCCAGACTTGTCCCTACAGGAATCCGGCTTGGACTTTCAGAGGCTCGCTTGACGTATCGCTCTACCATGGCGAATCATCGCTAAGGTGGGTGGCTACGGTAAACCTGTCTTTGCTTAGCCAGCACACATAAAATCTGGAATATTTGTGCTAGTCGCTAGGTGATTCACCCCCTGCATGCTAATAAATCCAACGCACCTAGCTAAGGGAATAATCCCAAACTTGTATTGCTTGCTAGAACATGAAAATAAAATACTGCTTATAATCAGACCCCCGCATGCTAAGTCCCTTAACGGTTTTAACTCTCGGCTTACCTTCGGGTCCGAGCAACGTGCCTGCTTATGTTCCTTAGAAACGCATGCTTGTCTGCTTGAATGTTACCGTATTTTCATCCAAACCCCGGAAGACTACTACGTAGTCGTTCCGTGCCTGAATGTTCCTGCAAGTATCCAGGATCGTTAGGTCACCCAAGGCATCCCCGAACCAGGGGAATGCATCAAGACAAGTTGATCACTGTACAGAATCATGATTCAAGCATCTCCTGTAATCGTGCACTACTGTACTACTGTTCTACTATTCTACTGTACCACTGTACTCCTGTTCTACAGTACTCGAGTATCACGTGAAATTGGAAAAGACCCTGACCTGCATGTATAGAAGCATGAAAAATATGCTTGGAAGATCTACGCAGCATCTTAATGCAGAGCAGCGTAAACACAGGCCTTCAGAGCCATCCAGCGTAAAACAGGGTTCTTCATCGCCTCCATGGCATAAAACCCAGCTGCTCTCAAAGCAGCATTAAAGCGTACGAGGAACGCTTCGTCTTCCCGAAAAAGAAACTGTCCAGTCGTACAGTAAAAACTGACTCCTGACAGAAAGTGCTGCATGGCTACCCAGACGACGGCTGAAAACGATCGCAGACCACTCGGGACACGCCCCACAGTAATGATGGCGGATCTTGGCATTTAATGCAGAGGATTTGGTTAAAATATCACCAAACCGGCGCTTACTAAAATCCTCCAGCGTAAACCGCTCTTTCGCGTACAAAGGGAACACGCTGCCTTATTTTATACAGGCAAACATGGGCTGTTTTACACTTCGCGGAAGACAAACCGCCTGCCACGTCAAAAGCTGCGCTTCGTATAGGGCTCGAGGCACGTCTCTGTGCCAAAGCACACAGAGCGGTGACAGTTTTCCCTCAAGGCACGTCCCTCCGTCAAAACGCACAAAGCGGTGACAGTTTCCCCTCAAGGCACGTCTCCGCATTTAATGCACAGGATGATGGCAAATCTCTGTCAAAGATTTGATTATATCTCCAAAAGCCGTAATTTCGGCTAAAGACGTCCACATCAGCATTCTGGCACGATATGCAGCGGCTTCTACGCCCATTCAGGGCCTGTGCTCACTCGGCTTCCACGCCTACTCAGTCTCTGCGACCACTCAGTCTCTACAACTACTCGACTTTCATGCCTACTCAGTCTCTACGACCACTCAGTCTCTACGACTACTCGGCTTCCACGCCTACTCGGCTTCTATGCCTGCTCGGCTTCTATGCCTGTTCGGCTTTTATGCCTACTTGGCTTCTATGCCATGGTGACGGACATTTGGCTTCTATGCCAACCTCTTCTACACAATGGATACCTACCCATGTGGCTTTTACGTCGTAATCTTAGTAGCAACCGTACGTGTTGTGTCCCTTTAGTTGGACCCACGTCACCCGCTCAGTCAAAAGATCATCTATACGTAGGCATTGGTTACTTTAACCGTTGTGTAAAAGGGTGCTGTACTTTCCACTCCTCGGTTGCTACACCAACGGAATGGTCGCTGTCACCAAAGACTCTATAAATAGAGGCCCCTGTCAATGGGGAACAAGGTCAAAAAATTTGGTCAAGAATACCAACATTAGATCAAAGGTCGAAACTTTAAAAGAAGAATCGAACAAGGTCATCGAACCGAAGATCAAGAGGGAGAGATAGAGAGAGAGAGAAGAATACAGAGCTCAGGCAAGGAATAGGGAGCGACGACCTTCAGCATCGCGCATCCACCCTCCTTTGCAACCTCCGAAGCTGCATCCTATCTTCCACGGCACTTCTTCAACATCGTGTAGTCCAAGGGCTAAAGTGATCGACCGCAGATTAGACACCTATAGCAATTTTTACCCAGATTAAATAAATTGTACTTCCACATCCTCGCATAGGATCAAATTGTACAAGTTTGTTTGTGAACCAAAGGGCACGGGTCTCGTATAAACCCCGCCATTGAAATACACTTTCATCTCTTTCGTTTAAAACTACCACAAACAAGATGGCGACTCTGCTGGGGACATCTTTCTCTTCTGACGAGGAAGTAATTGCTCAACACGATGCGGTATCTGTAGAAACCGTGAAGAAGATGCTGGTCGTTCATTTCGACCAGTCTGCCTACGAAGACATGCTTCGGACTGGGGATAGCTCTTACTCTCTCTCCGTCCAAGACAACAGGAAGCTACGCAAAGTCTGGATGCCCAAGACATCCTCCCCTGTTCCTGTGGACTCTCCGATCTCTCCGACCAATGAGGTGGTAGCATCGCTCCCTCCGTGCCCCGCACGTAAAATTCAGTCTCCCGCTACGCGAGGTACAGACAAAACTTCTGGTAAAGCCTCAGCGCTAACCCAAGAGTATCTACTGTGCTACACGCGCAGAAATCAGTCTCCCGCTACGCGCGATACAGACAAAACTTCGGGCAAAGCCTCAGCGCTGACCCAGAAGTATCCCCTGCGCTCTACGCTTAAGAAATAGTCTCCCGCTACGTGCGGTATAGACAAAACTTCCGACGGTGCCTCAACGCCAAATCGGAAGAACAGATCACGCACCACGCGCAAAGCAACATCCGGCCTCTACGGTAAACCAAATGAGCGCTGTGATCTCCGCTAGTGGAAGCAAGCAGGCGAGTACTCAACTCCTTGACCGTTACGCCAGCGAAGAAGAAATCTGCCTACCCTCCGGATTACGCGGAAAGACGACGGTCGACTGAATGCCTCTTCAGCTTTACGCCAGTCTGAGCGAATCTCCAAATCACGCCAGGGGAAGTCCCACGGCGCAAAACAAGCTCAAGTTGCTACTCCTGACCTACGCGAATGCCTAATCCAGAAGCGTAAGGAGAGAGGACCTTTCAACATGTCTATTACGCCCCCTAGGGAACAATGTTGTAATAGTCATAAGTTTGTGATTGACTGCTACTGTTCTAAAGCAAAACGATCGGTCTTCGACCGATTAAACTACTCTCAATCTTTCCCGGAGTAAGAGCACGCGTATGCGTCCGTGAACATAGCTTCACGCATACCTAGAAGAGGGTCGAGCTCAAGACGTCTTCCCTCTGAGCCTCCGAGCCAAAGAAGATTCGAAGACCTCCTCAGGAACGCTGAAGCTGGGGTATTCCAAAACACCCGTGCCAGGTCACAGCAACCAGCTCCGTACCTTATCTGATTCCGACGCTGGGGGTCGCCAATCTCCCAGATCAGACACCGAGAGTATAGAGTCGACTTCTGCAGCGACCTATACTTACCCTTCGACGACGCCCAGAGAAATTGGAGCTTACGCCATCGAAGACGAACGCGAGGAAGCGTCACCGTCAGGAGACGCAGAACAACGCATCACCGTCCTGGAGACCTCTCTGAAACAAATGCAGTCCGTAATGGAGAATATGCACAAGATGATGCTAACTCAGCACGCAACTGCCATGGCTCAAGCATCGGTCCCGCCAACTCAGATACGTGTGGGGGTGGACTTGCCACCATCCAACCCAAGCCAAGAACCTGCTCTCGATCAAGAGTCAGCAGTTCCTCCGCTTCCAGCGAAAAATCCGATGCAGGCAGTACGGGAGTTGAAAGCCCAGTTCGACGCTTTGAAGTACAAAGATCAGCTCAAGAAACTGGGAATCAATCAGCCCTACCCAGCTATCTGGGAAGAGGTCCCTTTTCCTCCAAAATACAAACCTCAGGCGATGGCTCTGTTCGAAGGAAAAATATCACCAAGCCAATACATGAACTATTTCAGTATGATGATGGTGCTGCTACAAGGGAACGATGCCCTCCTCACTCGGGTGTTCAAAGGATGCCTCTCAGGAGTAGCCTATCAGTGGTACCGTAGCTTGGCGGACAACTGCATTACTTTCTTCGAGGATTTCAAAGCTTTATTCTTCATGCGATTCTACGAGGAAGGAATGGACATGTCTATGTCCTCTCTCATCGAAGTCAAGCAGAAGGAAAAGAAAGACGTTCGCGTCTTCATCGAACGCTTTTGTCAGGCCACCTTACAGATGCCTCCAGGAGTTCCAGACTCAGCATTGGTGGACATTTGCAGGAAGAACCTCCTTCCCGTGGTCTCAGTGTTCACAGGATCATATCAGTTCCATGATTGGCCCTCGTTCATCCTCTCGGCGGTAGCCGCCGAAGACAACAGTCGCAAGGCGTGCGACAATGGCATCATGATCTCCGCCTCTGACAGAGGCAAGAGGTCATCCCCTGGCAGCGACCATCATCGTGGCCCCAAAGGGAAGGAAGCCCTGGCAATCAATACGGCCAGACCAAAGATTGCGGCGACCGCCCAAGCAAAACCGGGGGCTCCTAGGCCCGTCGAAGTCTACTCTTTCGACGACGACGATATCCCAAGTATCTTCGAATGTCTCGTCAAAAGTGGCAAGATCACCCTCCCAGAACTAAGGCGGCCCCAGGAGGCCGGCAATACTGACGACCCAAAATACTGCGTCTTCCACAGATACGTACACCACCCGACAAAGGCGTGCTATGTACTAAAAAAGAAGATCCAGGGATTGATCGATGCTAAGGCCATCACTCTGCACAATACCGAGAAAACGGTCACGGCCAACATGATCTCTCTGCAGTTTGGCAATCTGCCTCCCCAAAAGGTCCCTGATGGTGTTACACCTATCTTCCGGGCAACGATGAGCATCGTTAACCTTCCCCCTGCTAGGGGTCAAGATCATAACCTGGTGCGCCTAACTACCCGACGGGGCGAGATTATGTGGGTTCACCAAGATTTGGTGTCAGATCTCGAGGAAGAGACCAAGGCAACCAGGGCTACCCCCAAGAAGAATCCCAAATACAGATCATGCTACATGGTCACAACTTCTTCTACATCAGACGGAGATAAGGTACTTGTCACAACCCGTTCAGGGAGGGCCTACCTCGACAACGACGGAGCAAATCAGGAAGGGGTGCCGGCTGACGCTCCAGCTACCAAACCGTCAGAGCAAGGTCCCGTCGTACCAAGCATCAGCTCTGCGAAACCTACTCCGACGGAAAAGGCAAAACAGAAAGAAGTAAGCTTCGACAAACCTGTAAAAAACATTCCGAGCAAAGGTTTAGAGAAGCCGTACAAGTTTGACATCCTGGCCCAACTGGCCAATACGCCAGCCAGGTTATCCATCTTCGAGCTACTCAGGCTCTCCCCCGACACTCGTCTGGCCCTGAGTGAAGCACTGATGCAGGCGGAAGTATATTTGACCCAGCTCAAGTACCCCGACGAGGAACCAGTGGCATGTCCTCAATGCCACAGCGTGATGGAGGTGGTCCCAAATATCACTTTCACTCAAGACGACATGCTATTAAAACATAATAGATATGACAGGCCCCTCTATTACACCGGGTACGTCGGTTCCATGGAGGTCGACCGGATTCACATAGATCTGGGATCATCGATCAGCATCATCCCTCACAGTCTGCTCAGGCCACTGAGAATTCCTACCAGCGAGCTGGCTTACACTACCACTACAATCGTGGGTTTCAACGCCGGAAGAAGTAAACCATTAGGGAAGATTCGCTTGAGAGTCCAGATCGGCAACCTTAGGTCAGTGGCCATATGTTACGTCATCGATTCAGAGGTATCCTATAACATTTTGCTAGGAAGACCATGGATTCACGACCACAACATCGTTCCTTCAACCCTACATCAATGCCTTAAATATGTAGATGCACAAGGAACCGTACAAACGGAGGTGGCTGGCCTAAACCTGTTTAAAGGAATAGAATCCTACTATTCCGATGCCGTGTTGTACTCCCATGACCACACGAAAGAAGTGCCAGGAGAGGCAAAAAAGGAATCCCACCGTGAGCCCGAAGAGCCCTCTGCTACACTACCACTGTCAATCAAAGTGAAAGGACGAACCGCTCGTCCAAAAGCCATAAAGCCTATGGCTGTCCACCTGAGAAAGACCAAGTCAGGAGAAGGGGGTGATACTCTAGTAATCACTTTGAACCGGAAGCCTCCACCCATAGTCATCAACCTTCGGCGCAACCAGCAGCCGACTGATGTAAATGCCACCAGGAACGGAGTTCCAGATGATAATAAACATCCTCTTTTCCGGTATATCGGTACTCAGATTCCGAAACATGAACCCACTCCACATGACGAGGTAGAACCAATAGCTCAAAAGTTCTTAGAAGCTATAAACTCCTACCGTCCGTATGTCTGGGAAGTAACGTGGCCATCCAACGTCGTCACAGCATATGGGCCACATGAGGATTCTATCTTCATTGTCCCGCCTACCTGCAGCAGTCAGCATTCAATAATCTTTGGTCGCATGCGGAACCGACCGACTGTCCAGGAAGATCCTTTCGATGACGATACCGAGAAAGTGCAGGTTCACCAATACAGCCCGCAAGCACGGAGGATCATGCAAAACATGGGCTACGACTTGAAGCGGAAGCCAGGCCTCAACTACGAAAGAGGCAGACGGACGCCGCCGCGTGGCGACCCCTGCTATCAACAAACTCGTCTCGGGTTGGGGTATGCCATATCCCTCGCAACTTCCGAGCCAGATGAGGACCCCTTTCCATCCTCCCAGAGCAGCTCGTCGTCCTCCGACTCACCTGATGCTCTCAAACTAACACGATCAGTGAATATGGTGATGACAAACCCCTCAGAAATCGAGGAACAGGATACGGAGCCGTTCGAGAACGACCCCTGGGCTCAGCAAATGGATACACAGTAGGAATTTCGCTTCGAGCAGAGAGAACCTCCCACCAAGGACGAAGTTATCCAAGTCAACGTTGGGGGTGAGCTCTCACCAAAGCCAATATTTGTCAGTAACAATCTTTCCCCAGTTGAAAAGGAAGAGATCATACAGCTGATAAAGGAATATGTCAACGTCTTTGCATAGGGTTATGAGGACATGCCAGGCCTAGACCCGAGGGTAGCTACTCATAAGCTCAATATTTTGACCGATTCGAAGCCAGTGAAACAACACCAATGTCAGTTTCGCCCGGATATGATGGACGCCATCGAGGACGAAGTCAAGAAGTTGATAACCTGCGGTTGCATCCGGGAAGAACAACATCCCGACTGGGTCGCCAACGTTGTCCCAGTCATGAAGAAAAATGGGAAGGTACATATCTGCATCGACTACCGAGATCTGAATGCAGCCTGCCCCAAGGATGAATTCCCCCTTCCCATCACGGACATTATGATCGACAACACCTGCGGCTTCGAGCGTATGTCTTTTATGGACGGGTTCTCGGGATACAATCAGATCAAGATGCATCCGGAAGACGAAAAGCACACTGCCTTCCGAATACCACTGGGGGTATATTGCTATACGGTCATGCCCTTCGGATTAAAGAACGTCGGGGCTACATACCAACGGGCTATGAGTAACATATTTCGTGAGCAGTTACGCAAAACAGTAGAATGTTACGTGGACGACATAGCTGTCAAAAGCTGCCTCAAAGGTGATCACATTCGAGACCTGAGGGCGGTATTCGAGTTAATGCGCCAGCATCAACTCAATATGAACCCTACAAAGTCCTTTCTGGAGGTATCAAGTGGCAAATTCCTGGGATTTGTCATTACCGCCAAAGGCATCGAAGTAGACCCTGACAAAGTCCAGGCGATCATAGCAATACGACCGCCCCGTAATCTGAGGAAACTCAGGGGGTTCCAAGGACGTCTGGCTTATATCCGGCGATTCATATCCAACCTCTCGGGGAGATGTCAGCCCTTCTCTCACCTCATGAAGAAAGGTGTGTCCTTCATATAGGACGAAACCTGTCAGCAAGCGTTTGGGGATATCAAGCGCTACCTAACCAGTCCACCAGTTCTGGTGCCTCCCGTCATGGGAAAACCCTTCTTGCTGTACGTTCGGGCAATGGATCATTCGCTAGGAGCTCTCCTTGCACAGAAGAATGATGCGGGCCATAAACAGGCTATCTACTACCTCAGCAGGATGATGGTCGGGGCCGAACACCGGTACAACCCAGTGGAGAAGGAATGCTTGGCTCTGATGTTCGCTGTCCAAAAGACGCGATACTATGTCACCGGCCAGACTATTCATATCATCTCCAGGATTAACCCTCTCCGGGTGCTGATGAGCAAGCCAAGTGCCTTTAACTCCCGACTCGCGACTTGGGCGATGCTGCTGACGCCATATGACATGGTCTACGTCCCACAGGAGTCTATCAAAGGCCAAGCACTGGCCGACTTCCTAGCAGCTCATCCAATCCCGGAGACCTCCAAACTATACGAAGACATCCCCGATGAAGTTACGGAATGTAATTTCGCAAGAGAAAGTGACGTATGGCGACTATTTTTCGATGGCGCCTCCAGAGTCGGTCCTAAGGGAAACGTCATTTCAGGAGTGGGAGTCGTCCTAGTTACTCCGGATCAGCTCGTCATCTACCGAGCATATTCTCTTAGCGAGCCCTGCTCCAACAATGTGACAGAATACAACGCTCTGCTAATCGGGCTCCAAGTCGCTAAAGAGCTGGGGGTAGAATCCCTGGAAGCTTTCGGTGATTCTCTGCTCATCGTCAACCAAGTCAGGGGGATATACGAAGTCCGGAATCCAGACCTCATCCCCTACCACCGAGCGACAGTCGAGATAGCCATGACGTTCAAAGGGTTCTTCCTAGAGCATGTACCTCGATCTCAGAATCTGGAAGCTGATGCCCTCGCCAGCCTAGCTGCGGACTTAGCTACCCCTATAAGAAGGCAAGATTCGGTAATCCTTCTTAACAGAGATTTATTCTGTGTGAAGAACAGCTGTCACCTAGAACGCAGCTACGCTGTAAACGCCGATCCTCCTATAAGAGATTGGACGAGTCCCTTCATAGATTTCGTGGCATACGGAATCTTGCCAGAGGACCCCAAAGAAGCAGTATCTGTCAAGAGACGATCGTTACGCTTCTACTTCGATGCATCTTCACAATACCTGTATCGCCGGACCTACGACGGACTGCTGTTAAGATGTCTCGCTGGCGCCGAGGCACAACAGATGATCCGTGAAGCTCACGACGGCGTATGCAGAGCGCATCAACCCGGGCCTAAGCTACAAGACCGCATCAGGAGGATGAGCTATTACTGGCCTACTATGATCGCAGATGCGATACGGTATGCAAGGCATTGCAAAGCCTGTCAGGTTCATGCAGACTTCATACATCAACCGTCAGAATATCTACACCCTACGGTCGCATCCTGGCCTTTCGAAGCATGGGGGATGGATATCATCGGTCCTATTTACCCATCCTCTTCCGGGGGTCACCAGTTCATACTGGCCATCACGGACTACTTTTCCAAATGGGCCGAAGCAATCCCTCTCGCTGAGGTAAAGGCGTCCAACGTAATCAGCTTCATCAAGCATCACGTCATCTATCGCTTTGGGATACCCCGGAGGATAATCCACGATAATGGGCCCCAGTTCATCAGCCAAGCGTTTCATCGGTTTTGCGATAATAACCGGATACACAACATTGCCTCTACGGCGTACTATCCAGCTGCTAATGGTTTGGCGGAAGCTTTCAACAAAACCATTATCAAACTCTTAAAGAAATTCGTCTCTTCGAACAAAAGGGATTGGCACGAAAAGCTGGGCGAATGTCTCTGGGCATACCGTACAACAGTACGGACACCGACAGGCTGCACCCCATTCTCGCTGGTTTACGGGAGCGAAGCAGTCCTCCCCGTTGAAGTCCAGATCCCGTCGCTCCGAATAGCCGTGACCAATGAGCTAACTGGAGAAAAGAATGACCTGTTAAGACTCCAAGAGCTAGAAGGATTAGATAAGAAACGCCTCCAAGCTCAACAGCGCATCACGCTCTACCAAGCACGTATTTCCAGGGCTTTCAACCATAAAGTAAAGGAAAGGGTGTTCAAGGTCGGCGAGCTAGTTCTAGCCGTGAGAAGGCCGACGATCCTAACTCACAGAAGTAAAGGCAAATTCCAGCCCAAATGGGAAGGCCCTTACGTGATCGAGACAACGTTCTCAAACGGCGCCTACAGGATAGCCCAGCCCAACTGAGACCTATTAATGGCTCCCATCAACGGCAAATTCCTGAAAAGATACTACGCTTAACCCCCCTGCTCGGGCGGAATATAGCAAGAATCTCAATTCTGACAAAACCACTCGCCAAAAAAGAAACTAGTTAGGTCATATCCCATCATGTCTGTACGATCGCTGAATAGGTATATCCTGCTAGAGGAGTTTATCGAGAATTATCATACTACCTCTGATATCACTCTCGCCAAAAAAAAAACTGTCATTTACATTCTGAAATGACGGGTCCACAACAGTCAGAAAAGAGTCGCTGTTATTCATTCCAGAAGAAGGCGGAATTACATAGGAAGGATACATCAAGATGGCGGAGTAATCAGGCCATGATTCTGCCGCTCCAGTACAGCTATCCTCTCATTCCTAAGGGCCAAGGCATCGACGTGAGCCTGCTCCAGCTGTGCCTCCGGGGTATGCGTAAGGGTCAGATTAGCCCTTGCCCAAAGACAGCCTGCACGGGCAGTTTCCGCACGGTCCAGATCCCGTCACGCTTCACTCAGTCGACCAATCGCTACCTCCAAACCTGCCAACGACTGGAAAGCCCACTCCTCTGCCCGAGCAAGTTTTTCCCTCAGCTTGGAGGCCCTCGCCGCATTCCCTTCGTGCTCGGATCGACACTGCATCTCAACGGCAAGGGCTTCTTCCACAGCAGCTCTTCTTCTATCCATCTCCAGCTTATGCGTCTGGATAGAGTTGTCCAGGCTTTCAAGCTTCGTAGCGAGCCGCTCAGTCATGAGGTCGTATCAAGCCTGGACATCAGCATCCAGGCTGCCCTCAGTCCGCTGCAAGTATTCATTAATGGGTTGCTCTAAACCATTAACCACCGCCTCCAGAGCAACATCTACTCTAAGATTGCCAAGCCCCCTGACAACCTCGATCGAAAGCTGAGAAGTCTTCTTCAGGAGCTCGAAGTCAAGGTTCTTCGCCAATACCATCGGTATCATCGTTTTTAAGCCAGTGTAGACGAGGCTGGTATGCTGCTCGATCAACGCGACTAGACCCGACTGAGCGCCCGGAGTAGCCACAATTGCAGGCGAGGTAGCCACCGCCGCCTCAACAGGTGGCACGGTCGAAGAAGGTGCGATGGCGACAATCAAAGTCATTGGCATACTCGCGACAGGCGAGGTCACGATGACCGGTTCATCCTCCCGTTGAGACGACAAAACCTCTCCGGGCGAGCTAGCCCCCGAAGACACTTCTGCCTCAAAATCCAGCGCCTCCACGTTACCGCCAGGAGCCAGAACGAAGCCAGAAGGCGCTTCAATGCCGTACTCCCCGTAGACGTCATCCCCTGAAAAGAGGACAAG